>JANSVA010000008.1:10816132-10831379 GCA_025504915.1 Erythroxylum reticulatum | reverse complement strand
TTTTATCTGTACGAATAATAATTAAATAATTAACAAATTCATAAAGATAAAGAATGCCTTTAATTAATAAATGATAATGTCATATAAATATTTACAACCAAAATAAATTGGCTACAAGGGCATAAACTAACATCATTGAATTCAAATATCTTCTTTATAGCTCCACAAGTGCAAACAGGTAATTCGAATAAAGAACTCATTTCATCCCAAAGTTTCTTCAATTTAGTGTAATATATAGTGAAAGAATCATTACCTTGTTGTAAGTCAGAAATCTCCTTTTGAATCTAAAATATTAATGGATCATTACTCTGACCAAAACTTTCATTCAATTATTGCCAGAGTTGTTATACTGATTCTACATAAAGAAAAGCATCAGTTAGTTCAGGAATCATACTATTAAGAATTCGGCTCGTCACCATGTGATCTACTCGTAACCATTGTTGTAGTGAATTGGAATTGCTGGAATTATCTTCAAGTTTCTGACATATGCCAGTGATGAATCCTAGCTTAGTTTTAGCTTTGAGAGCAATCTGTATTGCTCTGCTCCAACGGTAAAAACCACTTCCATCAAAGTAACCATTAAAAGCTTCAAGCCTGGTTAATCCTGATAGGACCGAAGCTCCAAATTTAATTCCTGTTAATAAAACAACAAACAAAAGACACAAAATTTAACGTGAAAAAATCTCTTGCTCAATATAAGTGAGAGTAAAAACCATAGCCCAAAGTGAATTTCACTATCTAAAAAATTATTACAATAGTCCAGCTAGTTTCAATACTCAACCATAGGATGATAACAAATCACAATTCACCCTAATAGATCATTAACACATGATACATAAAATGGAAGAGTGGAAGAGCAAATAGGACTAAAAAATTTCTACTTATCTGGACAATAAATACACTGAAAACTGCATGTTCTAGAGACCACCAAATGTCAATCCCACCATATGGAATAAAGATTGATAAGTGTAAAACTCCCATGAAAAATTTCAGTCAAATCAGAGAACAAATTGCCACTTGATTAACCACTTGATCAAGACTACGCAGATGGGGCTGTAGAAGTGAGACAGCTATTGTTCACGAATTTTATGAACAAGTTACATAGCTCCAATGGCTAATTGTGCCGTCCATAATCAAGATCATATGTTACATATCTCCACACAAAAAATTCAGCCAAGTTTGACAAGAAACACCCACCTGATCGTTCCTCTAATTACCAGGTATGCAAGCTAGAAAATTTTGAAAAGAAGGATTTTGTCCACACTTAAAGAGACGAATAGCACATAAGGCTTTTTATCAATCCCCGCAACGAGTTCAGCTAGCCACTCCAAACTTTTTTAAAGCATTTTTTTCATTTTTAATCTTTTATTTTATTTTAAATAAAATATGGGTCACATTCCACATAGGAAAGAAACTCAAAAGCCCAACAAACTCCCTCGCACGACTATGTGGAAGGACTCACCATTCTGCCAATTAATCTGCAAGTCTCAAGCTTTTCCCTTGGTAATGGTTTCGTCAACATGTCAGCACCATTATCTTCTGTATGAACTTTCTCAAGGCATCAACTTAGCATCCAACACTTCACGTATCCAATGATAACGTGTATCAATATGTTTAGATCTTTAGTGGAAAGAAGAATTCTTACCAAGATGAATTGCACTTTAATTATCACAAAATAGAATATACTTTTCTTGATGAATATCAAGTTTCTGGAGAAATCTTTTGATCCAAAGTATCTCTTTACAAGCCTCAGTAGTTGCAATAAATTCTGCCTCAGTTGTTCAGAGAGCAACACATTTCTGTAGTCTAGACTACCATGACACGGCTCCCCCTGTAAAATTAATTAAATACCCATAAGTGGACTTGCGAGAATCAACATCTCTAACTATGTCAGCATCTGTAAAGCCTAATAAAATAGGATTATGACCACCAAATGAGAGTTTCAAGTCATGTGTGCCACATAAATATCTTATAATCTACTTCATAGCATTCTAATGCTCTTTGCCAAGATTAGAAAGATAATGACTCATTACACCAACTACATAAGCAATGTTAGGTCTAATACATACTGCCGCATACATCAAACTCCTTACTGCTGAAGCATAAGGGATTTTCCTCATTTCCTCCTTTTCTACATTAGTAGGAGGGCATTGCTTGTTACTCAATTTAAAGTGAGGTGCAAAAAGATTACTAACCTTTTTAGCTTTATCCATGCGAAATCTTTGAAGTACCTTTTGAATGTACTTTTCTTATGACAAGTACAACTTTCTTTCTTGTCTATCCATAATAATATAGATTCCCAACATTTGCTTCGTAGCACCCTGATCTTTCATGGCAAAAGACTTATCTAGCTATTTCTTTAAGTCATTTATCCTGCAAATGTTCTTTCTAATAATAAAAATATCATCTATATAAAGTCAGTGGATAATGAAATCATCATCAAAAAAATCTTTGTGCAAAAACATAACTGCCTGACGTAGTCTTCATATAACCGTGCTCCTTTAAAACTGATTCAAATTTTCTGTGCCACTGTCTCGGAGCCTGTTTCAACCCATAAAGACTTTTCTTCAGCTTGCAAACATAATCTTCTTTCCCTTTCACTTTAAACTCCTCTGGCTACTCCATGTAGATTTCTTCATCTAAATTACCATGAAGAAAGGTTGTCTTTACATCCATTTGTTATATTTCCAAATCAAGACTAGCTGCTAAACCAAACAACGCACGAATAGAGGTTGAAAAACCAAAGGGGTAGTAGTTTCGTAAACTTTCCAATTTTACCGTTGTCGTCTCTAGTACAAACGAAAATAAAAGCAATCAAGAATGAAATAATAAAAAGCACCAAAAATTTGATAATGTAGTTCAGTACACCTTGCCTACGTCTGGGGGGCCCTCACCCAGCTTAATACTTTCACGAAAGTACAATAGATTTACCCAAGGCCTTACTAAGCCGACACCACTCAACTCTTGACACTATCTCTCAACCTCACTTCTCGTGAAAGAATTTCACACCCAATAGTACGACCGCCTCGTACTAACCTCAATAGAGCATTTTCTCAATTAATCTTTTAACGGAAGAACAATAAATAAATAACTCAAGTAATCAATCAACTAAGAACAAAACAATAATATACTTAAGATAAAAGAGAAGAACAACTTTTCAAAAGGTTCAGCTTTACTGAAATAAATCTGGAAGTCGTCGCAACAACAATGGGCTAATTCACATAAACACCAACACGAAGTCAAAACTGTTTAGATGTTGTTGCTGAAGGGCACATCGAATACTTGCTTCCCACTTTTTGGAGATGCAATGGCAGGCCAAGGTGTATAAACCTAAAATTTCAACACCGTCAATACTAGATATAGTGCTTTCCTTGCATCTAATGTTCACGCTCATATATAGGAATTTGCTTCCACTACATCACCTACCAAACACGGATGGATCCTAAGTTCTTTAAACAATGTTTATTTAAAACGTGAAGATGTTTACTTAAACTCGTTTCCGTTAAGATGCTTTTACCATTAAGTTGGAAAATAAATTGAAAACATGCTTAGGTATTCTGGTTGTTCAAATCCCTCGCTTTTTGTGTAGTTCACAAATACTGAAATCCAAAACCTACTACTCTATAAAGCACGGTAAGAAGGTGGGTATTGAAATAACAATAGAAGCTGGAGATCTGACAAGGTTGATGAAGCAAGCGGGGGACTTCCAACAGCTATAGAAGAACAAAACCACAGTGAGAATTATTTCAAAACAAAATTCAAATGCCCATTGCCTTGTTTATTGCAAAACTCCCACGTAAGATTCACTTCTTCTATGGATAGAGATAGACACGCAGCAAAAGTCCTTCATCAACACACAAAACCAAGTCACCTTATCTCCTAATTTTCTACCCTTCAACATTATCTAATCATACACCTTAAATCAACCCACAAAATAAGACCCAACTACAAGAACCAAAAACCATACAAAAGCCCTCGACCATACCTCTAAAAATTCTAGCAGTAAACCTTAACTCTCACACACGTATTACACAACAATCTCAAGATAGACTTCAATCCAAGATATGATTCTTTATCAACTACAAGATTATCCATATAGCTTTTTGAATATAAGTCATTATCTAATTAAAATCTTATATGTCTAATTAATAAATAAGATGACAAAACTAAATAGTATATATCTTAACAATCTCCCTCTTTTTGGCATTATTTGTTACATATTTGAAAATCCCCCTAAAGGAGATAATTGGACATATAAATATCAAATGCACAATCCATATGAGATGAAAAAACAACTCCCCTTTAATCAAATATCAAGCTCCAAAGAACATTATAACTATCCAATCATCCAAATTTCTCCCCCTTGGGATAAAAAGATATTAAAAAGCAAGACGAATAGTCATATATATACCTTAAAATCTCCCCCTGAATGGAACATTCACCATAAACAATCTGATGTCTCCCCCTTGGGACAAAACACTGTCAAAACTAAGAATGCCTTCAACACAATCAATCTCAGCGAATAAAGAAACATAAAAATTAGTAGTAGGTTCAACAGAAGAATTATAAGCACACTAAGATGACAATTTATCATCAGTCAATACACACGCTAACATATCATTACTTAGTTCAATTCTATCTTCATAAGACTGATCAAATTCATAAATCCAATCAAATAAAGATGAGTGCTATCAGTATAGTGAGAGAGAGAGATACCCGAGAGAGAGACTCACACTGATGAGAGAGCTGAAAAGTCTTCGGTGGAGCCAAGTAGAAGTCACAGTGTAAACTACTAAAACGATGGGACAACAATGGCAACATAAATACTAAAGAACAAAAAAATCTTTTTTCTACGTTTCGTTTTCTTAGACAACACAAAAATACTTCAGAAGTGTAAAGTACACAGTCCCTGTGCCCCTCGAAGAAATTCAAACTTGACCTTATTCTTCGTCATATTATCTTTGTCATCGGTTTCTTCTTCTGAAGTAACCGTCTTGTCCTCTGTCTAACCAGTTTCTTTAAAAGCAGTAACTAACTGTGAATCTGTATAATTTCTTATTTTTCCTTCACTACATTTTTGTGGTTATACTTGACCCTTTTTAACCCAAGAGTGCTACAGTGCCATGGGTTGCTGCTAGAAATTTAATAGAGAGTGTCTAAATTTTCGATTTTGACCCATTTGAAACATCATTTGCAACATCCTATGGCATGTCGGCCTTATGTGCCCGATAACTCCACAAAAATGACACGTGGGTACAAATTTTCGATTTTTTCTTGATGTTTCTTATTCTCGGATAAATATGGACATATCATTTTTTTCCTCATTCACTTTATAACACTCACCCTTATAGCCAATGTCATGAAGATCTCCTTTAACCTTACCAATTTTCATTAACTTTTCTAGTTTTTTTATGCCTCCATTCAACATTCTTAATCCCTTTTCGGTACTTACTACTTTGATTCTACCTTCACCAAGCTTATCTAATGTAGATAACAACTTTTTCTCTAGATCTTGAATGGTGTTCTTCATGGAAGTGTTTTCCTCCTTCAACTTCTCATTTTTCTTACATGTTTGGACCCATTTACCATACATTAACTCATAGGCTTCATAAATGCTTTCCTTTTTATCATCTGAAGTACTGTCATCACTGTCATAATATGAGATTGAGCTTTGACCTGAATTGTCTACATTTTTCCCGATATTTCCCGATTTACTCACTTTTTCGTCTTCAATTACTTCCTTCTCGATTACTGTTAAACAAGTAACTGGACTTTTGCTGTACAAAGTAACTAACACAGTACTATTCATAACTTCTTCTTCACTTTTGGATTCATTATCACTCTAAGTGCTTGTATAGGATTTCCCTTTTCTCTTCTTCAAGATGTTAGCATACTCCGTTTGAACATGTTTGAAGCCTTGCCACTTATGACATTGAATTCTCTTTACCTTTCTTTCTCCCTTTTGAGTTTTGGCTTGTTGTTTGAAGTTGTTATTCGATGAACACCCGCCATTTTTCTTAAACTCGGGTTTGTCCTTTTTCACTCTCTTCAGTTACTTACTAAACTCTCGCGTTAATAGCTCCATATCCTCATTCTCTTCATATTCATCTTCTACATCATTCATACCTTTTCTAGTTTCAACCTGAAGTGCCAATCAATAGCTTCTGTCTTGTTTACCCCTTAAAAGATTCATTTCGAAATTTGTAAGAATTCCAATTACCTTCTCCAATGACAGATCATTAATGTCGCAAGCCTTCTCTATTGCTGTAATTTTCGGAATAAATCTCGGACTTAATTATCTCAACGTCTTCTTAACTAGTTTCAGATTGGAATATTTTTTCCCGAGTTGATGTGCCTGATTTGCTATATCTTGCAATTTTTCATGAAAATCTCCAATAGTCTCATTTTCATCCATCTTCAACTCTTCAAACCTCCCAGCTAACATCTATAGTTTTGACGCTATCACATATTTGACCGCCTCATACTAACTTCAATAGAGGATTTTCTCAAATAATATTTTAATGAAAGAACAATAAACAAATAACTCAAGTGATCAATCAATTAAAAACAAAACAATAATATACTTGAGATAAAATAGAAGAACAACTTTTCAAAAGGTTCAACTCCACTGAAATAACTCTGGAAGTTGTTGCAACAACAATGGGCTGATTCACATAAACACTAACATGAAGTCACAGTTGTTTAGATGTTGAAGCTAAAGAGCACACCGAATACTCGCTTCCCACTTTCTGGAGATGTAATGGCAGGCCAAGGTGTACGAACCTAAAATTTCAACATCATCAATAGTAGATATAGTGCTTTCCTCTCATCTAATGTTCATACTCATGGGCAGAAATTTACTTCCACTACAACACCTACCAAACACAGATGGATCCTAAGTTCTTTAAATAATGTTTATGTAGAACGTGAAGATGTCCACTTAAACTCGTGTCCGTTAAGATGCTTTTACCAATAAGTTGGAAAAGAAAATGAAAACACGTTTAGTTATTCTAGATGTTTAAATGCCTCGCTTTGACGCAATTCATAAATACTGAAATCCAAAACCTACTGCTCTATAAAGCACGGTAAGAAGGTGGGTACTGAAATAACAATAGAAGTTGGAGATCCGACAAGGTTGATGAAGCAAGTGGGGGACTTCCAACATCTATAGAAGAACAAAACCATTGTGAGAATTATTTCAAAACAAAATCCAAATGCCCACTGCACTGTTTATTGCAAAACTCCTACGCAAGATTAACTTCTTCTATGGATAGAGACATACACGCAGCAAGAGCCCTTCACCAACACAAAAAACCAATTCACCTTATCTCCTAATTTTCTACCCTTCAACGTTATCTGCCCATACACCTTAAATCGACCCATAAAAGAAAACCCCACAACAAGACCCAAAAACTATGCAAAAACCCTTGGCCACACCTGTGAAAATTCCAGCAGTAAACCTTAACTCTCACATACGTAATACACCACATCTCAAGATAGACTTCAATCCAAGATAGGATTCTTTATCAACTACAAGATTATCTATATAACTTTTTGAATCCAAGTCATTGTCCAATTAATATCTTATATGTCTAATTAATAAATAAGATGCCAAAACTAAATAAAAGATATATACTATATATCTTTATAGAGGTCATCTTAAATATAGGAGACAAATTTTCCTCAAAATCAATACCTTTCTTCTATCCAAACCCTTTAACAACAAGCCTTGCCTTATACCTCGATCTTAGGTTATGTTCCTTATGTTTTACTCTAAATACCCATTTATTTTTCAGTGCCTTCCTACCTTTGGGCAATTTAACCAACTCATAAGTGTGGTTGTCATATAAAGATTGCATCTTATCTTGCATCGCCTCAATCCACTTGTCCTTATGCTTATCCTTGATAGCTTCATCATAACACTCTTGTTCTCCTACATCTGTTAGTAAGACATAATCCTTAATAGAGTATCTAGTAGAAGGTAAACAAATTCGAGTGGACCTTCTTAATGTATTCCCTAAAGTATCCTCTATTGACTATTCCATTTCAGCATTCTCAAGTTCTGCGTCATCTGTAGGAATATCAATATCAACTACATCCTGTTGATTATTGTCGACACCATTTGTATCTTGTTCATCTCTTTGTGTATAAGGAACTATGTCAAAAACATTTGGCATGTAACTACTATAAGATACTAATCTCTCTTCTCTATTAAAGTCTATCACAAACTAATCCTCCATGAACACAACGTCTTTACTTCTAACTATCTTTTTGCTGGCTGGATCATACAACTTGTAGCCATATTCATCCTGACCATAGTCAAGAAAAATGCTTTGTTTAGTCTTCATGTGGAGCTTTTTCCTTTCATCTTTAGGAACATGAACAAAAGCTCTGCAACCAAAAACACGTAAATGGTCATATGATACCTTCTTTTTAGAATAAATTTTATCTGATACCTCTAGCTACAAAGGAATACATGGTGAGAGATTAATAACATGAGCTGCAGTGCTTAAAGCTTTAGGCTAGAAAGACTTTGGTAACCTAGCTTGTGAAAGCATTCATCTAACCTTTTCAACCAATGTTTTATTAATTCTTTCAGCCAAACCATTCAATTGCGGTGTCTATGGAGGTGTCTTTTGATGTTTGATTCCTTGTTCTTTACAGTAAGCATCACATAGTCCTAGGTACTTGCCACCATTATCAGTCCATATGCATTTTAGTTTCTTTCTAGTTTGTCTCTCAACAGAGGCCTAAAACTGCTTATAAACAGTTAAAACTTGATCTTTCGATCTCAAGGTGTAAACCCAAATCTTTCTCGAGTGATCATCTACAAAAGTCACAAAGAAATAAGCACCTCCTAGAGATATAATTTTCATAGGACCACAAATATCATAATTCACTAATTCTAGTACCTCAGGTCTTCTATGTGATGGGTCACTCTTAAAGGACACTATGTTCTGCTTTCTTGCTAGACAGTGATTATACTTTTTCAAGTGTACTCCTTTTATCCCGGATAGCAAATTTCTCTTGGCCATAACTACAATTCCCTTCTCACTCATATGACATAGTCGCTTATGCCGTAACTCAATTTCATTATCAAATTCAGTTGCAATAATAACATCTTTAACTATCTTGGCAGTAGAATGCTTTTTTCCTCCAGCCATAATCATGGATCCTTTAGAGAGCTTCCAATTATCACCTGAAAAATTGCTATCAAATCCATCGTCACAGAGTTTACCAATGGAAATAACCTTAAGCTAAATATCTGGAACATGCTTGACATGCTTAAGAGTTAACTTAGACCCATTAGAAATCACCAAGCACACATCTCCAATACCTGCACATTTAGTCATACCTTCATTTGCTATTTTGACATCTCCAAAATCACCATGTATGTAAGATGTGAATGCATCTCTTCTAGCTGTCACATGAACTGAAGCGCTAATGTCTATCACCCAACTAGTCTCATCATGTGCAGAATTAACGGTATCAAGCTCTTAAACTAACAAAGATCTTCAGGAGTGATAATGACCATGTCATCATTTACACTTGGGTTTGTTTTCTTCTCTTTTTCTTTATTCTCCTTGTTTTCTTTCTTTCATTTGTAACAATATTTCTTAATGTGCCCTTTTTCCCACAGTGATTGCACTTGATATCTTTATACTTTTTCTTTGATTTGCTCCTACTGTAATCTCTATTTTTGGGACTTCGAGTTTTGCTTCTCCCCTTGGATTCTATAATTAGAGCTTCTGAGTATGAAGAAGAGCCCTGTGATTTCCTTCTCATCTCCTCATTCAAAACACCACTCTTACCAAAATCCATGGACATTATTCCATTTGGTGCAGCATTAGTTAAAGACATTCTAAAAGTCTCCCAAGAGTCAGGTAAGGTGCCAAGAAAAGATAAACATTGAACTTCTTTAAATTTGATTCCCATTGAGGATAGTTGATTTCGAATTCCCTGAAATGTATTTAAGTGGTTTGTCATTGAATCACCATCTTTATATCTCAAGGTCATCATCTGCGTTATCAAGAATAGTTTATTACTTCTTGTTTTCCTTGCATACAATTGCTCCAATTTGTTCCAAAGTTCCTAAGCATATATCTCTCCACTAATGTGGTTTAACACGTTATCATCTACCCATTGTGGAATGTAGCCACAAACTTGTCGATGTAGCAAAGTCCATTATTGTTCTGATTTATTTTCAGGTCTCTTTGTTGCAAACATAGGCAAATAATAGTCCTTCATATAATGTTGCATTCATTATAAATGTTTTCTTTTATCTTACGTTTTTTTCATTAATGATGGTTCCATTAATGGACATAAAAGTTTCTCTCCTCCATTGATTGTGTTTCTCTCGTCCATTCTCTCATGTGCATGTTTTATTTGTTTCTTTTATCACGCCTCTATAATGCTTCATTAATACCTTTGTGTTTACTTTTATGAGTTGCTGTGAACAACTAGATGCATTACTTGCTTTGATGCATTAAATGCCTCTTGTGTCATTAAATGTCGTGGGCTTAATTGTAAACTTTGATGCATGATTTTAGCATCATATATTAATAATTGTTAAAGTAATAGAGTACTTATGCGTATGAACAAGAATTAGTTTAAGTATGACTTCTATTATCATTTATTTAATTTGATATTTATATAATGAATAATTTTTTAATCATCAAAGTGATCAAATTAGAAAGTTTTATAAATATCAAATTAAAATAGATATATAGTTACCCTTGATAATGTGATGCTTATGATTTCAATGACATAATGATATATTTAATGGGTATACTAAAATTCATTGATACTAAAATATTTAAGAATCACCTAAAGGTTGATTAATTAATTTTATATCAATGAGTATAATCGTGATTAATTAGTATACTTTATTAGATATATTTAGTACATCCAAAGATAACTAATATATCTAATCATCGTATGCATAATTATCAAATATGTAAATATTACTAAGCATCAGTTTATGTGTTTAATATATTGTTGTTTTACTCAAAGGAAAAACACAATATATGTTTATTATTGATATATTTGTTCTTTAATTTAATTACGTGTTTAAATTATGATTCAAAGCATTAACGTAGAGTATTTCTTATATAAATTTTGTAGCATTCAATTTTATTGCTATCCAATCGCAAGCTTCGTCTATCATAAAGTTTAATATGCTTAAATTTAATGAATGGTGTGAACAAGTTCAGTTCAACCTAGAAATCCTAGATCTTGACTTGGCACTCCAAACTGATAAGCCTGTTGCGTTTACTGATAATAGTAGTGCTGAAGAACAATCTTTTCATGAACGTTGGGAAAGATCAAATAGACTAAGTTTAATGTTTATGCGAATAACTGTGGCTAGCAATATTAAGGCTACAATTCCCAATATTGAAAATGCTAAGGAGTATCTTAAGTTTGTTAAAGATATTTCTCAGTTTGATTTTGCTGATAAGTCTCATGCTGGAACCTTAATGGGTATGTTGACCACCATAAAGTTCGATGGTTCTCATACTATGCATGACCATGTTACCGAAATGATAAATACAACAACAAGATTAAGATCCATGGGAATGGAATTGAGTGAAAGTTTCTTTGCGCAATTTATTATTAATTCGTTACCTCCTGAGTATGGTCCATTCAAAATGAGTTATAATACTATTGAAGACAAATGGAATGTGAATGAATTCCAAAGTATGCTTATTCAAAAGGAAGCAAGGCTTAAGAAACAAGGGATTCACTCAATTAATCTCGTGGGTAATCAAAGAGCTAGAAAGAAGTTCAAAAAGGAGAAAAGAAAGGGAAAGGATGTATTACATAAGGGTAATGCATCAACTTCAATCTCTAAAAAGGAACCAAAGAATGATAGATGTCATTTCTGTAAAAAAACTAGACACTATCAGAAGGATTGTCTGAAACATAAGGCATGGTTCGAAAAGAAAGGTAAGCCTAATGCTTTAGTACGTTTCAAATCTAATTTAGCAGAAGTTCCTTATAATACTTGGTGGATTGATTGTGGATGTACCACTCATGTTACTAATACGATGCAGGGATTCCTTAAGATCCAAACCATAAACCTAAATGAAAAATTTGTCTTCATGGGAAATCAAGCTAAAGCTATAGTTGAAGCCATTGGAACTTACCATTTGATTTTAGACACAGGACATCATTTAGATCTTTTCGAAACCCTTTATGTTCTTACAATTTCTCAAAACTTAATTACTTTGTCAAAACTTGATACTGTTGGATATTCCTTCAAATTTGGCAATGAATGTTTTAGTTTGTTCAAACATAATTGCCTTATTGGTTTTGGTATACTTTGTGATGGTTTGTACAAATTAAAGCTTGATAACCTTTTTACTGAAACCCTGTTGACCTTGCATCATAATGTTGGTACTAAAAGAAGTTTTATAAATGAAACTTCAGCTTACTTGTGGCATAAACGTTTGGGTCATATATCGAAAGATAAAATGACCAGATTAATAAAGAATGAAATTCTTCCAAAATTAGATTTTACTGATCTTGGAATTTGTGTGAATTGTATTAAAGGAAAACATACAAAACACACAATTAAGAAAGAAGCCACAAGAAGTACACAGCTCCTTGAAATTATACACACTGATATATGTGGGCCTTTTGATGTTCCATTATTTAATGGAGAAATTTTTTTCATCACTTTCATTGATGAATTTTCACGTTATGGATATATTTATTTGCTTCATCAAAAATCTCAGTCAGTAAATGCTTTAAAAGTATTTATAAATGAGTTAGAAAGGCAATTAGATAGAAAAGTGAAAATTGTCCGATCTGATAGAGGTGGTGAATATTATGGAAGACATAGTGAAAGTGGACAATGTCCTGGCCCATTTGCTCAATTTCTTGAAAAGCGTGGTATATGTGCTCAATACACAATTCCAGGTACACCACAACAAAATGGTGTAGCAGAAAGGTGCAATTCGTACCTTAATGGATATGGTTGGGAGTATGATGAGTCATTGCTCTCTACCATTATCATTGTGGATGTATGCATTAAAAACTACCATGTATTTATTAAATAGGGTTCTTAGTAAAGCAGTTCCGAAGACACCTTTTGAATTGTGGACAAGTAGGAAACTTAGTTTAAGACACCTACATATTTGGGTTGTCCGGTAGAAGTACGGATATACAATCCACATGAAAGGAAATTGGATTCAATAACAACCAGTGGTTTTTTCATTAGTCATCCAGAAAAGTCTAAAGGGTATATATTTTATTGTCCTAATCATAGTATAAGAATTGTTGAAACTGGAAATGCTAGATTTATCGAAAACGGAGAAATTAGTGGGAGTTTAGACTCACGGAAAGTGAATATTCAAGAAGTTAAAACGCAAGTTTTCTTGCCTATAACTTCTTCTCAAATGTTTGTTCCTAGAGTTGTTGAAAATTTTAACAACTTACAAGAACAACAAATGCATGATCAAGAGTCGCAAATGCATGACTAAACTCCAAATAATGAAGTCATCGTTAATGAATCTATTGTAAATGAGCCACATGAAGTTGCATTAAGAAGATCTCAAAGACAAAAGAGGTCGGCAATTTTAGTTGATTATTTAGTTTATTTACAAGAAGTAGAAGGTGATTTAGGTATTAATAACGATCCAGTTTCGTTTTCACAAGCCATTGAAAGTGAAAATTCTAATAAATGGTTAAACATCATGAAAGAAGAGTTAAAATCTATGGATGACAATCAAGTTTGGGATCTTTTTGAATTACCAGAAGGTTATAAAAAAGTCAAATGTCAATGGGTCTTTAAGACCAAACGTGACTCTAATGGTAATACTGAGAGATATAAAGCTAGACTTGTCACTAAAGGTTATACTCAAAAGAATGGTGTTGATTATAATGAGACATTTTCTCTTGTTTCTAAAAAGGATTCATTTAGAATTATTATGGCAATGGTAGCTCATTATGATTTAGAGTTCCATCAGATGGATATGAAAACTGCCTTTTTAAATGGGAATTTAGAGGAAGAAATCTATATAGATCAACCTGAGGGTTTCTTAGTTGAAGGAAAACAAAACGTTGTGTGTAAACTTAAGAAATCAATATATGGACTTAAGCAAACCTCCCGACAATGGTATCTCAAATTTAATGATACCATTACTTCTTTTAGTTTTAAAGAAAACACTATTGATAGGTGTATATATCTGAAGATTAGTGGGAGCAAATTTATATTTCTAGTCCTATATGTTGATGATATCTTACTAGCTGTTAATGATCTTGGATTGTTACATGAGACTAAGACGTTTCTCTCTAAAAAGTTCGAAATGAAAGATATGGGTGAGGCAACTTATGTGATAGGAATTGAAACATTATGTAATCAATCACAAGGAATGTTAGGGTTGTCTTAGAAAGCATATATCAAGAAGATTTTAAAGAGATTCAACATGGACCAATGCTCCACAAGTGTTGTTCCAATTCAAAAAGGAGACAAATTTAGTCTTAAGCAATGCCCAAAGAATAAATTCAAACGCACAAAAATGGAAAGAATTCCTTATGTATCTATTGTTGGGAGTTTAATGTATGCTCAAACTTGTACTAAGCCAGACATCAGTTTTGCTGTTGAAATGCTAGGCAGATACCAGAGTAATCCTAGATTAGAACATTGGAAAGCTGCAAAGAAAGTTTTAAGATACTTACAAGGAACAAAAGATCATATGCTCAGTTATAGTAGATCCAATCATCTTGAAGTGATTGGATATTCAGATTCAGACTATGATAGATGTGTTGACACGAGAAAATCAACATTTGGCTATTTGTTTATTCTAAATGGAGGAGCAATTTCGTGGAAGAGTGTGAAGCAGTCTGTCATTGTTGCATCCACTATAGAAGTTGAGTTGTGGCATGCTTTGAAGCCATGGTTCATAGTTTATGGCTGTAAAACTTTATTTTAGGACTTGGAATTGTCAACAGTATTGCCAAGCCGCTGAAAATTTATTTTGATAATTCTGCAGCAGTCTTCTTTTCAAAAAGCGACAAGTATTCAAAGGGTGCTAAACATATGGAAATCAAAAACTTTGCCATTAAAGAAGAAGTTTAGAAACAAAGAGTATCAATCGAACACATTAGCACTAATTTTATAATAGCAGATCCATTAACAAAAGGATTGTCGTCAAAGACATTTAATAAACATGTCGAAAGAATGGGCATCATTCGGTACCATGATTGAACAACATGTTATTATTTATGTATTTTATGTATTTGA
>JANSVA010000008.1:10744821-10775959 GCA_025504915.1 Erythroxylum reticulatum | reverse complement strand
CCCAGTAATGGATATGTCTATTTGGGTTTGGAGGGTCGTGGTTGGTCAATTTTTGAACAACCTCTATGATAATGTTCCCAGGATTTAGCCACAGGCACCTGTTAGCTATAGATTCCCATACATCACCTGTTAGCTATAGATTCCCATACGTTGTTGCTATAAGGGCATGTGAAGAAGAGATGATCTCTTGTTTCCACATGGTTCTTGCACATTGGACATGTTCTGTCCATTTGTAAATAATGAATTATATTAGCAATGTTCAACCTATTTAGGATTGTTAACCATAATATGAAAGATACCCTTACAATCAATAACTTGCTCCAAACAATTATGTGTCATTCTACCTTTTGTTTCCTGCATCTTAATAGATCTTTTGTAGCCTTGTTGGTGAGATTAAGAATGGGTTGGGTCTGCCAGTAGAATGTGTCCAGAGAGTTAGGTTAAGGAAGATATGATGGTTGGAGATGCCTCAAGTTTTGAGGAAAATTCCAAGTGTCCTTTGTAATCATTGAGCTGAGTTTAAGTTTGAGTAAAGTAGTTTGGGAACTACTTAGATTGCTAAAATGATGTATGAAAGGTCCCAAGTTAGACTAGTTGTTAAACCAAATATACGTCAAGTTACCATTCCTAATTTTGCAAGAGATCCCTTTTCGGACCTTATCCCTCAATTTTAGAATTTGGTTGAGAAAATGAGAGTATGAGGCTGATTTCTTAATGCTCCATAAGCTTCTTTCCTTAAGAAAATAACAGTGTAGCTATTTCACCCAAAATGAGTTTTTATCTGTGAGAATCTACCATAATCTTTTCAAGATTAGGGCTTGATTTATGATTTTGATAGGAATTATGGTTAACCTCCTTCATCCTTAGTAAAATAGGTTTCAGCCCATTTCATTTAGTTGTACCTTTAACACCATTTTGGTGATTCCATAGGAAGTTCTTGAGGATTCTTTCAATGGTTTTGATGATACCTTGAGAACGAAAGATGTGAGAGCTCCAATAAATATGAAGAGAATTTGACACTTATTTGATGAGTTGAACCTTCCCCACATAGGACAGAGACTTATTAGCCCACGAACTGATTCTTCTATATATTTTCTCTAGGAGTGAAATGCATTCCACATATGAGAGTCTTTTAGTAGCAACTGGTAATCCAAGATACAACAGAGGTGTCTATTTAAAAAGCACCTTAATTGATTGAGAGATGAGAGGTCCCAAAGCTATAGCCTTTTAGGATAGGAGAAAATAGCTCTTTGTTGGGTTGAAGTGTAGTCTAGAGAATCTTGTGAATTTGTTAAAAACTACCATATAACTTTGTATGGAGTTTATTGAGGCCCTGTAAAATAAAAGTAGATCATCTACAAAGCATAGGTTAGTCAAATCAATTTTTTTGCATTTAGCATGGTATTTGAACTTTAGGTTTTTAAGCACTTCATGCTTGATGAGAGAGTTAAGAGTCTCCATACAAAGGACGAAAAGGTAGGAGGACAAGGGGTCTCCTTGCTTAAGTCTTTTTGCTGCCTTAAAGAGTGTGATAGGAGTGTCATTGATCATAATAGACAAGGAGCAGGTTGAGATACATTCTTTAATCCACTTTATAAAAGGTAATTGGAAATCCATGAGCCCTTAACAATGTCCATTGGAAATCCCAAGTCATACTATCAAAAGCTTTATGGAAATTAATTTTGATTGTGCAGTTTGGAGAGTAATTTGATCTGGAGTAACCTTTTAGGAGTTCTTATACAGTAAAATGTTAGCTCCTATATGTCTATCCTATATAAAGGCACCTTGGTTGTCACTAATAAGATGGGTTAGGGTTTTTTTAATCATGAAGTAAGTATTTTGGATATGACCTTGTAGAGGAAATTAGTCCATGCAATAGGTATGAAATCTCCAAAACATGTGGGGTTGGAGCATTTAGGAGTCAAACAGATAAAGGTTCTGTTGATCTCTTTAAGGAGGATCCCTTTGGAGAATTATTCTTTGACTGCCTTTATAATAAATGGTCTTATCTCACTCTAAGATTTTTGAAAGAAGAACCAATTTATGCCATCAGGGTTGGGAGCTTTGGATCTATCCATGGCAAAAATTACACCTTTTATTTCTATATTTTTTTACTAGTTTTATGTGAAGATTCGAGTCAGCTAATAAGATTTGTTTGAGGGAGAGGGTTCTGAAGACTTGCACCATCTTTGGAAGTTAAAGAGTGGATTTTGTTGCAGTTTTTCTTTGTAAGAATGGAGTTGAAAAGACAAGTTATCATTCTCTTCATCCACTTTTATTTCTTCTCACCCTCTTCAAATTATCTTTTCTACTATGTGGATTTCACTGGTTATTTCATGTAATTGTTTCTAAGTATTATATCATTTTTATAGATCATTGACTAAAAAATTTGGCTTTACCTTTTAAAGCAAAAGTCTATAGTTAAACAAATCTTTATTTACTTCAAAATCCTTGTAAAAAAAATATTTCCAATATCAAATTGTTATGTTATATTTAAATAATGAGGGAGAGTATTTGGGTCTTAAAGAACATTTAACGACCAATGACATTTCTTATTTCATCACTCCACCAAACATATTGAACTTAATGGATACTCAGACAGATGACATTGTCACATAGTCAAAATTGATCTTACTTTACTTTCATATGCATTTCTTCCTTTAACATTTTGGTCATAAATTGACAATTATTGTCTATTTAAGTAATCAAATGTATATTATTACTCTCAATCTTTCTTCCTTATATGAAATAATTTTTGGTGAAGCTCTTAATTATTCCAAACTTAGGATTTTTAGGTGCCTACGCTATCCTTGTCTTTAACCATACCACCTCCCATAAACTTGATCCTCAATTTAAACTATGTATCTTCCTTAAGTATTCATTATCTAAGAGTGATTATCTATGTCTCAAACCATCCATCAATAGATTTTATATTTCTTATCATGTTTAATAATGTCGAATCATTTTTTCATTATAAATCACTACATTCTCATTATCTACACATTAAATCCACCAATCTTAACAATTAGGTTGCACCAATTCTCACTATCTCATTTTTCCATCCTTTACAATCACCTTTATATACTCTATTTAAAGTATGATCTAAAGAATTTTCATCATGCATTAATCATTTACTTGCCCCATCATAAACATTTCTCAACCACCCTAACACTCTAATATAACCATTTCCAATCCATTTAAACCTTTATATCCACCAAATACAAACCAAGCTCCCCTACCCTTTAACCAACATCACATGACTATATATGTTATAAATAACATCTAATTAAGCCAATAAAAAAACTTAATCTTTATACTCATATTCATCCTATATAAAATATTGAACCTACAATTGTGACCTAAAAGACCCTAATTCAAGACAGACTATATTAGGTGATTATAATGCTTTAGTTTGTAATAGTACATGAGAGCTCACACCACCTACTACAACCTCGAATGTTATTGGTTGCAAATGAATTTTTTATATCAATTGAAACTCTAATTATCCTATTGACAGATTTAAAGCTCACCTAGTTTCCAAAGGTTTTGATTGAAGATTTGGTTTCAACTGGTTTTGACTATCATGATACATTCAATCCAATAGCATTAGACTTGTTATAAGCATTTTTATCAGTAATGATTGGTCTCTTCAAAAGTTGGATGTCAATAATGCATTCCTATAGGGACAAATTTTAAAAGATGTTTATATGACACAACCTTTGGGCTTCATGCACACACACACTTGCTCGTGGGTGCGCACGCACACACACATACACACACTGCAAGCTATGAAATCCATATGTGGCCTTAAGCAAACGTTGTAAGCTTAGTACCAAGAGCTACACTAATGCCTTATTAATGGTGGATTCAAGAATTCTCATATTGACATCTTCTTATTTGCTCTTAATACTATTACTTATATATTTTATCTCCTTATTTATGTTGATCATATTATCCTCACGGGTGACAGTTTACCTCTAATTAATCAGTTCAGTACACAATTGTCTCTCAAGGATAATGGAAATCTCTCATATTTTCTCAGCGTTAATTTATCCCTCTTCAATATGGTATTTTATTGTCCTAGTGATGTTACATTATGGATCTTCTCACTTAAGCTCATAAGTTAAATGCCAAACCTATTGGTACTCCATTTCCTACTAATTCATCTCTCAATTTATACTCTAGCACACCACTTTTTTATTCCTTTAATTACTACACTCTTATTGGTAATCTAAAATATTTTGCACTTACCAAACATCTTTTATATGGTAAAAAAAGTGTTGGATATGCTAAGAAATCAAGGTAAGATCATATTCCATATATAGCAAAATAAAAGAAAAACATTTTCATTCAAGTTTTCAAAACTCAAGTTTATTTTAAATTGTATAATATGATTAATACAGAAAACATAATAAAGTATGAGTTAAAAATTTGTACCTTATTATAAAGTTCAATCCTTTTCATGGGATTCTCTTAAACCGTCTTTAAAACTAATTCATCACAACTACAGTAATCATGTATGTATTCAGCCTTTAATAGTATCTACATGAATGAGTAAAAATTCTACATATGGTCTAAGGAGGGGGAAGGGAAAAAATGCTAAATTATTTAAAGCCTACACTTATTTAAAAAGGTTTTGAGCTTTTCATAATTTAATTGAAACATAATTATAATTTTAATTAAACTTGAATTAGAATTATAATTAATTCTAATTTAATATAATTTAACCCTAATAATATCTAATATTTTACATTAGTCCTTATATATTAAATATCTCATACTTTAACTTTTAAAGTTTCTTAAATTTTACAATCAAATTCAACTTAATTAAATTAAATTTTCTCTTATCAACAATTTTTTGTGTGTAACTTAATAGGTTCCTAAATATGTTGGAATCTTAATTCATATTTAAAAAATGGCAAATCAAACTCTTTTAATTTGTCTTTAATTATCTAATTAAATAATTTATATCTATTGATCAATATTGATATTAAACAATGTATCATGACTACCCAAATATTAAAAATGTCAAAATGATTTTTACTAACCTTTTCATGCATGATTTTTCATATATTTCAATTCTTTTATCACAAAATATTCTGATTAGATATAAATAAGAATTTAATTTCTACTCTATTTAATTTGAGTCCAATAATATTAGAACTCCACTATTAGTAATTAGTTTTATTAATAACATCCAAAAATAATTTTAAAGTGTCATTATATATTAGCTAAGAATTTTTTGAATCCATACTAGTAAAAAAATAATAGAACATTCTTCCCAATCACTTCTTGGTGATGAATTATATATTGGTCACTTAAATACTTTCATACAATTTACGAAATATGTAAACTACAAATTGAGCTATCTTTGACTAGGATAAGTCATAAGTAGTATAACAATATTAAAAGGACCTAACCCAGAATTCCCCTTCTAAAACTTGAGTAGAGCCCAGCTCCCGGCAACCTCACAGTAGCCCTCCAATTGATATCCAACTCAACCGAAAGGTTCTCGTAAAGCCAAGTCATTCAACTGTTAAAAACTTTTTATATTTTAAAAGTTAAAATCGTGAAAATAGTGGGATTTTTTAAAAATCATTTAACTAAAATTTTGGCAACACAATGGCTACATTTTGACATTCCCAAAATTTTCAAAAGTCCAATAAAATTTCAAAACACTTCTATATTCACATCAATTTCTTAACTACAAATTTTGGACTTCAAGTACACTTACAAGTAACCACAAATAAATAATTCTCAACAATCAGTGCAATAAACTTTAAAAAGCTAAAACATATTTATGCATTTCATTTAAAAGCCTTTTTAAACATCCATTCTTTACACAAATGTACATATCAAAATGACATAAGCACAGTAACACTCTATGATACAACTAATCATGTGGCAGAGTCCTAATTACTGCAACACATGTATGCATACTTGAGGTGGTTTGTTTAAGAACATAAAAATAAGAGTGAGTTAAATGAGCTCATTGAGTGTTAATCAGTTTACTAAAAAGTTAAACTTTTCATAAGAACATAACTGCAATATTCTCATACAATTATAAAACTCATGGTAAAGCATTTACATAACAATTTATTCGTGCATCATCAAATCTAGTAATAGCATAACATTTCGTAAAACATAATTTCAATTTTTTTGAAATATTATTCCAAAATGTTTTTGACCTTAAACTCATAATATACAACTTTCCTTTTTTTTCCTTTTTTTCCTTAAACAATAAACAGTGGTGACAATAAGTTTTCTGAAAACTTTTATGCTGAAACTAAATCAACCATTAGAATTGGTACTATACGGTACTTCTCAAATTATTTTTAAAAATAAATAACTGCAGCATTATTATTACATGACTTTTCTTCCTCAATGTAGCCCACCACTAGTTTCTTTACTATATGGTACACTAGGCCTAAAGTCACGGAGCTGGTTCTACATCGCTGACCATCTACTGGTTAACCACTAGTTACAAAGTTGGTTCTACATTGTTTACCCACAATAGGTTAACCACTATAAGCTGGTAATTACGGAGTTGGTTCTAAATCGCTTACCCGTAACAAGTTACAGAGTTGGTTCTACATCTTTTACTCGTAACTAGCTAACCATTATTTACAGAGTTGGTTCTGCATCGCTTACCTATATCGCTTACCTATAATAAGTTAACCCCCATAAATATACAAGTATAATAACATATATAAAGCCTAGTGATGTACCATAGGCAAAAGCAACTCTTACATTTACTACTTATCTTATTTTCTAAATCAAGTATGGGAAGATTCATAATTGAAAATTTCAATGTAACTCTCAATCATAAAAAATTTAACTTTCAAATTAAAACTCATATATTGCCAAAGCATACACTTGCTTGTGAAATATCATTTGCATAAGACTTAAAATAAATATTCATTTCATGATCAAATGAAAACCTTTTACATAAACTCAATTTAAAGTACACTCATATGTTACCAATTCTTTTGTAAAGAATTTAGTAATATAAAATAATTAAAATACAATCACATGTCGTCAAATTTTTTTCTAAGAATTTAGTCATATAAAACAATTAAATACACTCACAACTTACTAGTTTCCTTTTCACCACTTCGAAATCCTTCAGTTGGTTTCGTTTTTTGATCTGAAAACCTAATACGAATACATCCAACTTCTTAACACTTTTTCAAATCAAATATACTATAAACCACGCCAACTTCATTACTTTCCACATACACTCCATTTACTAAGTACACTTAATGACCATCTCTAACCACATTCACATGGTCATTATATCATAATTATACTTCTATACCAAAAATGTCTTTAAGGCTAAACTTAACATATTTAACAATAAACTTTTCCAATTTGATTACATTTGATTATAACACTTAAAATCAATCCAAATTCATTTCCATGACATTTTAATACACGCATTTAAGCCATAAAATTTTATTAAACATATTCTTACAAGAATCATGCACCCTAAGCCAAATTTCAACCAAAACCAATTCCAAATCAATTCTTTCTCATTTCTTTACTTCATTAGCATCAAAATCACGCTATAAACATGATAAAAATCAAAATACAATTTTTGGCCATAATACATTAAAAACACTAACCATGGTCGAAAACTCATCCAATCATTTCCATGGTTTTTCTTTTATTCTTTCATCATTAAACTAAAATTTTAATGTCGTTCATTAATCTTAAATAAACAAATAATAAAATAAAACACTTTAGGAAATAGATCTGACCTTTGACCAAGGTTCCAAACACTAGATTCATGTGATTTTCTTCTCCCAATTGCTTTTAATGCAATAAAACCTTGATAGCTATGAAATCTTACCTACCCATTTTCTTCTTCCTCTTCACTTAGATGGTAATGAAATCTTGATAGAAGCTTCATAGGAGATGGAAGAGCATCAAAAATGCCTTGGATCGCTTCTCTGTGGCTTAGCCGTAGCCCTCTCTTCTCTTCTCTTTTCTCCTCTCTCTTTTTTCCCTCTCTCTTCCTTCCTTTCTCTCATCAAACCCACTCTTGCTTCTCTCTTATTTTCTTTTAGTTTTTGGGCTCTTTAATGCCACTCTCACAAAACTCTCACAAAATGAAGCAAAATGTCTTAAGTTTTGTTTTTTATACTCATTTAATAGATTACACATGTCACCTTCCTATTTGTCATCACTAATGATTCATCATATACACATGTCGTTTTCTCATTGGTCATCTCTAATGACTCATCAATCCACAAATATCATGTAAAAAGATCAAATTGCACTTAATGAGTACAAAAAGACCAAATTGCCTTTAATGCAATTAATTCACCAACCAACCGAATTAAATCCCAAAATTATTCCAAAACCATCTTATCATCAAATTGAATATAAATACTCTAATTAGGGTCAATACTTGTTGATTGGATGCTTTTAAAAATTTCGAATGAATTTAAAATCATCAATATCTATTATTTTCCAAGAAGGGCATTTTTAGTCTAATAATTTCGGATTACCCGAATTCTATTCAAATAACCTCCCTTTTGACCCATTTCAGTACCTACGGACTCTAATCCTAATTTTGGAGCTTTTCATCTTATTTAAAATTATTTGGTAACCTTTCATTTGTCCGGAAGAATTTTTGGATTGAATTCGAAAATCACTAAATGTCATCGAAATCATTTGAATTTCATTTAAAAGTATCACCTAAATCTCCAAAGCACATTTTAAAGCTTTTAAAACTCGTTCGAACTCACTCAGTATCTTTGTGGAGTCTTCAAAAAAAAACTTCAAAAATTTTCAGCCGAGTCCACCATCTCTGGTTTGTCCATAATCTCTGTTATAACTTCAATAATACATTTAAATGCTTTAGTTACTCCAATACACCATGAATAGAGCATACTCTATAAAATGTATGTGCAGTACAGTACACAGTACAATAATCAAACTAAGATATTACAAATATAGCAACATCTATATGAAATATTTTAGAGATCTCAAGTTAAATGATAATTTATACGATCATCACAACGATAATTTTTATAAACATACAAGTAATATTCTACATGGAATTCTCATATTGGGTTAGTTTAGTGAACTTGTTAACTAACAAGCACTCGTATATTTGGTTAAGTATCTCTATATCATAATCTATGAGATTGACTACTTCATTCCTAAGGAAAATACATAACATGTATTAGTCTTTTTATTCTTTAATAATGTTTAGTCTTAATACAACATTAACTAGGAATAATTTATGAATAACACGTAAATGTCATACGAATATTATAATGATAATCGCATCATAATTTCATTTACAATGTACATTTATCTCATGGATTTTATCTTATTCATCAATTAATTAAATGAATTTACATAAGTTAAAAAATGTCTTTAAATAATTATTTCACAAAACTACAACCAACCAATTGACCATAGGGTATAAACTAATAATTTTCCACTTACACTAAACCAATTGTTTAAGAATTTTATATCTTATTACCATATGATAATCATACTACTATTGAGACAATGGTTTAGTGAGAGAATTCTACAAGATTCTCTATAGTGAGCACTTGATTAAATCCTATGATTTTCATCATAATTATCGTCCTAATTAAGAAAAATTCCTAAATAAATACTTGAATTTTTTAGGAGATCTTAGCTTCTTTCAAACTTAATAGTTCTAATATTGTACAGTAAATCATTTCAGAAATTTTGGGTGTGTTGCCTATGCCTATATTCCATACCAGAAGAGGACAAAGCTAGTTGAGAAAAGAGAGAAATGCTTTTTTTTGTGTTAGTGAACAATTAAAAGCTTATAAGCTTTACAATCCCACAATTAGGAAAATTGTTATCAGTTGTGATGTAGTTTTTTATGAGGAAAGCTTTTAGCCATGGAACAATAATGTTATTGAACAAAAAATATTTGTCAACTTTGATGAAGTTAGCAAAGAGGAGAGGTAGCAACCTGTAGAAAATGATCAACAAGTTCCACCAGATGGTCCAGCAGATATTCCAAGCTTAGCAATAACAACAAAAAATGAAGATCAACCTCAACTTGTTAGAAGAAGACCTGCATGGATGGTCAATTACAAGGTAATTGGAATTGACCAATTTGAGGACTCACTTACACATTTTGCTATATTTTTTATTGTGATCCTACAAGTTTTGAAGATGCTATCAAAGAATCAAAATGGAGAAAGGTTATAGATGAAGAAATTGCAGGCATTGAACAGACCAACATTTAGGAGTTGACTGATCTTCTAAAAAGGCACAAGACAATTTGTCATGTGGGTGTACAAGACGAAATTGAAGCAGAATGGAGAGGTTAACAACTACAAGGCATGTTTAGTAGCTAAAGGTTATAAGTAAGAGTTTGGAGTGGATCATAGAGAAGTCTTTGCTCCTGTTGTAATACATGATACGATCAAAGTGGTGATTGCATTAGCAGCACAACACTTATTTGCCTATCTTTCAATTGAATGTGAAGTTGACATTCTTGCATGGTGATCTTCAAGAACAAGTATTTATTAATCAACTTTCAGGTTATGTGAAGTTTGGAAGAGAAAATAAGGTTTATAAACTCAAAAAGGCATTATATAGGCTAAAAACAAGCTCCATGCACTTGGTGTAGTCGTATAAATGCTTATTTTTCTACATAAGTGTTTAAAAAATATCCATAGGAGCATACACTTTTTGCAAAGATTGGAGATGGAGAGAAATTGCTCATTGCTTGCTTATATGTGGACGATCTTATTTTTACTGGAAATGGTACTGCCATGTTTGACAAATTTAAAAAATCTATGATGGTTGAATTTGTTATGTCTGATTTTGGAAAGATGCATTATTTTTTGGGCATTGAAGTTGTGCAATCATTAGTTGGAATTTTTATTTCTTAAAGGAAGTATGTGCAAGAAATGTTAGATAGATTTCAAGTGAAAAATTGCAATTATGTTAGCACGCCTACTAAAGTAGGTCTAAAGCTTGTTCGAAACCCTGAAGGAAGGAAGATTAACGTCACGCTTTACAAACAAATTGTAGAAAGTTTTATGTATTTAACTATAATAAGACCTGACATAATGCACGATGTAAATCTCATAAGTAGATTCATAGAGTGTCCAAAGAAGATTCATCTCTTAGCTACAAGAAGAATCTTTCGATACTTGCAAGGGACTGCTAATTATAGGTTATTCTACAAGAAAGGTGAAAAGTCATATTTATTTGGCTTTATAGACAATGATTATGCTAGAGATCAAGAAGACAGAAAAAAGCACTTTAGGATATATTTTCATGATTGGTTCGGGAGTTGTTTCACGGTCTTCAAAAGGCAAGTAACTGTCATGTTGTCAATAACCAAAGCAGAATTTGTAGCTGCAACAACTTGTGTCTATCAAGCAATTTAACTGAGGAAAATACTTGAAGAGTTGCATTTCAAGCAAGAGGGAACTACTAGAATTTATTGTGGCAATAATTCTATGATCAAACTCTCTAAAAATCCTATTCTGCATGGATAAACAGGCACATAAATGTGAAGTTTCACTTTTTAAGGGACCTCACAAGCGATAGAATCATTGCTGACATAATGACCAAGTCATTAAAATTGCCTACATTTCAAAAGCTAAGGAAGCTACTTGGAATTTGTGCACATGGTAAGTTTTATTACAGATCAGATTGCTGACATAATGACTAAGTCATTAAAATTGCCTACATTTCAAAAGCTAAGAAAGCTACTTGGAATTTGTGCACATGGTAAGTTTTATTAAAGATCAGGTTGCTGACATAATGACCAAGTCATTAAAATTGCCTACATTTCAAAAGCTAAAGAAGCTACTTGGAATTTGTGCACATGGTAAGTTTTATTAAACTGAATGTTTGAAAACTTTTAATTTGAGCGAGGGATTGTTAGACATATTTTTTTCATTTCTTACTTTTCCATGTCAGTGAAAGTTTGTTTTTCTACTGATGTTTGTTTTAGTTTTACCTAGTCTTTAGGAGAATACATAGCTTTAGGTGACTTTATTGAAATTTGTTGCACTTTATTAGGAGTTAGTGAATGCAATTCCTAGCTTCAAATTTATATCCATTGCGTTTAGCTATATAAACAGGAGAAATTCTTATTATGAAAGTGTGTCAGTTGTAAGAGTAATAAAATTTCAGTTCTTTATTTCCCTAGTTTTATATTTATCACTACATTCATGTGACTGGCCCTAAAACAACAACACCCTTTGACAGGCGTGGCGGTTGATCAGCATTTGGATGCCTAAAAGCTCCATTTATCTCGTGGATTGATCGTTGTAAAGTAGTTTTAACTTTTATCATATACAACATTCAAAATGCAGAAGCTTTGCTGCTTACTTTGGTTGTACTGCATAGTCAGACTATACGTAGTACACCATTCCTACCTCTAGAGTTGATGCCCGAGGTATGCTCATAGCATAAGTTGGTCCCCTGGAGTTTCTCCTCAAGAAATCATAACCATAGTTTATTACAATCCTTTTCATCCAACTGGATCCACTTTTGGCCCTTACATATGAGTGCCCCAGTATGAATGCCATTCCTGCTTCCCTTGCCTCCATTAATTCTTGCAACTCTTCCTGTGTTTCCATGTCGATCGGGGGACTTTCTGGGACAAGAAACCTTACTCTCTTGCTCAGTTTCTCTGGGGACTTCATCTCCCTTAGCTCTGAAGTGCCTACCTTATCTGAAAATTCTCCATCTTCGCTCAATTTAATTCCTTCTAAGTTTGAGGATGAAGTCCCAACAACTGTCATTCGTTCGTCATCACCACTGTCTTCCATTCTTATGTTACATTTAGGCTTTTCTGATCTGATAAATTCTGCAATACTACAGACAAGATCTTTCTCAAACTCCACATCATCTTTGTGAACATCATGGTAGCCATACCGTGCTATGCATCTGTACAAGCGGTACTCTTTAGGACCAACTCTTCCCACTAGGAACCTTTCGTCTGCCCTCACATGAGGCACCGGCACAGATTTGATGCAGAGGAAAACTAAAACCTGGTGAAAAGCTGGAAGATTGGTTACAAAGTGAGAGAATATAGCTGGAATCCCAGAAACAAGCTCTGTATGTATGAGTCCTATTCCACGAACCCTAGCTATTCCTAGAGAGGGACCCAGACCAAGAAGCCAATTTATTGAGACCTTGTTCTGGACATCAAATTCATATTTCTTGAGTGTCCCATAGTGCCAAATGTACATCACGATGAGAAAGATGAATGAGAGGGCCACTGGCACCCAAGCTCCTTCAAGAAACTTGATAAGGGACGCTGAGAAGTAAAGAGCTTCAACGGAGCCGAAAAAGAATATAAAACAAATAGCCAGAAGGATATTTTTACGCCAACATAAGACAATAACCAACGACATCAGGCAGGTTGTTACCAACATCACAGTGATGACTGCCAAACCTGTCAGATGTTGAAACAAGATGTAGTGAGTACATCCATTAGTTGGAGTTTCGACAAGGTTCATAATTGGAATATAGAAGACACCAAATCACATGCTTTAACATTGCAGGGTTCTGTCTTGATGATTTCACTATACATGCATGGTGATTATGTTCTTAAAATAACAATGTTTCTATATTAAAGAGTGAAACACTGACTCAAAAGTTTATATAAGTTCTATTCATGAGGCAGGTTTCAACATCAAGAGTGTATGTGACTCAAATAATCTACCGGTTGAGAAAGATATGAAAGTAACAAAGGGTCATGTTAAATATACCTGCTGCATTGCCCATGTGTTTTGTATTCCTAAAACCAATAGTGACAGCCAAACATAGCAACATTAGAATCCAGTTGATCTCTGGAATGTATATCTGGCCATGTATCTTCGATGAAGTGTGTATAATTTTGACCCTTGGAAAGCAGCCTAAAGCAGAGCATTGTTTGATTATTGAGAATGTTCCAGTGATAATGGCTTGACTTCCCACTACTGCTGCAAGTATAGCTATTGCAAGAACAGGCCACCTGATAGCAGCTGAAACAACAATGCATTTTCTAATCACACCCTTGAAAGATTATCAATAATACTCATCTAGAGGTATCACCATTATACTTACCAGGCACAGATACGTAGAAACCTATCTTGTAATCACTTTCAATGATATGATGCTTTGAAAGGTAGGCAGCTTGTCCCATATATGCGAGGATCAGTGAGGGGTAAACAACAAAGGTGAAAGCAATCTGAAGAAAGTTGGTCGTTGTTAGAATTATCCTAGGGAAGGCACTTCTAACATGCAATTTTGTCCAATATTGATATCAGTTAGCATATTATCAAGTGATAACAAAAAGAAAAAGATTGCATCAAATATTTGATCACATAATTCATACCTAAAGCTACAAAGAAAACTTGGGCTGTTTGAATGACTAAAATTGTGAAGGAAATCTTGCATGGTAAGGCTTTGACATAAGAGAAAATTAAGTCACCATAATTAACGAAATTTCCCTTTAGGATATTATATCTATATTTGAATTGATATCACATTCAGTACTTATATGTCATCATCACAAGTAACAATATTCATAAACTAAAGTCTTTGTTAACCCCCTCATTTTTTTGGAAGGAAAATAATAACTCTTGTTAAACGAAAACATAGTCTCTATGTGGATGCATGAAGAAACATGAACAAGTTAATTACCTTGATTGACAACTGTGAAAAGTGTCCAAGATCAGCAAACATAGCTTCTGAGCCTAGAATAATTGACAAGAAAACTACCATTAGAATTAAAAACTTACAGTTGTTGAAAGTGGAAAGTGGACAATTCACAACTTCTTATACCTGTTATGCATAGCAACATTCCTCCCAATGACATCCAACCCTTCTTGTGTGTCTTCTTCAAAAATTTGTACATATAGTACGGAGAGAGAGCTTGGTAAACATGAGGATTCCAGTGGACAATATTGTAGACACCAATTGCACTGATGCACAGCAGCCATGTTATTACGATTGGTGCAAAGAGGAACCCTACGTTGTGTGTTCCATAATGTTGGAGGGCAAATAAGAACACCAAGATAGCACAAGCAACAGGAAGTTCAACATCTACAGAATAAATAAACTTATGAGGAAACAGTTCACTTAGGTTTTAGTCAATGTTATTCATTAAAGAAAGAATTCAATGACCTAGTTTGGTCCAAATCTCCTATCAATTCTTGAAATTGATTCTGATTGCATCGACTAGATAAGTTGGGACACAGATGGGTGACAGGACTTTTAAAGTAATTTTTCTTCATTGATCAACATAAAAGCAGACAAATAATCTCAAATGGGAATGATGCATGCATCCACCTTATCCTATTCAATGAAGCAGAAGCACAATAACCATCAGTGTTTCAGAAATTTATGCATCTTTACATTTCTATGCAGATTCTAAGATATAATTTCACAAAACTGATGAAAGTTTGCCAAACAATAATGTTAACTAGTACCTTAATCTACGACAATTACTTGGAAAGCAGGTATGATGTGAAGTCCTAGGGGAGGTTCAATGTGATGATGTAAAATTGACCAGTTTAGGGATGGCTTTTGAAAACGAAACCGCATACATAAGCTACGTAAAAATCATTCCAACATGATTTGCCCTTACTTCATTACATCATTTGACTCATGTTAGACTACTTGTCTGTGCCTTGACGTTGACAGATTATCTCTACAAAGTCACAATTTTATTTTCTTAATCTTGACTTTATTTTCTTAATCTTCTTTCTCAACTTTTAACTTCTTACGTAATTACTACTTTATCTTACATGTTTCTGTAGTTAACTTGACCGGCCCAATTATACAATCAATACTTTATTATCAAGTGTAAAGTGATTTGACTTGAAGTAAAGCAGCAAACTTTGTTCCCGTAGGGACCGCAAATAGTGGACAGAACTATAAACTATTGCCAATTTGGTGGCCTTGGCTTTTCCATACATATATAACTCAAACCAGTATACTCAACTTATACCTAACTGCGATTCGTTCATCTTCCCTTCTCAGTATATCAAGTATCGAGCTACCAGAAGATTTTCCAAGATGCTTAAAGCAACCAAGAAGTTGGTCGAATTGGATGCTTGCCAGTTACCTGATTCTTTTTCGTACAAATCCTGATCTATATTTCTGTTCACCTAACAGGCCAGAGAATATAACTATTGAACTTCTCAAGATGTAGAACGCTTCCTTAGACTGAAAAGTTCAGAGAAAATCTACACAAGGTCTCTGAGACAATGGATGGCATGGCTTCCACCAACAAGAAATTTCTACCAACAAGTGCTACAAATTATTTTCTTAACCTTTTTTAATATCAAACTTTAAACATGAGAAACAAAGAACTTACACTGATGGTGCTCCCTTGACATGGAAAGCTCCAGTCCTGATACCGCTGAATATACTGCAAATGACCAAAAACAAAATATTTCTGTCATGAACTGAACTTCCGAATTCCAACCACAAATAACACAACCACAAAGACCTGATATTGCAGGAGTAAGCACTCCATCGCCAATGACCATGCAAGTCCCAATCAAAGCCAAAACAAGCAATACCCTTTGCAAGACTCTATACTTCTCCAAAGTTGATTTCAATCTGGAAACAGCAACACTCTTATCATTTGAAGCAGACCAATCTTTCGTGTACTCTGAAAGCTCCTCGTCAGCGAGTTGGCAATTGGGTATGGAGCCCACCCGAGCATGGCGGCAGAGTAAGGAATACAGAGCAAAAGTGCCTCCTTCGCCGTTGTCATCAGCTCTTAGAACAATAAAAACATATTTAACAAGCGGTATTAGCGTGAGTGTCCAGAAAACAAAGGACAAGACTCCGTAAATTTCCTCATTCGTCTCAGAGTGTTGTATATCCTCCGCAAATGCACTCTTGTAAACATATAATGGGGAAGTGCTCAAATCTCCATAGACAACTCCTAAACTTTGATAAGCCAAAGTTAACAGTGTCTTCCACGAGTCTCTCTGCAATTAACAACAGAACAAACAGAACGAGCTAAACAATGAACCAAAAGCTGACAGAGAGACAAATTGAGCAGCCAATGACAGTCACAAGTGTTACCTTGATTGGATTGTCATGAATTACACCTTCAATATCCATCGTAGACTGATAAAGAAAAGATTAAAAGTCCCTTCTTGAATACAAATAATGAGCACCCAGATAGATTACCACCCTCCCCAGTTCAAAGAAGTCGAATTAGACTCCAAAAAGAATATTAACAACCACAAAAGTTTGAAGAAAGATACAATCTTTGATTTTGTCCTAATACATAACAGTAGACGGTAGTTCAAACCAAGACTCAAGAATGTAGACAAATCAAGAACAACCACGAAGCACAGTAAAGGAATAAAGAAGGGAACAGTATTGGAAATCGCAGCTGAACAAACTATTATAGAATATAATAATATGGCTGCGCTTTAGCGAGGAAGAAGCGAGGAGATAAAATGCGGAAGATGCGTGTGAGAGAGAAAATTGGGGGCTTGGGTTAAGGTTGTTTTAATGTATGGGTTTGCAAAGTTTTTGGAGGCTTTCGAGGTTTCTGGACGGAATATAATTTGATTTTGCTTTAATGTGAAATAGCAGGGAGAGGAGTTTTAGTGGTTTGTTAACTGGGCATGCACTAACTCGTTTACCTAACAATGGACCACAGGGAAGGGGCGATTCAGAAGCTGACATGGCCACAGTCAGTGACTGGACCTGATTGCCTCAGGATAACCACGAGAATCAGCTTCTAAAAAAGGCAGTTTCTGTAGTAAAGATTCTGTTTTGAAGAAGACATGCATTGCATATCATTCCAACTACTAAGTAATTCATTTAATCCTTTTGCACCCAAACTCATATGCTTATAACTTAAAACCATTGTGTTTCATAAGATATTTATCAAAATATAAAATGGTGATAAAGAACGTAATAATGCCATTTGTAACTGGAATGAACAAAAGAAAATTAGGTTTTGGTATATAATATCAGCACACTCCTGTTCCAAGTCTTATCATCATGAAAGAAGTCTTACGACACGTCAACTTTAATTAATAAAGTTGGTCTTCAATGGCGTCGCCTTCATCAAACTTTACAAGTCTGGCTGTAAAACGAGCTATTCAACAGTCTGCCTCTTTTTATTTATATATATATATAACATTATTTTATATAATATTGGAAAAATTATATCAAATTGTATTTAAAAATATTGAATTGAATTTATAAATAAAAATTAAAAGATAAAATTGCATAAAAATAAAGTATTTTGTATTAATTTTAATAATCCAATTATTGAATTAATTAAAATGAAAGATTATCAAATTGGATAGTGATATATAGGACATTTGTAACTTTGAAAGAGACATCTGAGTGGTTGAATACTTGAATCTTTGCATATAATTATGGAATAGCTGCTCTAAGATCCAGAAGATTACAGAGTAGCTGAATAAATAAATTTTCATTAAAAAAACAGCGGCAACAAAGAAATCCTGTGTTATCCTGACCCTAAATCATCTTAAGAGAGCACAGGGTGAAAGGAATGGATAGAGAACAATCATTGATGATAGTTGTCAACCTTTCTCGTCCAATACGCAACCGTGGCAACAAACTATCTATCACATATTTTTGACAAGCTAGGATGCTACTGTGATTTGTTGGCCGGAGTATGGCGGCGGGGTGATTCAGTGCAAGATATTTTGGGAACAATTGTTCAAAAAACTTCCCTCAGAATAGAATAATTTCCCTGTTGATGACTGTACTAAATCACCAAACCTTACCTTTTCCTTTGCATGCAAATCCTATGAGAATCCGATGCTGTTAGTGAGAAATTTCTCAAGTTTTTCTATTTATAATACCCACAAATAATAGGTTCCTTCATTTCTTGTATAATAATAACAACTAAAGATTAAACCCATTTGGGAACTTAAAATAGTTTCCTTAACTAACCCAGCCAAAGACATGCGGTAACAAAAAGAGTGTGCGCGGTTGCTCTTGCTGTACTTAAAACCACTATCATGTTTGTTTAATTGAGATGCTTAGATGGACCACTTTACCTACTTGTTATCACGTCATCAATCTAATTTTTTCCAATAAACTATCTATTTGAGTACATATATATTAGTGAACCATAACTACTTTAGTGATAAGTACTCAGGAAAAGTTGCTCCGAGCCTTTAAGCTTAGAAATAAATTCATGTGATGAATGAATGAATGAATGAAGCATATATTGTTTATTGCAGGTTGAAAGATATCAACTCTGGCCTGATGAAAACAACCCATTTTTGCATATATAACTAACCATAAATGATAATAAGAAAGTATTCATACAATAGTGGATACAAAATTAAGATAAAAGAGCGACTGACGTGACTGGAGCCATAAGAGGAAAACAAGTGTCCAATGAACAAGAAAGTAATGGACCGAGAAGAGATAGTGCAAATTGGCCTTGTCATGGCGCTTGTCCAGTTGCTGGGAGTGGTGGGTGACCACTGTCCACGACTGACTCATCTTGATCGCGCAATGCCCTACTCCTTTTGTCCTTTATTTTTTCCCCACTTGCTACTTCACCTTTATTTTTGGATCCTGGATTTAGTGTTTTTAAATGTAGAAAATAACTTATCTATAATTTGTATAAATATTGAACAACAATTATAATTATGGGATCAAAATATTTTTTATATTATGAGAGAAGAAAGCCTTGAAAAAGAAAATTAAAAAAAGAAAGCATGGCCTGGTTTATTCATCAAAATGGTGACTGCGGAGATTTGACACATCATTCATTGCCATTCATGGCTGCCCACTCACTCGGGGTCGTGGTCCCAAACAATCTGAGGTTGGTGCAGATTTTGCTTCTTTATGCATCAACGTTCCTTACATGTTTAAAATGTAATCAAGGAGTTACTGGACAAATCTTTGTTTTGGACGAAATTTCTCGAGATAATGTGTTGAAGAAGACAGAAATTGAAAGATGGAGACTTGTATATAGAAATAGAATATGCCATATTATCATATGATTAAGATGACAAGGTCTGATCGGATTTTCATGATATCTGCTTTCTGCAAGCAAAGTGGGTGCGGGACCCTCGAATTCGGTTTTGTATTGTTGTCTGTAACTGTAAGCCAAGCCAGCTACACTTACATGAACTGTTTATTTATTTATTGTTGTTGATGAAGATGTGAGATCTGTGAGAACTATAAAACGCTGCAGATCTTAATTACTTGGGGATCTCAGAAGAGGGTATCTAAATCCAGTCCACTCTATACAATACCAATATCTAGGAGATAAATAATTTCAAAATGGATTAGATGGATGCTTTCACTAACATGGTTTACGTTATTTTCGGTCGTCCTTTAACATGTGTACATGTCAATAATTTCATCTACGCATAATCTTTTAGGACATTAATGTATAAACTACTTTTACATTACAATTTGGGAAAATATGTAATAATGTATAAAACATCATATCATATTAGACTCCAAACATAGATTTTTAACTTCAAAAACTTTCCAAAGACTAAAGAGTTATAAGAGGTCTTAATAGAATTGATCTCAAAATTAATATGGCCTTTTCTATAAGGTCTTCCTACTTTTGCAGTTAACTAATATGGCCTTTTCTATAAAGTCTTCCTACGTTTGCAGTTAGCTTGGGGGAAGTATTAACGCGTACGTTCAAGACAACTTGACTTCATCCTTTGTTTACCTTATTTTCATCTTATCTACACAAAGACTACCAGAGGAGATGAAGATGGCAAACAAACTATGATGAAAAAGAATCAGGGAATCCTTCGTCTAATCAAAGGATTCATGAAAATCTACACCAAGAACTCCACTTTCATTGTCCTCAACATTCTCACTTCCCTTCCATTTTTGTCTTTCAGGCTTTTTCATGAATTCGTCTTCCAGCAAACGTTCTTGAAAGCTATCAAGGGTCTATGTAGTGAGGTCCCTCCCTGGAATGTACTGTTACTTTACGAAATTCAGCCATGGAGGCATTAATCATAGCGTTTGTCTATATTGTTCAGACATGCTTCTCAGTTATTTATCTTAATGAAGTTTACAGTGTGAAATTATGCATCCGGTAGGCATAATTAACACGACGGCTACAGTTCGTTCTGCATTAAATATTTTATGCAGAGCAGGACACAGCACATAGAAAGCAAATGCTTTGCACATGTTGGTCTTAAAAGCCCTCCGTTACATTTTTTTAGTTTTTTTTTTTTCATAAAGTTGGGTAACAATTAATTATAATTTTACGATTTTAATAAATTTTACAATTAAGCGAATCAAATTTGGTCCAATTAAAAATAATAAAGTAATCTAATAAAATATTTAAATTAATGGGCTGAAGTTAAGCCCAAAAAAAAGGACCATAATTAGTGTGGATCACACATGCATTAGGCCTGTGATGAAGAAGTCCGATATGGTTATTAGAAAATGATTCAAAGTTGTTTAAAATGTGGTCCTACTGTTTCTGAGTTATCCAGGTTTGTTTAGATTATTCCCTTTATTTTAGGTATTTAAACTTTTAATTTGTTTAGTTAATCTTTTTTGAGATATTGGCTAAGTTTATTACTTCATTGCCTATATATTTAGGCCTTCAACGTCACTATAAATTATACCCATCAATAAATTAGCTCTTACATTACCTCTTTTCTATTATATTTTTTGGGGTTAATTTCGGGTTATAAAACCTAACATGATATCAGAGCTTCTTATAATCTTAAGGAGCCTGTGAGTGTTCGACAGACAGCAGTGATGCGACATTCAACAATACATCAGCTCTTTCACCTCCAATTTCTAATGATGAGAATTATCAAGTTTAGGCAATCAAAATGAAAGCTCACTTGAGAGGTATTGACTTATGGTAGTGAGTTAAAGGTGAAAGGAAAATACCACCTCTAGAAAATAACCCAACACTCAATTAAATTAAGGCTCATGAAGATGAAGAAGTCAAAGTTCCAAGAGCCTTATCTCAAATTCATGTTACTGTCTCTGAATCAATTTTTCCAAGAATTATGGGTTGTGAAACAATCAAGGAAGCTTGGGACACACTTAAAGAACTCTATCATGGCAATGATAGAACAAGGCAGATGCAAGTGTTAAATCTCAAAAGAGATTTTGAGATTTTAAGGATGGAATAAAATGAGACTTTACAAGAGTTTTCTAACAGGCTAATGATAGTGGTAAATAAAATTAGATTGCTGGGAGAAGAGTTACCTGATAGTAGGATTGTAGAGAAAGTGCTTGCAAGCTTACTCGAAAGATTTAAGGCAAAAATTTGATCTCTAGAGGATTCATGAGATATCAATCAAATTACTTTGCCTGAATTAATCAATTCCTTGCATGCTCAAGAGCAAAGAAAAAGGTTGAGAAAAGAAGGAACTCAACAAGTAAATTGAAGGGGTTATTTATCCAAGGCCTCATCTTCAAAAGGTAAAGATCAATCTCAATGTGGTATTTGTAAGAAGTCTTTTAATGATGAAGACAAATATTGGCACAAGGAAAAGTCTCAGTGTTTCATGTGTAAGAAGTAAGACTGAAGAAATTATCAATTTGGCACATGTTGCTGAAGAAGAAGAAAAATTGTTTTAATATTAGTGAGAAGTGCATCAAGAAGCAGCTTTTGGAAAGAAGTGCTCCAACCATTAAAGGATGATGGGAAGTACATCATCAGGTTCAAGAAGTCTTACAACTTTGAATCAAAAGAGAATGTTGGAGAATGATTCAAAGTTGTTTAAAATGTGGTCATATTTTTTTCTTAGTTATCCATGTTTGTTTAGATTATTTCCTTTATCTTAGGTATTTAAACTTTTAAACTTTTGATTTGTTTGGTTAATCTTTACTGAGATATTTTCCTTTTCCATGTTGATTCCTCTTTGCCTTCTTTAAGTCTTGAATGTAGTGGGTATTCCTCTTACCTTATTCTCATATGTGTCCATTATAATACTTACACTTCTTGTTTATAACTCCATATGAGTTAGAACCAACTACGTATACCTCTGAGGGCATCTTTGAGTGTAATAGCCCATATCACCCGCTTGCAGATATTGTCCGCTTTAGACCTTGGCCTCGCGCCCTCACGGTTTTGTTCCTTCCTGAAATCTACTCCTGGCTTTCACAGAGAAAGCGCGTCTACAAAGAAGAGGTTTCCACTTCCTTATAAGGCATGTTTCGTTCTCCTCTCTAGTCGATATGGGATACCTTTAAGTATCCACCCCCTTAGAAGGCCCAGCGTCCGCGTTGACATATCACTCAGGTACTAGCTCTGATATCAAATGCAACGGTCCAGGTCATCCGCTTGCAGATATTGTCCACCTTAGGCCTCGGTCTCTCGGGCCTCGGGCCCTTGTGATTTTGTTCCTCCCCGAAGCCTACTCTCGGCTTCCACGGGAAAACACGTCTACAAAGGAGAGGCTTTCACATCCTTATAAGACATGTTTCGTTCTCTTTTCCAGCTGATAAGAGAGAGGTTTCCACATTTTTTATATAATGGGCCCAAGTGATTACTGAAACTCTGATGAGTTCAATAAAGATTGTAATTTTTTGTAACTGAAATTGTTTATAAATAAGTTGGATCAAAATTGATTATTGATTTTCCGTATATATCCACATTGTTTCAAACAATTTGCAATGAGTTTTAACCGATGACTATTTTAGCACGCCACTCTTGCGGGCTAAATACTCCAATATCACTCAGAATGTCGGGTACATGTTCTGTGAGAGTGAGGTGTTATAAACGTGACTTTAGTACCGAGATGCCTCTAAAATGTGCAATCAAAGTGGAATATATGTCCTTAACAATTTCATATTTTCAAAACTCACACGTTATATTGTTATTCATGCTACTCAACAATGTAATACGAGCCAATAAGTTCTTTTTCTTCCATATTCCATAAGCATCATAGTCTCTTTTGTATTGGGTTATATTGGCTTCCTTAGGAACGTCTATGATTATTTTTAATGATTTTAAAGTTTGATGCTCTTCCACTACATATTGGATTTTTATTTTCTAAATTTCATAATTGTCGTCATTTAATTTTTCACCCTTAATGAGTTCAACAACAATATTTGTTAATGTATTAGCCATAATTAAAACACAAAATTTATATAAGTAGAAAGAAATAGTATATATGCATGTCCATATCTTGTTATATATATAATGAATAATCGTATTTCAATTACTTACAAAATCTAAAGATCACAGATGTTTTTAATCATCATTCCATTGAAAACTAAATACCAATTTCATACTCAAGTAGAATTGTCAAGTAAAATAATCATATAAAATACAAATTGATAAATTGAACAACATCAAGCTTAGCATACATAAACGAACATTATTTGTTCACTATAACTTAGTTCAACACAAAAGGACTACATAGTATGAACTTCGCCTAAATATAAGTTCAACATAAAATGATTACATAATATGAACTTTGCCTAAATATAGTAAACCTTGCATAAAATAAAGTTAATACTTTACACAAAATAAAGTGAACTAATTCATGTAATAACGTCATCAAAGCACGATATGCAATATTTCTAATTATTTGAATCAGGAAGCCAATAAGATACGAGGCCCTAATTAATTCCCTTCCTTAAATTTGTCTCATAAAGATTATTACTAACCAACTATATGTTTTTGGATTAGGCAAATCTAAGCTCCAAAGCATGATTGAGGGTTCATTCTCTCTCTCTCTCTCTCTCGTTTTCTTTTCAAAAGTTAGTTCATTCTCTTGTTGTTCCAATATTGAGAGTAAAGTTGTGTACTTTACTTCAATATTTAAAAAAGCTAGATAACCTCCAAAATACAACTTTTATTTAAGCAATTAACAATAATAACATGATTTATTAAATCTTCTCCATTCAAGACTAACATCTGGACTAACTATGCTAACATGATGATGACTCATCTCATTTATGTAGCAGTTTGCAAAAATATGGATGTCCTTATTATAATGTGCATTTGAAATTAAAAGTTGCTCAAAAATCTTAAAATCATAAAATAAATGATTTGTCTAACATCAAGATGAGCTAATGCTCATAATCTAATGAAATTTATTGTAATTTACTCAAAAATATCATTTTCAGTTATTATTTGAACTATTCACATTAATAACTATAAAAATTTTATTTTAATTAAAAACTCGTTTTTAATTATCATTGAACTAATAAAATTAAATTATGAATTGGATTCAGATAGAAGCTTATTGCTAATTATTATTAAACTAATCATAGTTTCAATTTAAATTATTATTAAACTAATCATAGTAATAATTTTAATTGAATTAAAATTATATTTCTAATTATTATTGAATTATGAACTTACGAATTTAAATCAATTAGAAGCTTATTTCCAATTATGATTGGAGTAATCAATGTTAATTATCATAATTTATAATATGTTTAGAAAATTATTTCTAAATGTTATTACATTCATTCAAATTTATAATACATTTAAACTTGGAAGCTTGTTTCTGAGTAAATTATATTGTAAGTATTTATATATATAGTTCAGAAAACAAGTGGCCCATTTATTTTATGCTCGGCTAAAAAGTTGACTGGTCCACTGGCATATCTGGGAGCTTATATTGTGTTAACTACCCATTTAGCCCATATTATAAGTGCGAAAACTCTAAAACACTTATGGCAGCAACCGCAGCGACGGGGAAGCTGTCACAACTCAAAACGCTACTCGCCGCTGCTTGCCAGTGTCTTTCCTGTCGTTTGGAGATGTGTCCAGCGATTCCTCGGCGCTAATCCAAGCCAGGTACTGCTACCCAACGTTTTATGGTGTTGATAGTCAAGTTCTTGGTGTTTTCCTATTCTTTATAAATAATATATTTATATTGAAATCAAATGATCTTTAGAATGTTGCCCAAGATTTATCCCTTCTTGTTCAGGAATTGCACTGTTTATGTGTCTTTTGTCTCTGAAGCTAAAACTAAATATAGCAAGTCTGGAAATCACTCAAATGTATGTACACTCTTCTATGTTTACCTTTCGGCAGTACAGCGTTATTAGTGTCAAAAGTATTTAAGGTGTCGTAGTTTCTACCTCTTGTGAAATAAGGCCCATCAGCAATGCAACAACAGAAGCTTGCTCCTTTTATTTTTCAGGCGTCTTTCGATTCAACCGAGTTTTGAACCAATTACTTTCTTCGCAAATGATGGCAAAGCAAATGCTGCGGCATGGATCTAGAAGAACAAAATGCCAGAAAAAATGAGCGCAAGTCCACAAATCAATTAGATCTTGTGGGGTGATAATCACCTCCGAATTGTAAAATTTGAGCGTTCCCTTCACTCGAGGATGAATACCATCGGCATCTATCTTAAGCACCGGATGCTTGAAGTTGACTGCTGGCCCCTCAGTGGAGCAAAGCATAAAACCAATAACGCCACTGACAAGCTCATTAAAAAGAACAAAAATGCCTCAATGAGTACCTTCCCAGTTCCCAAACAGGCTGCAGCACTATCAAGCATAGCATACTCCAAAACATAAAGAAGTGTTGTACCTTGGATATGTGGGAACAGTCGTCCACGCATAGTTAACAGAGCCTTTAAATATTTGGCGACAGTTATTTACCATGTCTTCTATGATATGCATATGCAGCCATATGCTCTCCGCCTGAGTACTAACAACACCACCTGGGCGGAGCGCCTTGGCAACCAGCTCAAAAAAAGGCTTCTCAAAGAGTTCTTGTGCAGGCCCTGGATAAGCTTAAGCAGAAGGTAATGAAATTTATCAGACAGAAGCTGATGGATGTCAAAAGGATGAAAGAGGCATACCAATTGGATCAGAAGAATCAACTATGATGGCATCATAAGTTCCACCAGGAACAGCTCTGAGGAAAGCAACTCCTTCATGGTTCATCCAAAAATTTCAGAATTACATATATCAAAAAACAATAACATAAAATAACAAAATAGAGAAAAAAAATAACATTAAGACCAATACCATCACCAACATGCAATCTAACACGAGGATCCTGGAATCCAACTGCCACATCAGGGAAAAACTGTTTGGCAACCTGCAGGAGCAATAGACATAATAAAGAAGAGAAAACATCGAACTTAAAACAGAGAAGATGGTCTGCTCTTTGTTTGTTTAAAAAATGTTCAACCTCTGAGAGGCAAATTTACTCAAATGGTGGGTTGCATAAGAATTTATTGAAACAAAGGCCCTTGTGGGTAGTGATACATGAGAACAATCTAATAAGCTCAAACTTGAAGTAGAAACTTCTTTTGGGCAGGAAGTCGCTATGTCAAACTCACTTCAATCACTAGTCTATCTATCTCACAAATATCAATCTGCTCAACCGACGAAAGGCGAGATACTTCCCTCAGAACACCTCCATCGCCGCCCCCAATAACCAGCACCTGAAGGAAAAATAATATCCAACTCAACACCAAGATTTTTACAACGTTCTAAAATTTTAATTTCTAACAATTAAGTTGTAAATTAGATATGAATGAAAAGTTGGCTTCGGAATATGGTGCACTAACGAAGAAAAAGTTGCTTGATCTGTCAATACCACAATGCTTAATGGAGTACCCAATAACCTTTGCTGACTAAAGTCGAGTTGACTAAATGTATTCTAAATCGAACATCACTATGGGATCAAACTGTAAGACAATTTATGGATCGAATGATTTTGCACGTACTTGTATTCATGATTTCGTGTTCTTTCTGTAAGGCTTTTTATTTCATCTTCTTTCTTTCGTTAATGTTTCTTCAATGATTAAGATAATAATTCAGTACCTATTCATAAGTTTTTCTAAAACTTACATACGAATAGTTCTAATCATCGTGTCGCTTCATGAATCATCATGATAGTTCATCAATCAGTACGATGATTAAGTGTTGAAAGAGAGAGGGAAATGGTGTGTGACCCATTTGAGATCCATTCTGTAGTACCCAATAACTATTATCTTGGATGCGTTTTACGGGACTCAAACTATAAGTCACATGAGACATAAAATAATCTAACAATCTCTCACTAGGCCCATGTAAGAACTTGGGGATCCAATAATAAAATTTTATGTGCACACAATACATTGAATCGATCAAGTCATCCTTAATTGAATTAAGCTGATGGGATCATGATGGTCACAAGTTATATAACTTGATTCCTTCCATGTATCACAGAATCCACTCAACTCAACAAACTTTAAGTGGGTAATTCGGTAATTATTATCTCACAAATAATAATTATTTTATACAACATAATATGGATAACCAGTAAGTGAGTAAAAATATATGCCTGTAATTGAATTCATAAGTGTCATAATAATTCGAGCAAGACAATGATATGTATATATGCATCTCTGAATACTATACTAACAAGAACTTATCTATAAGGCCCATCCGTTCAACATGATCAATAAATATTTTGGGCGGTAAGCCTTTCGTTAACAGATCCGCTATCATGAGATCAGTACCAATATGTTCAATTGATACTTTATATTTTTGCACTTCTTCTTTCACAGACAAATACTTCAAATCTATGTGTTTCGTACCCTTTGAATATTTATCATTCTTAGAGAAGAAAACGCCTGCAAAATTATCACAATAAATTCTTAATGGTCTGGTAATACTGTCGACAAGATCAAGACTTAAGATAAAGTTCCGCAAACACAATCCATGAACCGTGGCCTCAAAGCACGCCACAAATTCAACCTCCATAGTGGAAGTTGCAATGATGGACTGCTTTTCACTTTTTCATGAAACTGCTCCTCCAGCTAATAAGAACATGTAACCGAATGTAAATTTTCGTGAATCTATATAACCAACATAGTATGAATCTGAGTAACCTATCACTTCGAGATGGGTTGATTTTCTATATATGAGCATATAGTCCTTGGTTTCTTGTAATTATCTAAGGACTTTCTTTGCAACTTTCCAGTGGTCCATTCTAGAGTTTTTTGATATCGTCCTAGCATTTCAATAGCAAAACTGATATCTGGCCTAGTGCATGTTTGAGCATACATTAAGCTCCCAACTACTGACATATAAGGAATAGTCTCCATGTCCTTATGTTCTAAATCGGTTTGTGGACATTGCATTAGATTAAATTTGTTCCCTTTCTGAATTGGAACTATCCCTGTGAAGTATTTTTTCATTTGAAAATTTTCTAATACTTTCTCAATATAACCTTTCTGAGACAATCCTAATAATCCTTGTGATCTATCCCGGAATATTTCTATTCCTATCACATAAGATGCCTCACCCATATCTCTCATTTCGAAAATATTAGAAAGAAAATTCTTTACATCATGTAACAAAACAACATTATTCGCAGTAAGAAGGATATCGTCAACATATAGGACTAATATAATGAACTTGCTCCCACTAACCTTCATATAGATGCACCGATCAATGGTATTTCCTACAAAACCATAAGACGTAATGATATCGTTAAACTTAAGATACCATTGTCGGGAAGCTTGCTTCAGTCCATATATTGACTTTTTTAATTTACACACTAATCGTTCCTTTCCTGTGGTTACAAAACCTTCCGGTTGATCCAGATATACTTCTTCTTCCAAGTCACCATTTAAAAAGACGGTCTTTACGTCTATTTGGTGAAGCTCTAAATCATAATGAGCTACTAGTGCCATAACAATTCTTAAGGAATCCTTCTTTGAAACTGGAGGAAGGTCTCTTTATAGTCAACACCATCTTTTTGAGTGTAACCTTTGGCAACAAGTCTGGCTTTATACCTGTCAATGTTGCCTTGTGAGTCACGTTTGGTTTTAAAGACCCATTTACAGCCCACTTGCTTTGCACCTTCCGACAACTTAACTAATTCCTAGACATTGTTGTCATTCATTGATTTCAACTCTTCTTTCATAGCATTGAACCATTTTTCCAGAATTGTTACATTCTATGAATTGATTGAACGAGCCTAGATCTTTATCAATGCTTAAGTCACATTTATGTTCAAGTGAGTAAATTTCATAGTCACTTGAGATAGTTGGTCTTCTTTGTCTTACAAACCTTCGTAATGTTACGTCTTGTGACATTACTTGATCATTTATAGCTTGATCATTATTAGCTAGTTCGCCATTAATATTTTCAATTTGTGGAATTAAAACATTAATTTATTGTTCCGGTATGTTGTGTATCCGTGATGCAACAAGAGGAATAATAACTAGTGAAATCATGTCTGATATGGTAGTGTCTACTCGTCTTAGAGTAGTTTATACTCGATTCTCGTAAATATCCACTTTTCGTGGTTCTTCACTCCCACTAATTTGACCATTCTCAATTAACCTAGAGTTACTAGACTCAACTATTCTCGTACTATAGTTAGGACAACAAAATCTATATCCCTTTGACTTTTTGGGATAGTCGATGAAATAACCACTAACGATTCTTACATCAAGTTTTTTTTTTCATGTGGATTATACAATCTTACTTTTACCGGACAACCCCAAATGTGAAGATGTCATAAACTAGGTTTCCTTGTTGTCCACAGTTCATAAGATGTCTTAGGAATTGCCTTACTAGGAATCCTATTTAGCAAATACGCAATGGTCTTTAATGCATACATCCACAATGATAAAGGTATAGTACTATTACTTAACATGCTCCTCGCTATTTTCATAAGAGTACGATTCTGCTTTTCAGCTACACCATTTTGTTGTGGTGTACTAGGCATTGTGTATTGTGCATATATGCCTCGACTGGCAAGAAACTTTGCAAATGGACATGGACATTGTCCACTTTCATCAAAATTTTCATAATATTCACCACCTATATCAGATCTCACTATCTTTACTTTTTTATCTAACTGCCTTTCTATCTCATTAATAAACACCTATAGGATGACCACAGACTGAGACTTCTCAAATAGCAGATAAATATATCTATATCGTGAGAAGTCATCAATAAAGGTAATGAAATATTTTTCTCCGCCCTAAGAAGGAATGTCGAAAGGACCACAGATGTTAGTGTGTATTAATTCAAGTAATGCGTTACTTCTTGTGGCTGGATATTTTGATATATGTTTGGTTTGCTTGTCTTTAATGCAATCCACACATATATCTCAGTCAACAAAATCTAATGGAGGTAAGATTTCATTTTCACTAACCTCTATACCCTTTCTTTGGATATATGACCTAATCTTTTATGCCACAAAAAAGCAGAACATTCATTA
>JANSVA010000008.1:10690794-10704856 GCA_025504915.1 Erythroxylum reticulatum | reverse complement strand
AATATTGATGTTTTATTATGATGCCATGTGAAGTGATTATAGTGATTGCTTATAGCTCACCCTTATCGTATGATATGTACCGGAATGACCTGTGGGCGTCCCGGTGTGTACCCTACGGTAAAGGGGTGCTACAAGTAGCACAGTCTATGTTCATATACCTAAAGTCAACCGAACCAAACTTGATCTATGTGCTATCAAATGTGTGTTCGTTGGGTACGACATACAGATAAAGGGTTACCGCTGCTATAATCCTATCACCAAACACACGTACACTACCATGGATTGTGATTTTCTGGAAACAGAATATTACTTCCAAAACCCACCCAATACTTGGGGGGAGAGTGAGCCATCAGACTTCTTGGCTTGGTTCTGTAGCCCAATCTTGCCCGACACTGTCCCAACAGAGATAGTAGGTGGGGTCACTGTGTCCAACAACAAACATGGAGAACTTGCTTCTCGAACAGAGCCATCTGAATCATTAACCCCGGCTGAAAATCCTCCTGAGGTTAGTACTCCTAAGTTGGAAGATGTTCCTGAAGTTACTACTACAGAACCTTCTAACAATCTTACAGTACCAGAGGCTGTAGAGAAATACACTCTACCACACAGGAGCACTAGAGGAGTTCCACCAAAGAGGTACAAAACGGAGTGTGAACCACGGGCATCCAAGTACCCCATGGCTAACTTAACCAGGGGGAGCCTATCTAAGGTAGCACAAGCTTTTAATGCTACACTTTACTTTGAGGACATTCCCAGGACAACGGAAGAAGCTCTAAAAAGCAAGGTGTGGAGATAAGTTATGCAGGTCGAGATAGATGCATTAGACAAGAACCATACATGGGAAAAGTGCAAGCTTCCAGCCGGAAAAAGACCAGTGGGGTACAGATGGGTGTTCACCATAAAGCATAAGGTAGACGGTACTATTGAACGGTATAAGGCAAGATTGGTGGCAAAAGGGTACACACAAACTTTTGGGATCGACTATTCAGAAACATTCTCTCCGGTGGACAAGATTGACACGATCCGGGTACTCTTCTCTATTGTAGCCAATTATGACTGGCCTCTACACCAGTTTGATGTCAAAAATGCCTTCTTGCATGGGGAATTAAAAGAAGAAGTGTACATGGAAGCGCCTCCAGGGTTTTCAGGAAGCTTCAAGCTAGGAGAAGGGTGTCGATTAAGAAAAGCACTCTATGGCCTAAATCAGTCACCAAAGCTTGGTTTGGGAGGTTCACCTTAGCAATGAAGAAGAATGGATTCCGACAGAGCAACTCCGATTACACCCTATTCTTGAAAAAAAGAGGGAAACTAGTTACATGTTTCATCATATATGTTGATTACATGATTATAACCCGGAATGATCAAGAGGAAATTGCAAATCTTAAAAGTAGCTCTTTACAGAATTTGAGATGAAGGATCTTGGAAGATTAAAGTACTTTCTTGGGATTGAAGTACTAAGGTCAAAAAGGGGGATCTTCATCTCTCAGAGAAAGTATGTTTTGGATTTACTAGTTGAGGTGGGGATGATTTATTGCAAGCTAGCAGAGACACCAATAGTAGTACATCATGGACTCAAAATGAAAGAAGGGGATGAGGCAGCTGACAGAGGACGATAACAGAGATTGGTTGGGAAGCTCATCTACCTTTCTCATACTAGGCCCGATGTCGCTTATGCATAACCCCCAGGCGAATCATCCAATTTATGCATAACCCCCAGGCGAATCATATGGAAGCAGCACTCAAGATTGTACGCTACCTTAAAGGAACACCAGGTTGAGGAGTGCTATTTCAAAAACATGGACATCTGGGAATACAGTCTTATACTGACACAGACTGCGTCGGCAACCCAGTAGACAGGAGATCAACCTCTGGTTACTTTACATTGGTTGGAGGAAATTTAGTAACATGGAAAAGCAAAAAACAAAAGGTTGTGGCTCTGTCGATTGCAGAGGCAGAATTTTGAGGAATTGCTCGAGGTTTAGCAGAAGGACTTTGGCTTCCGAAGCTGCTAGCTAAAATTGGCTTTCCTGTTGGAGACACGTGCTAGTTGATGTGTGACAACAAAGTAGCGATAAGAATTTCAGAAAATCCGGTGCAACATGATCGCACCAAGCATATAGAGGTGGACAGGCATTTCATCAAAGAAAAGATCGAGGCAGGAATTGTGAGTTCGCCATATCTTCGTTCAGAGGATCAATTTGCAGACATGCTAACTAAGGTTGTTCCGGCTCAAGCCTTCAGTAACGCATTGGGCAAGTTAGGTATGGAAGATCCCACGACCTAACTTGAGGGGGGTGTTAGGAAAGTAAATCACGTTAATTACATGATCTAGTCAAATCCCTGTAATTATGGAATCCCTGTAATCCTGCCTTAGGAGAGGAAACAGGATCAATTGCATTAATGTGATTGATCCTTATAATGCCTATAAACTCACATGTAACAAATCGTTTTGAATTGTCACTGAAAATATACAAAAATTACATTACCAAGAGTATCTTCCCAGGAAAGAGTCTACAAGGAAGCCTCCAAGCAAACACAAGACAAAGTGGGTGCCCATGAATTCTGTTACTATATTAGCTGAAGTTGCACTAAGTAGATGCATCACTTTAATCAGATATGTCACCAAGTTAACAACTATTCCCATCGTTGAGGGCCTCTCCACTTTTTGGATTCTTGACAATAACATTCATCAGCGGATCAGTAGATGTGTCATAACTGGTTTAATCATGCAGAAAGTGAAGAAACTAAATGTTTTATAATTCCTTGTAAAAACTCAAAGATGGAGCATCGTTATTATGAGAAATAAGAAAGGTGTGAAATGGACGTGTTGTCATAGCTTCACATGCATAACTGATCGAACCTATTACAGAATATTTACCATATCCCACCAGCTCCAATTGCGAAATGATTGTGCTCATGTTCTGGTGGGTATTGTTCTCATTCTTCCCTACCTAATACCTTCCATTCCAACTAAAGGAACAAATACCATTCTATACCGGCTGAAAAACAGAATGGTATTCGTTCCATTGGTACCAACCTTTAATACTATTTGGTACCGACCAGTATGTACAATATCGGGACATATCAACCAATACTGTAAATTTTGAAAAGGTGGAGGACCAATTTGCAAATTTTTAAAACTTAACCTTAAAAAATCATCCCCTGACTCTGCGCTCTCACTCTCCTCCTTGCTTCTGTTTTTTCTAACTCTCTCCCATCACCGTCGTCGTCGTTCCCACCCCTCGCCGCGCACCCCCCACCTCTGGTCTCTGTCTCTACTCCTTCCCTCATCCTCGGCTCCTCCCTTAGCGTCCCCCAAAGACACCACCGTCTTCAACCTTCCTCCACAGGGACCCAAAGATGCCACTGTTACACTACATCACATCGTCGCCAGTCGCCCCTGAACATCTGAAAAAGGAGAGAAGGTCGCAACTTGGGCACATCTACACGAGAAGCCACCGAATGTCTCTAACCCAAAAACCTAAAGCAAATGAATTATTTTTGGGTGTGTTTTTTTCTCTATTTTCGAATTTTTCTTATTTAATTGCATTTTTTATTGTGTTGGACTGGAATTGGATGATGGATTTGAGAATTGGTTGGATGATGGATTTAGGAATTGGTTGGATGTTGGAAGTTGGTTTTTTTATGTGCAATTTGCATGTATCTGAATTGGTTAGATATTGGAATTGAATTGTTGAATTCTTACAGTTTTGTTTTATCATTTGTGATCTAAATATTGGAAATGGAATTATATCAATCACAGTGATAACTGATGAATGAGTTGATTCACTTGTTTGGTTATTCTGTTTGGTTAAAATAATAAAGATTGATTGTTCTATTTAGTTATAAAGAATTAGAAATTTATAGTTTGTTTTTGGACGAATGAAAATTATGAAATGCACGACCTTATTGAATATTGATTCTGAAACTTAGAAAGTTGAAGTTGGAAACAACTTAAATTTAAAACATACATAAACCGATAATATTAAAGTTATTAAAATTGTAAAATTGTAAAAACTTAAATCATTAATTGACAATTAATATTGTATGTTGTAAGTTTGTAACTTGTAAGTTGTAAGTTGTAAATCAAAAATTGTATTTTATTTTTAATATTTGGGTATTAACTTAAGGTAAATAATTAGTTGACTATCAAATTATACAATTGGAAATTAATAATAATTTGGTTGTAGTTAATAATAGTATTTGCCTATTTGGGTATTAGTTTTAGATAAAGAATTAATTGAGTATAAAATATGTTGAACTTGAATTATTTGGTAATATATATGTGTGGCGGGTATCATAAATATTTATAATAGATAATGTGTGAAAATAGTGATGTAATAAATGTATCCTAAAAAGAACTTTTTTGTTTTCAAATTGTGAATATGTTGTTATTATAGGTTCCAATCATTTATACTTAGACTTATTAATAAAATTTAAAAATTATAAAAGTAACTTGTATATTTAAGAACGAAATTATATGTGTATATAATATTATGGTTTGTTAGAAATGAAAAGAAGATTCAAAGCTTTAAATAAGAAAAAAAAAAACATTTCCAAAGAAGTTATATCCTTCAACTTAATCAGTTGATCCTCATGTTATGAATATATCTTCCAACTTTATAATCATGTTATGAATAGATGTGTATGAACAATTGTATAAGATATGTCATTTATTATTTGGAAATTATATAAATCATATGATCCCCTTCAACTTGATCCTCAGGTTAGAAACTTTGAATTGAAATTGTTGAAAATAGAAATTATTTTATGAATGTATTGTTGGAAATAGAAATTGTTTTTGTATGATTTGTGGATGTTGGAAATGAAAATTGTTTATGTATGATTTATGGATGTTAGAAATGGAAATTGTTTTATGAATGTATTGTGATTATTGGAAATGGAAATGGAAATTGTTGAAAATTGTTAGAAATGGAAATGAAGTTATGTATGATTTATGGATGTTGGAAATGGAAATTGTTTATGTATGATTTGTGGATGTTAGATATGGAAATTGATTTATAAACATATTGTGATTATTGGAAAAGGAAAAGGAAATGGAAATTGTTGAAAATTGTTAGAAATGGAAATAAAATTATGTATGATTTGTGGATGTTGGAATTGGAAATTGTTTATTTATGATTTGTAGATGTTGGAAATGGAAATTGTTTTATGAATGTCTTTATTGGAAATGGAAATGCAAATTGTTAGAAATGAAAATGAAATTATGTATGATTTGTGGATGTTGGCAATGGAAATTGTTTATGTATGATTTGTAGATGTTGGAAATGGAAATTGTTTTATGAATGTATTATGATTACTAGAAATGGAAATTGTTTTATGAATGTATTGTGATTACTGGAAATGGAAATGAAAATTGTTGAAAATGGAAATGAAATTATGTATTATTTGTGGATGTTGGAAATGGAAATTGTTTATATATGATTTGTGGATGTTGGAAATGGAAATTGTTTATGTATGATTTCTGCATGTTGGAAATGGAAATTGTTTTATAAATGTATTGTGATTTTTGAAAATGGAAATGAAATTTATTGGAAATGGAAATGAAATTATGTATGAATTATGGATGTTGGAAATAGAAATTGTTTAGGAAATGGAAATTGTTTTATGAATGTAATGTGATTATTGAAAATGGAAATGAAATTTGTTGGAAATAGAAATGAAATTATGTATGAATTATGGATGTTGGAAATGGAAATTGTTTATGAAATGGAAATTGTTTTATGAATGTATTATGATTATTGGAAATGGGAATGGAAATTGTTAGAAATGGAAATGAAATTATGTATGATTTGTAGATGTTGGAAATAGAAATTGTTGAAAATTGTTGTAAATCGAAATTGTTTATGTAGGTTTTGTGAATGTTGGAAATGGAAAGTGTTTATATATGTTTTGTGTAATTATATATGTTGAATGTTTTGAATTGTTAGCTTTTGACTTATAGTAAATTTTGTTTTATGAAATTGAATTGTGTGTAATGTAATCATACAGAATGAGTTATATTATATAATATGGATATGCATATTGTGTACTGAAATAATGTGTTATTTATTTTTATGTGTTATTTATTTTGATATATGCATTCATTTATTTTACAAATAAATGGAAGAAAGTTTAAGTACTCCTGATCAACCCACTTTAGGAAGATATAATGATCCAGCTTGGGCTCATGCTGCATTAGTTTCCGGTATGAGGAACCATACTATTTACTTATTTTGTAACAAGCATTTGAAAGGTGAAGGAATCACCTGATTCAAAAAACATGTAGCTGAGGTTAAAGGAGATGTGGAACTCGGTAAAAAAGTAAGTCATGATGTGAAGTGACAGATGAAAACATTGCTTGATAAATATCAATATGAGAGAGATAGAAGGGAAAGGATGAATTTTGAAATTAGTAGTGGAAGTTCATTTTCTAGTTTCTATGGTGATTTTGGAAATGTTGAAGGTGGAAGTGGTAGTGGTAGTGGTAGTGGTGGTAGTGGTACTAGTAGTGTTCCATCTTAGGCTCAAGAAGAAGTAACTGAATCTGATTTGAGGAAGAGAAGAAGGCAGGTGACTAGTTTCTTTACACCACGAACAACTACTGAAGCCCAAGCTTCAATTAATAGTGCAATGCAATCAAGAGATGCGACTCACAATTTCGATATGGTAGTAGTTAGATGGTGGTATGATATAGGTTTGTCATTCAATACTTCTCAGTCTTATTATTATCAACGTATGATGGATGTAATAGCCTCTTATGGATAAGGATATAAAGGTCCTTCGATTAGTGACTTAAGAGGTAAACTTTTGAGTTGTGCTGTTTTTGAAACTATAAGTTTTTTGGCTAAAAGAAGAGTGAATTAGGGTACTTATGAATGTTCAATCATATGTGATGGTTGGACAAATAGGAGGGAAGAGCTTATTATAAATTTTTTAGTTTATTCTTCAAATGACTCTATGTTTTTTAAATCTATTGATGCATCTGGCCTTATTAGAAATGTTGAGACTTTGTTTGTGATATTTGAAAAAGTCGTGAATGATTTAGGGTCGGAAACATTGTTTAGTTTATTACTAACAATGATTCTGCTTATAAAGCGGAAGGAAAAAGGTTGCAAAATATGTATAATTCATTTTTTGGACTTCTTGTGTTGCATATTTCATTGACCTAATGTTGGAAAATATAGGAGATCCTAGGTATTTTCCTGTTATAGATGAGTTTATATAAGAAAGTGAAAAAGGTGACAAAGTTCATTTATAATCGTACATGGGTATTGAATTTGATGAGAAAGAAATTTACCAATGGTAGGAATTTGTGTGTCCAGTTGTGACAAGATTTGCCACAAATTTCTTATCACTTCAGTCTTTTGTTTCGATAAAAAAAGTTAAGACAAATGTTTACAAATGATAAGTGGATTGTATCTCAGCATGCTAGGTCTAATGCTAGAGTGGAGTTTGTAATATTATACTAGAAGATAAAAAATTTTGGTATCAATGTCAATTTGTTATCCGAGTTTGTGAGCCTTTGCTGAGGGTGCTTCGCTTGGTTGATAGTAGAAAAATGCCAACAATGGGTTATATTTTTAATGCCATGGAGAGAGCGACGGAAATCAAGGCCAATCTAAAACATTGGCCTTCTTTATACACACCATATCTTTCAATCATTAATGGTAGAAGGGAAAGACAACTTTCTTCTCCATTATTTGCAGTTGGGCTATTTTTGAATCCTAGTGTCTATTTTAGAGTGGATCTTACTAAGTAAGCTGAAGTTAATAGAGGAATGCTTTTAACTATTACAACAATTGTTAGCATTGACGTGATACATGATCTTTTAAGCTTACAAATGGAGCTTTATAAGTTGTCTTATAAGGATTTTGGAATGTCGATTGCTGTTCAACAAGGAGGAAAACTTTCTCCAGGTATTAGTTATTTCCTTTTTCTTATTTGATAAAAAATAATTATCACTTTATTTTTTTATAACATTAATTTTGTTATCTTATAACTTACAGTTTCTTGGTGGGATCAATTTGGAAATGATGTTCCATAATTAAAAAGGTTTGTAATTTAGATTTTAAGTTAATGTATGAATGCAACAGGCTGTAAACAAAACTGGAGCATATTTGAATTTATCTACTTAAAGAAAAGGAATAGATTGGAGCATAAGAGGTTGAATGACTTGGTTTTTGTTTGTTACAATTTAAAGCTTCAGGAAAGGTATGTTATTTTCATTGTTATCATTATTAATTTTCATATAATTTCTTATAATTTTCTAATAATTAAATTTAGTTGTTTATTAGGAGTCTTAATAGCACAAATAGTTCAACTAATCCAATTTCCATTGATAATATTGATCTTTTGGCAGATTGGGTTTCTAAAGAACCGAATTTGATAGATATGAATGATTTGGAAGATAATCTTGGATGAAAAAGCATTGACATGTTATTTGGTGCATTAAATTTGAATGATAATGATGATGAAGCTCTTCTCAATGATGAGAACTTTGTACTAAATGATTACTGGGTTAGTGCAGTAATAGTGGGTAGCCTCCTATTGACGATTGAATTTTGTTCCAGGTTTTTGTTTTTCCTCTTCTTTTAATTTTAATTATATTTGATGTTTATGTTAAATTCTATATATGTAATATAACTGTAAATGTTTTTATTTTAGATTTAGCTTTTACTTGATTATTTCTTCGTCATGAACTCTTTTTGTAAATTGTTTAAGGATATTTTTTTCTTTTTATTGGATGTTTTGATGTAATTATTATTTATTAAAATGATAAAATTGTATTATTGAAATATTTTAAATACTTTGTATTATTCTTAATTTTATATTCGTATGATGATAATTATCTTTTTATATTAATTGTGGTTATTATTTATATGTGAAATATTTAAATTTTATTGTTATTTCACATTAATTGTAATTATTATTTATTATTGTGATTTTTAGAAACAAGGTTGATGTAAACAGTAAACTAGTAAAGCATACAATACAACTGTACAATAATGGAATATTTTGCAAATTTTAAAAATTTTAGGGACTATTTCATAAATTTAAAAATTACTCAAAACGGTACCCAATATTGACTGGTACTGGTACAGTACCGTACCAGAACTCAATCCAGTACCAAGTTCGGTACGGTATTCGCAAATTTAATTCCAACCAAAAAATAGGATTTTTGTAACAATAAGAAGCATAGATTGCCTGTTGATTAATAAACACCTTAAACTTCTTGCATGTTCTTGTTAAATATGGTGATATGTAAAACATGTGAAAAGAGTCAAACCCTGAAACTTCTTAACAGGTTCATGAAAAAAAACATAACTCCTATAGGGTATCTAACAAAGATAACAAATCCCCAGAGAAGAAAACTGAAAGCTTAAGGTTTGGAACAAAGTGAATATACCTAGAATAAAAGCAACTGGCACCCAACTAGTAGTTCTTGATTTGTCAACAGGAAAGCCTTTGTAGTCCACAATATTTGAAACCGTGTTACAAATCTTTCCATCCTACCTTTAAACAATGTGTCACTCATCACATTGTTTAAAACCCTACTCCATTTTTTTTAAATTCTACATCATTAAAAGGTGCGTGTTACTTTAAAAATTAAAAAAATTCACATCATTAAAATTTTTGCCATATCAACTAATAATTGACAGTGGGTTAACACCGTTAATAGTAGGATTCTTTTTGAAAGTTTTTCCAAAACTTAAGGTCTATTTTAAACGTTTTGTAAATATTATGGTTTATTTTGAATACCATAAAATGTTAAGACCCATTTTAGACACCATTGTAAACATTATGACCTGTTTTGCTCTTTTCACCTTAAGATAAATGGATAGAAGGTTATAGTGTTTGTTCATGGAGGATTCATTTTAAACAAATAAAAAAGGGTATTTTGTGTTTTGGAATACCCATTATTTTTACCCTTTTATTTGTTTTTGGTTTATGGGTAAGGTGTGAATAATTTAAGGCAAAAAGACAAATCCACTCACACTCTCATCTCACAAAACTTGATAGCCCCACTATTCTCCATCTTTAACTTTTAAAAAACTATCCAAACTTACAACACAATACCCAAACCCCAGACTAATGTACACATTCCTTATGCACCATTTACAGACTCAACTTCTAAACAGCTTCATGAAAAGCTACCATCATCTGTTCATCTTCTTGAATGGTTTCAACTTCCACCCAATTTGTAAATCTTTAACCCATGATGCCAATTTCCAATCCCTAACCTTTTAAGGCTAATTTTCACAAATCCTACAGTCTCATCCCTTTAACAACAAATAAGATAAAGACCACTCACAAAAAGTTGACGACAACATCACCACTTAGGTCTCTCATGATCTTAATAAAGTAAGGGTGACTCTTTCGTCTTTATCAATTTCGTAATGACTAGTGTTAATATATTTGTTAAGATATCATATTAATTATTTTTGGCATTATTGTAATTGGATATAGTTGGATATATTTGGAATATCATTATGATAAGAAATTTATTTTATGTCAGATTCTTAAATATAAGACAGCTGAAGGATAAAATCATAGACAAGATAGGATTTATTTTTGATAAAATCATCATGTCTTATTAAAGATAAGGGACAAATGTTTTGGTGATTTGACAACTATATTTTCAATAATCCAAGCTATCTCTGACATCTACAATTTCAATAATTCAAGTTATCTTTGGCAGTAGATTTTGTGGTGATTTAAGTTATCTATAACAGTTGCGTTTCTCTACATGTGTGTGAATTTTTGGACAGCTACATCATTGTTTTTGTGAGGGAAAAACTAGCAGAATATTTATGAAGTCTGCACCTATACTTTTGTTTGGATGTTTCGGTGGTGAAATATTCAATATTTTATTAATGATTTCTTGAAGCTGCTGTTTTCGTAGATTGTTTTAGAATTATTCTCAAAGACGCAAAACAGATGTTGTTCTACAACTTCCCACTCTTGTGTTAATGAAGCTATATATTTAGAGGAGTATTTTTAGCTTAAATGTTTCCTTATTTATGTTACTTTTGATTAATTCACTTGATTTTTTATTCTCATCTTTATTATCAATCATTATTGATAAAATCTTCTGTTGAGGTTAGTACAAGGTGGTCGTGCTATTAAGAATGATATTCTTTCATGGTGTGAGTGTAAGTGAATAATGTTAGGGTTGAGTGTATCGACTCAGTAAAGTCTTAGTAAAACTATTGTATCACAGTGAAAGTTGATTAAGATGGGTGACAGCCCCGTAACCAGGTGTGTCAAACTGCATTACCATGTTGATTTATTCATTGCATTTTTATTTTTTTGTCTGCATTTTAATTCTAAAAAATTAACAGTTGTTAACATAGTTGATTTGTATTGAGCAATTAATAAAAACAGTTCAAAGTAACTGCAGCAGAATAGGATTTTGTGAAACCACATTCTTCTCGACTTTCAATTAATATCAGAGCATGTTCACCTAATTAGAACTTGGTGCGTCAAGTTAGCCTCAAGTTAGTGGAGATCAATTTTTTGGAATCATGGCTACCAAAGAAGGTGCATTAATCACGAGGACACCGTTACTAGATGGTTCCAATTACCCAAATGGGAAATCAAGGATGAGAGTATTTATTCAAGCATAAGGAAAGAACAGAATTCATATTGGAATCATTGGATACATCCAATGACAATTGATAAAAAGGATGAAGCAGAACTAAAAGATCTATCTAAATGGATGAGGGATTAAAATGAGGAAGCGCTTGATAGCTCTCTAGTAATACATGCAATTTTCAATATTATAGATGAAGGACGTTTCAGTATGATAGCGGTATGTGAATTAGCAAAAGAAGCTTGGATACACTACAAATAGTACATGAGGGAACAAAGTCAGTGACAGCTTCTAAAATTTAAATGTGGCTGCTAGATTTGAAGAGTTTAAGATGAAGGAAAGTGAAACTATTGGAGATTTTTATGAGCGGTTGCATGATATTGTCATCCAAGCACATCAAATTAGGTAGAAGTATTCAAATTTGAAACTTGTCAACAAAATATTGAGATCATTACCTCTTAGATTTATACCGAAAATTGCAGCTATTAAAGAAGCTCATAACATTAATGAGTTATCTGTGGATAAGGTAATTAGGATTCTCACAAACTTTGAGATGAATTTGTTGAGAGATAAGCATGAGAAGAACAAATAGTTGGCTTTACAAGCTAAAGTTGTTAAATTTATGAATAATTCAGGAGATGACTTTAATGAAAATGATGATATGGTGTCACTAATAAGAAATTTCAACAATTGGCTAAAGAAGGTGAAAAAAGATATACATGAGTTCAATCAAAATGTTGGGAGTTCATAAATCAACAATTTCAAACAGCAGGCAAAAGTCAAAGAGTTGAAAGGAAAGTAAAGAAGATTCAATTTCATGAATGTCAAGGTTTCGAACATGTGCAAGCGCAATGTGCTAATACTCTTAAAAAGAGAAAAAAGGAGGTCTTACACCAACACTTGGAGTAAAAAAAAATCTAAAAGTAAATACATAAACGAAGAAGAAATTGTGAGTAATCCTACTATATTGGTTGTTTTAAATAGCAAAAGTTCAGTTGTTTCCTTAGTAGCAACCAGTGAAGAAACTGATAACGAAAATACATATATTTTAGTTATAAACTCAAGTTCAGATTATGATAGCTATGGCATCAACTCAGAATTCAAAAAGGAAGACATCTACAAGGTCTATGAATTAATGCATGCCAAGTAGGTGGAAAAGTGTAAGCTGAATGAGAAACCAAAGAGGGAAAATTTAGGCGTGAAAGACGTCATTCATGAATCTAGAGATGAAGTTGTTGTCAACAATAGATGAACTTGATGAAACAAGGCTAAAGTTAGTCATTATTGAAAAAAGAATCAAAATGTTGAAAGGTGGTATTGAGAAGCTAGATTAATTACTGGAAATTGGTAAAAATAAAGGGGACTTTCAGGGTGTTGCTTATAAAGGTGAATGTTCGAGGTTGAATAATGAGCAAAATGATGAGAAATACTAAAAAAGGCAAAAAGTCGTGCCTAAATATCACTTTTGTAGTGTAAAGGGTCACATAAGGCCAAATTGTTACAAATATTATTCCATATTACTCAAAACAAAAAATTCAAATGTTCTTAGAAGAAATGTCAGCATGAGAAGCCACCGAAGGAGATTCGGGTTTAAAAGGGTCAATTACAAGCACTTGTAGCTCTTAGATCCAAGCGGGCTGCTTCTTATAATGGTTGGTATTTTGACAATAGGTGTTCACATCTTACGACGGGTGAAAGGAGCTACTTGATGGATTATTAAAGTTGTATGAAAGGTTACGTTACTTTTGATGATGGGAAGAAAGAAAAGGTGATTGGTAGAAGAACTCTTTGTGTGGATGAACTGCCTCACTTCAAAAATGTGCTTTATGTGGATGGTTTAATGATAAGATTGAATTATTTTATATTTTTATGTATCTACATGTGATTTCAATCCTATTTTCAAGATAAAATGCTTAATTTGTATTGACTACTAAGTTGGATATGTTGATATATATTTAAGACCAAAAAGATAAAATATTCAAAAACAAATTGGAGCACAAATGTTAAACAAGAAAAATATAAAAACGGTAGCAAAATTAAAGAAAACGCATGCGTTGAGCGTTTAACGCTGCGTCCCAGGCATGGTTTAAATTACCGTACCGTACCGGACGGAAATCGATACCGGTATAAAATAACGGTCGGTACCGGCCAATTTCGTCGGTACCTGCCAGTATTCAAAATACCGGTCAAATATCGGCCGGTACCGAAAATTTTAAAAAATTGGGGGACTTTTTTGCAAAATTTTAAAAAAATTTCAAAATTTCCCTCGGTATTTTGAATACCGGCCGGTACCAACCAGTACTGAAGAAATTGGGCGGTACCGACCGGTATTTTATACCGGTACCATATATACCCATACCGGTACCGGCTGGTACGAAACGGTATTCAATACTATATTTACAACTCAAATAGGAGTAACCAACCACATTCTTGGCCAGGATTTTTATCTTTACAAGATAAAAGGCA
>JANSVA010000008.1:10676815-10690694 GCA_025504915.1 Erythroxylum reticulatum | reverse complement strand
TGAAATTGTATTATTGTAATATTTTAAATATTTTGTATTATTCTTAATTTTATATTTGTATGATGATGATTGTCTTTTTTATATTAATTGTGGTTATTATTTATATGTGAAATATTTAAAAATTATTCTTATTTCATATTAAATGTTATTATTAGTTATTATTATGATTTTTGAAAACAGGGTTGATGTAAACAGTAAATTAGTAAAATATACAGTACAACTGTACAATATACTAATGGATTATTTTGCAAATTTTAAAAATTTTAGATACTATTTCATAAATTTAAAAAATTACCCGAAACAGTACCAGGTATTGACCGGCACTGGTACAGTACGGTACTAGAACTCAATCCGATACCAATTCTGGTACGATATTCGCAACTTTGCAAATTACTCGTAGAGATAAAGATGAATATATAAATTTGACTTACTTTATACAAATTTTAAAAAGTTAGTAAATAAATTAAAATTTTAAAATATTTAATATTAAATTAAAATATTCAAAAAATTAAATACTTTTAAATTTGTTATCTCTAATTATATTATTTTTGTATAAACCCAATATTTAGGTCCCTTTTATATAAATATTTAGTATATAATATTATTATCACTTGTATATTGTGTTTAATTCAATTCAATTTAATATAAAATTAATAAGTCAAGCTTAAATTAATTATTTTATCTAAGTTTAAATGTTAAGAGATTAATGTAAACATCTTTTAAAATAATTTTATTTTAATTTAATGTATTACAATATATAGTTTAAAATTTTAAAATTAAAAAAATTAAAATTAAAGTAACAAAAGTTATATTTCCTTAAATTAGAAATTAAATTGATATCATTTTTGCATACTCAGTTTCATATTAAGCTCATCGGTGTTGCATTTGAGGAAAAACTTTTGGTGTGATTCGATCAAGCTCCTTTTCAAACTTATTTTTAGTGACATTTTGATGATTTCTTGAGTTCTTCAATTGTCTATTGCTAATCTAAGAGGATCTCGAGAAGTTTTTAATTAAATTTATTCATTATTGAGAAGTTATATTGAGAGGACTTTCGGTGTTTTTAAGGTTCGATAAAAGATATTGGAAAAAATGATAGTGTTAATTTCTTTTGCTCTTTCTAAATTCTTATGAGAATATTTAAAGAAATACTAAGATATAAACAACTAATATCCTGTGTTCTTATAAATCCTTTTTAAAAAGTCATACCCTTACAAGTTATTTTATACATAAACAATTAATTTTATCAAACCCCATTTAATAAACCGTTGATGTTATCCGTTAGTCAAATAAGTTATATCAATTCGCTGTTAATTAACAGCTGATAGAATAAGTTAATAGTTAATGCAACATGTCGATTTGTCAAATAAGTTCAATAAACTAATTAATTTTTAATAAGAAAATTATTAAAATAAACCGAACAAAAATTAAAAATCGAAAAAAGATAGCTGGTTAGATTCAACAAGTGAATATGCGAGAAAAGAAGAGAAGATATTTTAAGATCCCCTTCTCGCTCGCACATCTTTCTCCTGTAATTATTGGAATCATATCAACGAGGGTAATTCCATATTTTATTCTATTGGATTGCCAGTCTCAATGTGGATATTTGACGCTCAGTCATCATCATTTGCTTTTCTTTCAATAAATTCTACACAAACATGCACATCCCCCATTAGTTGTCATTAGTCCATAGACCATACGATCAAATTCATGTTCTTTTTTTTAATGGTTTTGCAGCAAATTGCCTCGAGATTAGCCCTTGTGTGTTGCCTCAAGACATAGATCCTCTTATGTACAGCCACCTTCCGTTTTGTCTCTTAACCGAAGACAAGTCTTATACTGTCGCTTTAGAAAAGAAACAGACCTTGTATTCTCAGTTCTTCTGTATTACACAGGGCATTAAGATGCTATGGTGTCCTTATTCTTTACCTCCTTTTGCACAGTTAGTCCCCTATCTGATCCCTGTGACACCCTTTTGCACAATTTTATTTAATATAATTTGCACAATTTTATCTAATATATAATTATTAAAAACAATAAAGTTAAAAAATAAAAAAAATATTGTAAAAAGACACAAATAACAGTAAATTTACAACTCAACTTTACTTTTATCATCACAAGGTCAGGGGACTCTTCCATTACTTTTACCATTACCGACTCGTGGAAGTCACTGTGATACGTTGGCTCAAGGGAACAAAAGCCGTGTTTTGTTTTTGTCACCACCGCCCTTTAACTAAAATCCAATAAGCCCTTTAGTTTTGTCTCTTCGATCTCTCTGTCTTTCGTGGAAACACTAACAGCCTTGTTCTCCGTCTGTTGTAACCGAACCAAGCAAGCAATGCACTTGTTGGGATAATGGAACTCACCGATTCAACTGAGTTGCCAACAACTCGCTCTCCTCTCGTTATCGATCTCAACGAGATCCCTTCCTCCTCCACCTTCTCTCCCTCCACCGCTACTCGCCGCGACCGCGATTTCTCCGACCCCTCCACGGAGACCTCTGTCGGCGAGGACCGCGGATTAGAGTGCAACGAGTGCGGGAAGCCGGTGGCGGATGGGCGATTGTTGTTGTGCGACGGTTGTGATAAGGGTTTTCACCTAGAGTGCGCCGGAATTGGCCTCGGAAGGCCGCCGAGGTTCGAGGAGTGGCTTTGCGGGAAGTGCGTGGGTGGTGATAAGATTGAAAAGTGGCGTCTTGGTGTTCATAGTCGATTGGTTCTTGATATTAACGCCTCGCCCCCTAGCGACATCGATGGAGAGGGTGGCAATGTTGCGAAGGTTCTTGATTTCAGGTATTTCTTTGTGCGAGTAAATATTTGGTTTTGTCAGAGTGTGGAGTGGACTGTCTAGTGGCAATGATTTTATTCAGTGTGTTAATTCGTGCTTAGTTGTAGGATTTGCTGTTAGAGTTACATTGTGCTAAATTTCGTGCATAGCTTTCATTCTAGTGTTCAGTGTGGACAATGTGTTCCCACAGCTTTTACGGTCATTGTTGTTAAAACCGATTCATAATGGATTAGTGACATACATAGGGAGGGCAGTGGTGTCTATTCATAGATTCTATTAGAATTAGAAGGGAAAGAAGAGAAAAGACAATTCTCCTTGGCAGGTGATAATATTGAGGAAGCATTCAATGCATGTTGTTGCTCATTGACACAACCTTAGATAAGTATCAACATGAACTAGATTTGCCTTTTGTATTTATGAACTGCATCCTGCGCGATTATGCTTCCACAATGTGTTTGAACCTTTGTGTTTGGAGGCTAGATTGGGCTTTAGGAAATGTTCTGGGCTGAGAGTGCATGTTTTGGGAGCAGATTTTGAGGATTTATTTCTGAGGTACAGTTGATAGATTTGTGCTGGGGCCAGAATTGGTTTAGCTTTAGGAAGTTTTAGGATTAATCTCAAAGCCCTAGTTGGAGGTTTTCATAGAATTCATGCCTGAAAGGTATGCTGTACTCAGTGAAGCTCGACATTTGGAACTTAAAAATCTTAGGTCTAGTTTTGAATTTTATGTAGTTTATTGTCATCCTGATGACATGGCTTTTGGTTCAAAGTCTGAGGTTGTTAGTCATCTTGGGTTGGTACCTAATTGCAGTAAAATGGACACCGACGCTAGAGGTGATGGGTGTCCCTCTTTGCAGGAGAGTTTGCATTTGCCTCAAAAGAGAAAGTCAAAAGGAATTCAGATTGCTAATGTTTACTCTGAAAGTAAAGAAAATTCAGTAAATGGCTATCATGGCGAGCTCTCATTTAGTGATGGAGGGACAGAAACTGTTGCTGCTGAATCTGGTAAAGTTGCAGAAGTTGATGCTGTCAGTGATTTTTCTAATTCTCACCAGTCTCGTGTAAGTATGCTTTGTTTTTGTGCTTAACTTAGGCCTCAGGGATTTAGTCACAATTTTCTTTTTACTATGGTGTCATCTAGATAACTGAAATCATGCTTCTTATATTGCTGGGCGTTCTATGATTGATTCTTGTTATGATGCTTTATATTTCAGGAAGGACTTCCTGTACAGTTTGAAGATTTTTTTGTTCTTTCTTTGGGAAAAATTGATGTCAGACCTGCTTATCATAGTGCTAGCCTAATTTGGCCTATAGGTTATAGTTCCTGTTGGCATGACAAGGTTACTGGTTCTTTTTTCATTTGCAAAGTTTTGGATGGCGGCGATTCTGGACCTCTCTTCAGTATCAGTAGATTTCCATGTTCAGCTTTGCCAGTTCCTGAGGGTTCAACTGTCTTGTATAGGAAGGACATGGACCAGTTTCCATGTCAAAACAACAACAACTGCACGGTTTCACATAATAAGGATTTTGATAATGATGTCAGTGTTGAGGCTATTCTTGCTGATCCTTCTCCACCAACAGAATCTGATATTTTAAACTGCCTTTTGAATAGTTCAAATGGCATCCACAGTGGTCAGAGATCAGACGGCTTGAGAAGTAGTAATATTCATGCAAGACATGGAAGTTTTCAATCTAACAATTTGAGTTTGGGTGATAAGATTGGTGAGATAACAGTGGAAAACCGTTCATCTACTGCTGCATGGAAAATGATGTCTGCTAACTTGATAAGTGCTTACTCTGAACTATGTAATCAGAGAGGTACATTCCAAATTTCCTGCAAGCATGTTGGTGATGAATGGGGGTCAACTAGATGGGATATGAAGGATGAAAAGAGTATGGCAAAATTTTCTCCACTGGCCAAATTCTGCAGTTGCCTTTGCTTATTTGAAATCCCATCTGGGGGTGAGCTTGAAACTTTAGTTGCTGCATTGTCAAAATGGTTGGACGAGGATAGATTTGGGCTGGATACAGAGTTTGTGCAGGAAATGATAGAAAAACTCCCTGGTGTTGAGTCTTGTTCGCAATATCAATTTCTCCTTAACAGAGGTTACTCATGTACTCCATTGACAGTTGGTAGTGGGCAATTAATGACTAAAAGAAAGAGACATATAGAGTCAGATGAGTCATGTAGAAAGTCGAAAAGTCCCAGGTTGGTTGAAGAACATGAGATGGGTGATCTTGATCCTCCTCCAGGGACGCCATTATGCTCCATGCTTCCTCCTGTCCTTGTTGGGGACTTCTATCAGGTATGTGAATTGAAATCTCCATATTTAAACTAGAAAGAAAAGGTATTTTGCACGTTGTGTGATAAAATTGGTTGCTGGAGCTGCAGACCTTAAGCTTGTTGGTCTTGTATGCAGGTATGGGAGTTATTGAGGCGCTTCCATCAAACTCTGGGTTTGAAAGAATCTTTCACAATGAAGGAACTTGAGGAAGCACTTAGCAACCCATGCTATGATGTCTCCAATCTAATTAAGAATTCTGAAGGGAAAAGTAATGCAAGTGAAGTCTTAGATTTATGTAGAGGTGATAAAGGAAGTCAACAAGACTCATCTTCATTTGATGAATTTTGCATGGCATGTAATGGAGATAATTTACATGCCTTGGTACGTGTTGATTCAAGGAAGACCAAGGAGTCAACTCAAAATAGCTATTACTCTAGTACGGCTCTAACTAAGGCTCATAGCTCACTGCTAGGTGTGGTAATAAGTGAGCTTCAATGGAAGGTTGCTGCCCTTGTGGATCCAAATTTTGATTCTGGAGAATGGAAAGCAAGAAGGGGGAGAAGGAAAGATTCAGATAGTTCAATTCCTATTAGAAGTAAACTGAATATGCTACCCATTAACGATTTGACTTGGCAAGAGTTAGCACGGAGATACATGTTGGCTGTATTATCCATGGATTGTAACACTGACTCTAGTGAGATTACAGCTCGAGAAAGTGGTAAAGTGTTTCGCTGCTTACAAGGTGATGGAGGGGTTCTTTGTGGAGCACTTACTGGAGTTGCTGGGATGGAAGCAGATGCCCTTGTAAGATTAGCTTTTGTTCCTTCTATAGTGAAATTCAACATAAATCTTGGACAAAATTGTCAAATGAAGCAATCTTTGAATCTTGTATTCATGTGGCTTATCTTTTTATAATGCTCTGCTTCCCTTTGTCAACTTGCTGGGTTCACATCTATGTTTTCACTTAAGATTTAGATTTTTTCCAGCATGCCTGTGATGTAAGTTGTTTCATATGCGTATTTGTTTTCCACTAAATATTTACTTTTTTTTCTCCTAGTTGTAAGAAAAGCATGCTGGAGTGTCATAATTTCAACTAACATATGAAAGTTGACGTTCAGTTGCTTGCAGATGCAAAGAAGAAGAATTTTGGTTGTTTAACCAGAGAAAAAGATGTTATCACTATAGAAGAAGAAGTGAATGATGCAAATGCTGCTTCTGAAACGACTGATGGGGATGATGGTGGCATCCCAGAGTGGGCGAAGGTTCTGCAACCTGTTAAGAAGCTTCCTACTAATGTGGGCACCAGAATTAGAAGGTGTGTATATGATGCTCTGGAGAAATCTCCACCAGAATGGGCAAAGAAAAGACTAGAGCATTCAATAAGTAAGGAGGTCTACAAAGGCAATGCGTCAGGACCTACAAAGGTGCAGCCTTTTTATTCTTATTCTTAGGAAACGACATTATGGATGCTTATTTGTTTTCACTTTATATGACTAATGATGTTGTTAATTGTGCTTTTGAACTTTACTATCATGTTACTTTTTGGAAATTCTGTTGTTTGGACTCTAGTTCTTTCCACAAAATTATTATGTTATTGTTAGAAGTGGTTTTTGACATTAATGGCCCCTGCTAAATTGCTTCAATACTATAATATGAAAGTAGAGATAAAGAGGAGAGGAGAAAAGACTATACACATTGATTTAACATGTTGACCATAAATATGTCCGGACATACAAAGGCTATTGAAGGTCTTGAGATATATTATTTATTCCCATCTCTTTATAATAGTTGGATAGTAATACAATATTTCTGGATAATATTTAAACAATTCTTTGATGGGATACATAAATATTCACTATTGGATACATAATATTCTTATACTAAATTCAAATTTCTATAATCTTCAATAGCCCCTAATGGAAATTAGGGAATTTTTGTCAAAAGGACCAAAGACATTGTGCATAATGGGGAACCTTGAAACGCTTAAGTGAACTATCTTTTGTTTCTGACATTATTCTTTCTGGTGTAACGGTGTTTGAGACAATATCTTCTCTTGGAAACATTTTCAATAAATTTGAAGTGTCCAATATGCCTTTTTGAACTTGATTTATGATAATCTTTGTTGAACTTTCTTTGAATTTCACATTTACAATAAGTTATATGTACTCTTGATTCTGAATTGAGTACTAATTGTTGATTGAACACAGAAAGCTGTTCTTTCAGTTCTAGCAGATTTACCGAAGGAAGCATTGGCAGAGAAGTCAGCTAGGAAAATCAAAAGGAAGATTGTTATACCTGTATCTGACATTGTAATGAAGAAATGTCGTATTGTCCTACGTCGTGCTGCCGCTGCTGATGATACCAAAGTTTTCTGCACTTTGTTGGGAGGAAATCTGCTTAATTCTGGTGACAATGATGATGAGGGACTTCTTGGTTCTCCAGCCATGGTTTCTCGTCCTTTGGACTTTAGAACTATTGATTTGAGATTAGAGGTTGGAGCTTATGGCGGCTCTTATGAATCTTTTCTGGAGGATGTTCGAGAGGTTTGTGCCTAAGCAAATGCTAATTCATGTCGAACAAAGACAGTTTCCAATCCCCACCTTTAGAATTTCAACTTTGGTTCTTTTTGAAATTTGGCTTTATTGATTGATAGTTTGGATGAGTATTGATAAGTTAGGATTTGTAGCAGCTTTCATGCTGGTTCAGCAAAACCTTTCTTTTTTGTTTGGCATTTGTAGAACATCTGTTAGCTCAGCCTCCTGGAGGAACTACTTTTTGCAAGAAATTGCGCAAAATTCACCTCATGATTGGATGATTGCCAGCTTCATGATTTACATATTAATCTGGACAAGTTATGTTAACCTTCAAACAATGACTCTTAAATGCTTTTTAATTTCTTTCTACTATACTATTGGATCTTTTCACATTTTCTTAAGCTATAGCTGGATTAATATTGGGAATATTAAAGTGTTTTTATGTTTTATTTTAGGTATTTATACCCATATATTATATCTCACAATCTAGCTTTGCAGTTATGGAAAATTGTGCAAATCGCATTCGGGGATCAGCCTGATTTGGTTGAATTAGCTGCTAGACTAGCCCACAATTTTGAGTCATTGTATGATGAGGAGGTAAAAGCCAATTCTCTTTGTGCAGATTGTCAAACTATTTAGCTTGTTAAAACTAATGGAATTATAGTGTGCTATACATCAAAATCTTTTTCTTCATTAGCTTTATCAGATTCTTTCTTTTTTTTCTTTCCATTTTCTGCTTCATGTTCGTAAATCAAGTGCATGAATATTCCAGCACCTCAAGAGATGTGATATAAATGTGATGTTATACAGTTATCTGAAATCCATCCTTAGTTGATGGTCATTCTTTTATCTAAATGCTCAATTTGGGCAAGGAAGGGATATATGCAACTTTCTACATACTTTTAGGATTAAAAGATAACTTGGGTTTATATGAAAAAAATGATAGATGAAAAGATGGTCATATAGGTTTGAGAAAAATACTCTATGCAATATTTCAAAGTTGATTTCTGGAAGAAAGATGATATAAGTAACCAATAGATAACTCTTTCTTGAGATGGAAAAAGTTCTAAAAGATTGCTAAAATTTATATTAGCAAGGGGCATATTCCTGTATCTGTTTTTCTAATCAGATGGTTCTTTGATCCTTCTTGCTGTGTTCTTACTATTCTGCTTAGCTTGCTTATTTCACATAATGTTTCTTCTTTAGCTATTAATTGAATTTAGTATTCCTGAAATGTAGGTGGGCACACTTCTCCAGAAATTTGAAGGGTATGCTAAATTGGATTACATGAATGAAGAAACAAAGAAGGAATTAGATAATATTCTTATTTCCATGAATGAGATCCCAAAAGCTCCTTGGGATGAAGGGGTTTGCAAAGTTTGTGGTGTTGATAAGGATGATGATAGTGTTCTCCTTTGTGACACTTGTGATGCTGAGTATCATACTTACTGCTTGAATCCTCCACTTGCAAGGATTCCTGAAGGGAATTGGTATTGCCCATCTTGTGTTGGTTTCCATATGGTTCAAGAGGTCTCCGGAAACACTCGGGTCATTGGTAAAGGCCACTGTAAAAAGTACAAGGGGGAATTTAACGATAAATATTTGAAAACTCTCACCCATTTAGCTGTTGCAATGGAAGAAAAAGACTACTGGGAGTTGGGTGTAGATGAGGTTTGTTTATGGACCCAAATGTTACTTCTTTAATATATTTTTCATGTAAGTGTGCCAGTTGCTCTTTCTGGAGTTGGAGTCAGTTTTTAAGTGTGCTAGTTACCCTTTCTGGAGTTGGAGTCAGTTTTTCATGTGCAAAAGCCATAGAAACCTTGTGATGTAGAACATACACAACTAGGCTTTCTTTTCTTTTCCCGCTGATACCAAAAGTAGTTACTGCAAAACTAGTGCTCTTGAATGTTATCGGAGTAAATAGGTTTTGCTCCTAACTTGTGTGGGATTTCTCGCTGAATGGTTTTTTGTTGGAATGTTGTAGACGATTTTTTCTTCTATCAGATAACATTGAGTATGCTGGATATTAACGAATTCTTTTCTCTAAGCTTAAAAGATAGAACTTTGGAAGAATGATTGGATTTTTGAGAGAGAAAATCTTTGTCTATGATAAGTGCTTTTTTCTGGTTTGAAGTGTGAATATGTGCATATGTTTGCTTTTTAATGAGGCTACATATACAATTCCATGGCTTCTTGGCACAGCGTCTTGAGTGGATTTTATGAGAATTTAACATTCAAGAAATGATACGCTATTTGTATCTTTCTTTATGGTTGGTTGTTGGTTGACTTCCAGTTTGGAGTTTTCTAGTTCTTAAATTGTTTTTATAGATCGATATAGATCTTATAGTGTTGATACTTGTCATTTGCTTAATCAGATTCCATTTGTTGTGACTGCAGAGAGTTTTCCTGCTTAAGTTTCTGTGTGATGAATTACTTAGTACAACCCTTATTCATCAACACCTTGAGCAGTGTGCAGAAACTACTGCTGAATTGCAGCAAAAAATGCGATCGCTGGTAACAGAGTGGAGAAGTTTGAAGTCAAGGGAGGAGTTCCTTGTGTCAAGAGTTGCAAAAAAGGACATTCCTGCGGTTGTAGACTTACCTCTAAAGGAAGGGCTTACTTCTGCGACCTCAAACCAGGGTAAGGGAGTAGGACAGCTACCAAATATGAATGGTGGAGACCACAGTAGTACCTTATCTGTTGATTCACCAGCAGTAGATTGTGAGAAAGATGGAAAAGGCATTGATGGCATTAACAGAAAGACTTCTGGTGTCAATTCTGACAATATTAGTTGCTGCAACAATCAAACTTTAGATGGCATGGATGGTGGAAGCGAAGATGGAGGTATGCATGCTACAGATGATAATAAGATATCTTTGCTTGAAAATGGCAACACTGGTGGACAAAATCATTTGCATCAAGTGACTAAGGAAACCTCTGAAATTCAAGTTCGGGCTAAATTGCAAGGGTACATCAGTGTGAATGATTCTACTTCCCAACTATCTTCAGACAACCAAGGATTTTACCCAACTTCAGAAAACATTCATGTAGCTCAGCATGGCTCTCCTGCATCTGTGAATGAGTGTCAAGCGCCCTATCTTGAGTTAAGCAGTCTCAAAAATGATATCCTTTGTTTGCAGAATACAATCTTGAGAATAGAAGCACAGCTTGAGAAACAATCACTGCGCAGGGAATTTCTTGGTAGTGATGCTAGAGGCCGTTTGTACTGGGCTTCATTAACATTAGACATGCTTCCTCGAGTAATTGTTGATGGGAGTTTGACATTGCAGCATAGAGAGAAATCAGACGAAAAAGACGTGCTGGAAAATGGCCACATCAATTCAGTGGCTAACTGTATTGAATGGGTTTGTTACGAAACTGATGCAGAAATTAAAGAACTTATTGATTGGTTGAATGATGAGGACCAAAAAGAGAGGCAGCTTAAAGAGTCAATTTGGCTGTGGATGAAGTTAAGATTCCAAGGAAGACAAGAAGGTAGAAATCAATTTCATGAAGAGCATCAAAGGACTTTGTCAACCACCTCAATTGATGATAAAATCGCTTCTAATTGCCTAGTAAGCAGAGCTGCTATGCATCTTGAGAAGAAGTATGGTGCTTTCATAGAGTTAGGCCCAAAGGACACAGTGAAGAGGCGAGTGAAGAAGGCAAGATTGACCGGCGAAAACAAAATGTGGCGCTGTGATTGCTTAGAGCCCATTTTGCCTTCCAGGCACCACTGTGCTTCTTGTCATAGAACTTTTACTTATGAAGCTGAGTTTGAGGACCATAATAATGATAGGTGCAATGTAGTTCCTGAAAAGAATGAAGAGAGAATTGATTTCTTCAAAGCAAAGGGTGATAAAAAGTCAATGATTACTAAGGAAAATTGTAACAGTGAAAATAGGATGCCTGAAACCTCGATTGGTGGTCAGTCTGAGCTCAGGTCAAAGTTGATTCAGTTTCAAGACACAGATGCTGTATGCCCCTTTGACTTGAAAGAAATCACCTCCAAGTTTGTGACAGAAAATTCTATTAAGGAATTGGTAAAGGAAGTAGGTCTTATCGGTTCACATGGGATTCTATCATTTGTTAGGGCTGTGCCTCCTTACCTCAGTGACTCTATGTTAACTATGGTTTCATCTCATAAAGATTTAAGCATTCAAGATGATGAGTTCAATGTTGATGACAAGCCAGCTAAGCCTGATTCACTCAGTCAGTTTACACCAAATAGCTCTTTTGGACAACCTGCTCCAGATGAAATTCATGAAGTGCTAAAATCTGGCAAACCACATTTGGGATTGCTAGAACACAGAGATTTAAAGTCTTATGTAGATAAAAGTGTCCTTCAGGTTGAGCCTGGTTGCTGTTGTGTTGTCCCCAAGTCCTCATTGAGGCCATTGATTGGTAAAGGTTCAGTTATTTTAAGGCAACTAAAGGTCAATCTGCTTGACATGGAAGCTGCACTGCCGGAAGAAGCCTTGAGATCATCAAGGTCTGATTTGGAAAAGAGATTGGCCTGGCGATCACATGTTAAATTTGCAGAGTCAATTTATGAGGTTAGCTTTATTATTTGTAGCAACATGTTTTTTGGTTTTCTTTTCAAAATGGAGTTCTGTTTTGATTGCATCTTCCTAAAGAATAGCTTGTTCTTTCAGATGGTTCAAGCAACAATTATATTGGAGGACATGATTAAGATGGAGTTTCTGCGGAATGAATGGTGGTACTGGTCATCACTCTCTGCTGCTGCCAGAACTTCCACTATTACTTCTCTTGCCCTACGGATATATTCCCTTGATGCTGCTATTCTGTATGATAGGATGTCAAACTCAAATCTAAGCAACAGTTTGAAACCCAGCAGTTTGGTGGACCAGAAGTCATTATATAGTTCCATTCCTGTGGACGAGTTCAAACAGAACAGGAAGTCTAATAAGAAGACTTAGAAGAGGCAGGAGTCAGAAGGTTCATTATTGAAAAAGGTTCCTGAAGTTTTGAAGAAAAGGGAATCTGGTTGCGCAAGGACAACAGGTTGGTCTTGTGGTGGTCGCGGGTGATCAGTAAATGTGGCCTCTTAGATTTGTTTAAACTGCCTTGCCCGATTGCTTGAAAACAAGAAGCCTTTGGTATACCGGGAACAGATGCCATTGATCCTGTAAATTCATGGGTGGGAAGCTCATGTGCTAACTCTGGTGACTAATCATGAAGTGAGTTCTTCTATAGGAAGCACGGGCACGGGTAGATTATAGAAGAATTAGATATTGACTTTTTGTATTTATTCCTACTGAAGGTTTCAGTTGGTTGCTTCGCGACGGTTATGGAATTGAAGGATACTCTTACATAAAGGCTCGAACTGTATACATGAACAAATAGATGTAGAAGTTGAGAATGAAAAAGAAAGCAAACCCAAAAAATTGGAGAAAGTGTAGCTTTAGTAATATTTCATTCAATTTAAATAACTGTTTTGCGGCTCTTTCATTAGTGTCATACTCGGGAAAAGAAATTCCATGTGTTTTGGATTGATTGATTCTTGCGTTGGCTTTTACTGGCCACAAGCAAAAAGGTTTGTAGTTTTGCATGTTCTCAACCAAATTGCTGTGATCAGTCCCCAGGGTTTTGGGTGGAAGATGATGCCTCTGCTTCAATTCCACAGGAGAAAGTAGACGATTTGGTGAGTTCTGAATAAATGTTAATATGATCAGGTTAAATTAAATCCCTTTTAATCTGAGACATATTGGTTACCTGCTTCTGAAGTGACAAGTATCGTCTGGCACAAACTTTTTAGTCCCACAACTTTACAATTCATCATCTTCTGCAATTCGGTTTCTTAAATTGGAAACTATGCCCAATAGAAACTGTTGGAAATCCACTGCATGTACGTACACAAGCTCCGATGCCATACGATTACTCTTCTGAGGTCTGGTTTAGATTGGGCCCCATGTCTTCAGTGGTAGTTCATGATAAAGATGGTGGCTTTTTTTTTTTGTTTTTTGTTTATAAAAACGGAATGAAGAGACATGACGTGACGTGGGTGACAAACCTCCGACTCATCCTCTACTAAGAGAGGGAAGCAACCCCTAGGTGAGTGCTTAAAAGTAGTGATGCCTAAAGCGAGCTGGCCTGCAAAATTTGCAAGCCAGTCGGCACTATGATTATCTTCGCTGTAAATGTGACGGATCAGAACAACTCAGTTGCGGAAAACCAGTTCATGAATGCCCAACACAATCGGGTTTAAGGAATTAGCCCGAGCGTGCGGAGACGAGAGCAGATCGGTC
>JANSVA010000008.1:10666613-10676715 GCA_025504915.1 Erythroxylum reticulatum | reverse complement strand
AAACCAGTTCATGAATGCCCAACACAATCGGGTTTAAGGAATTAGCCCGAGCGTGCGGAGACGAGAGCAGATCGGTCACAGTACGCGAATCCACTTCCAAAACTATGTGATGGTAGTCCATAGACCAAGCAAGTTGAAGACCCGAAAGCACTCCCTAAAATTCTGTTGTCAACGGGGAACATCTGCCAATGTTCTGGGCAAAGCCCCGCAACCAGCTGCCGGAGCTGTCCCGTAATAGCCCTCCTGCGGTAGCAGAGTTGCTAGAACCTTTGACTGCACCATCAGTATTAAGTTTTACCCATCTTAGATCAGGTTTGCTCCATCCTACAGGAATGACTCGTTGGGTGACCGCGGATAGCTGGGTCCGATGTTGCCAGCTAGCAGCCAAGTGGATGTGGTGGACATAGGCCAAAACGGGTTGCTCCGATGAGGTCGGCCAGGAGAAGGAGGCGTCGAAGATGGCCTGATTTCTCCAAGACCATAGAAACCAGCATGTCGTGCCAAAGACGATAGCCCAGTCAAGACCTCCGATGACCCTGCGCGAGAGTAGGTTCGAAATGAGCCAGTCTTTGTGGTCCATGGAAAAGAATGCGGCCGTGATGACTTGGGGGGGAAACCGCTGCCATAAGGAGCGGGCTTGAGAGCAGTTTCTCATCACGTGAAGAGAGGATTCCTCTTGGTGACAATGGTAGCAAGTATTGTTCGAAGTATTCGCTGTTGATTAGTGAGAAGCTTGTTATGCAAGAGCAACCATAGGAAAGCCTGGATGCAAGGAGGACCCTGCCACTTCCAAACAGTACGCCAGGGGGTAGAATGAGGAGTGGTATCGTGTTGCAAGATCATGGAATAGGCAGAAGACGTCGTAAAGTGGTCATCCTCCGTACGTCCCCAAATGATTTTGTCTGGCCCGAGGGTAACCGACGGAGGAAGGATACCTGCAATAGACAAATAGAGCGTTGGTGGAAGCAGATGTTGAAAAAGGGCCCAATTCCAGTTACCATTGGAATCCGTGAAGTGTTGCAGTCGGTGCTCGATAGTTGCTGAGGGTATCGGGGCCACTGCATGAGAGGCAAGGGGGCCCCAGTCCTCGACCCAAGGGTCGAGCCAGAATCTCGTGCGGGCGGCGTCCCCTATCTGCCATTTCAGACCTTGCAGCCCGTGATGCCAAGTCGCTTTGATACTCCGCCAGATCATCGAGCCACCTGAAATCGGAAAGGAAAGGGGTGGATTAGTAGCATTAATGTGATATTTGTCCGATAAAACTTTAACCTATAGGGCATCGGGTTGAGAAGCCAGGGTCCAGCCGAGTTTGGTCAAGAGAGCATCATTGGTTTCCCTGATTTTGCGAATACCCAATCCTCCCATATCTTTGGGCATGCAGACTGTATCCCAGTTGAGTAAATTAATCCTCTTCGTCTCAGAGGTCGTGCCCCATAAGAATTGGCGCATAAGTTTCTCCATCTTATCACACAATTGCCGGGGCAGGCGTACGGTCTACATCGTGTATGTGAGAATTGCCGCAATGACAGACTGTATCAGCGTGAGACGTCCTGTTAACGAAAGCATGGTAGTAGACCACCCAGAGAGACGTTGCTGGGCCGTGTCCAAAATATGCTGGTAGGTGGTGTTATTAACCCGCTCGTGTAATAGGGGCACTCCGAGGTAACGACCCAAGTTCTTCGTCAGTTTGAAGCCCAGGTCCTCGCTGAACGAGTGTGCCAGGGTTGCCGGGATATTACGTGAAACAAAGCAGTGAGATTTGTCGTGGTTGACCCGTTGTCCGGAAGCGGTGCAGAAAGTATCTAGAGTGTCACGTATCGCTTGTATCTATCCATTGGATGCTTCCGCGAAGAGAATAAGGTCATCTGCAAAAAACAAATGTGAGAGGGGAGGGCCGCCCCTGCTTAAACGAATCGGCTTCCATCTACCGTTATCGATCGACTCGTGTATTAAGTGACTGAGTCTTTCCATGCAAAGAACGAAAATGTAAGGGGATAGAGGATCCCCTTGTCGAATGCCCCTGGTGGGCGACGAGTCACCTAAGGTCCCATTCCATCGGATTTGCATAGACAGCGAGGATAGACATTTCATGATCAAATTTATCAGCGAGTCCGGGATACCAATTTGGAGGAGGGTATCGAGGATGAAATCCCAAGAGAGGAGGTCATAGGCTTTCTCTAAGTCCACCTTAATAGCGATGAAACCGGTCTTACCGGTTTTCCTGTTCATAGAGTGTAGGACCTCTTGGGCGATAATGATATTGTTTGTGATTTGGCGTCCCGGAACGAAACTGCATTGAGTCGAAGCGATAAGATCAGGGAGGAGGGGTTTGAGTCGGTGAACGAGCAGCTTAGTGATGGCTTTGTAAAGAACGGAGCATAGAGCTATGGGTCTAAAATGGGATATCTGGTTGGGCTTCGGACACTTAGGAATGAGGACCATAATTGTCCGATTGAGCGCTGTGTCCTAAACTTCATGGCGGAAGATTTTTTGGCTAAACAAAGTCAGGGATGGCCCGATTGTGTCCCATTGGGATTGATAAAATAGCGCTGGAAAGCCGTAGGCTCCGGGGGCTTTGTTCGAAGCCATAGCAAAGAAAGCATTCTTGATTTCTTCGGGGCTAAGAGGATGTTGCAAAGCGGCTATGGCCGGGGGAGAGAGAGGGGAGGAAAGTTACTAGGAAAAGGGGAAGTCTTGGAGGTAGGATGGTCTTGACAGTAGAGTTGTTCAAGGAAGGTCCTCGCGAGCCGTAAAATATTCTCCGTGTTAGACCACATGACGCCGTGTTTGTCTTTGAGAGAGAAATTTCGAGTTCAGCGTTGACGGGCCGTAGTGATGGTGTGAAAGTACTGCATGTTCCGGTCACCCTGACTGATCCAGTGACATCTAAAGCGTTGTTGCCAGTGAAGCTCTTCTTGGTATAAAACCTGCTCTAGTTCTGTTCTCAGATGGTCTTCAAGGTCACGCAGGGAATTCGAGTCGTTATGCTCAAGAGCTGTTTGGATGCCCTGGAGGCGAGCCAGAAGCCTTTTCTTCTTATGAAAGATGTTTCCGAAAGTGTTAGAGTTCCATTCCTGCAGAGAATGTGAGAGGGTGTCCAAAGCGCCACTGATATCCGTGTTGCTCGATTGCCAGGTTTAAGCGATGAATTGGTCAAATCCTTCATGCGTCAACCAGGCATTTTGAAAGTGGAAAGGTTTCGGAATGTTCTATCTCAGAGAATTGGTGTGGATGTCCACTAACAAAGGTCGATGGTCTGATTTGAGGAAAGGGAGCTGTTGGACCAAGGTGTGAGGGAAAGTGGAATGCCAGGATGTGGAGCAGAGGACTCGGTCTAGGCGAGCGAGTATGTGTCCCCTTCTCCAGGTGTATTTGGGCCCCGTATAACCGAGATCATGGAGATGACAATGATTAACACAGTCTCGGAAGTGCGTATTAACAATCGGAAGTAGTCTGGAGCCGCCTCGTTTATCGGTATGCTCCAGTTTTGCATTGAAATCGCCCCCAAGAATCCAAGGTTTGTTGGTGATATTAGCGATCTTTCGGAGATACACCCACAAAAAATGCTGCATGGAATGGGTAGGGCTGGCATAAATGGCTGTAAAGGCAATGTTATACAGTCCCTACTCGACATAAGTATGGACGAATTGGCGGTGCGCTAAAAGAATTCGGATTGTAGTATTAGCATTCCACATTAACCAAATACCTCCAGAGAAACCGACAACCTCAACCCGGAAGGAATACTCAAATCCCAGACTTCGAATAACTTGTCCAGCACAGTCGCCACTAATTCGAGCTTCCACTAGTATAGTGAGAATTGGAGTATGAGTCTTGAGATAATTCTTCAGGATGAGCTTGAAGGCTTTGCCGCCAACCCCTTGGCAGTTCCAGATAAATATGGACATGGATATGGAGGAATTGAAGTAAACACTATGCGACATAAGTGTTTACTGGGGAGCAGGGAAATTCCTTCGCGGGGTCTGACGAGTCTTGCATATGAGTATCAGCAGCTTGCGAGTCTGGTATGTTAATTGGCTCGGGCTCTGTAGTCATGGCAATGTCAACGTCGGGGGGTCGTCCACTAGGAGATAAGCATGTAGAGGAGCTCGAGGTCAATGATGGAGGCTGATCGGTGTCCTGGCAGGGAGGTATCGTTGCATGGCTACAATCTTCCGCTTGCATGGCGTCGGATAGTGCAGGGTCAAGAATGCTAACGTCAGAATGTGAAGGTAGAGAAATGGCCTTGTGCTTGAGGATTGAAGAAGGAGCAGGAGGCAGCGACGTCGGGGTCACGGTGGGAGCGGGGAGTGGGTCAGACACGATTTGATGAGACGACGTCGCAGTAGTGGTCAAAGCCTTGTGGGAGCTGGATGACGACGATGCAGGAGGTGGGTCAATGTGAAGGGCTGGGGCTTGGGATCGGGTAGGACACGAGGTGGTCGCGGCCTGCTGAGACCTTTGGCCTTGAGTGGGACTGGGCGTGGCCACGGGCGGCATGGGTGTTTTGGTGGTGGTTCGGGTCGCCCCGAGTCCACGAGGAGCCCTACTCGGAGTGCCCTTATAACTAGATTTCTGCGGTGGTTATCTCTGCGGCTGTCGACGAGGGGTGATTTGTTGAATGAACGTTGTGGCGCTTGGGATGTTGGTTCCCGAGTCCTGCAAATGGCCGTTGGGTGGGTCCTGCGACGTGTCCTTTGTCAGGATGTTGAATCTTGAGCCGTGCGTCACCTCGAGAGGAGTTAGGGTCCGATTGCCACTGTCCTATTCCGTTGGGGGGTGAGTTGAACAACGGGGGCGGTGCTACACCTGAATCCATAGACCGTAAGCCGCCGACGGTTGGCCAGTCACCGTCGTGGTAGGGAGTGAGGAAGGTGCCACCTGCTCTTGGGTGGGATAGTCACTCACTGAACTTGGATCGGGGTTGGAGTTGGGGCAAGCGGTGGATCCATGTCCTACTCGCCCGCAGTTGAGGCAAATGGGTGGTAATCCCTCATACGCGACTTTGATAGCTTCTCCGTCTAGTTCTATTATGGGTTTAAGGGGGGAGCTTATATCAAGGTCGACGGTGACCCTGGCAAACTTCCCCCGCTGGGAGGTTTGAGTATTTTCATCTATTTTTATAGTTCGGCCAATTAGATTTCCTAATGCGGTGAGTATTGCAGGGTGGTACTGAGCGACTGAGAGCTCGGGAAACCGTACCCAAGCGATAACATGGGAAATACGGTCAGACGAAGGGCGGAATGCGGGAGTCCACGGCTGAACTGACAAGACGTGGCCGACGATTATCCAGGGTCCTTGTGTTAGGGAGGTAAGGTAATCTTCGACCTCAACGAAATTGACAATGTAAAACTCATTTTCTAAGTCCACGATTTTCATAGGACCATGAGGATTCCACAGAGAGCGGATGCGATTGTGTAAAAGGTTGAAACCTATTTTCCTGCCTAAAAGTTTAATAACAACAGCCTTTTCCCACTTTCTGTCCAGGTGTTCGCGGAAGTTGCTAGAAAGCTCAATTCCTAGCCCAAATTTGCCTTGTACAGTTTTGATGTCACCTTCTGCTATCGCTAGTGTTTTTCTGCAGGCCAATCAACCGCAATTGGTGAGGAGGAAGATCTGGTGACTGTTGCGCTATAGCTCTCAGGGAGTACTGGAGGTGGAGACGACACGGGAGGAGGGTCCTCTTCTCGTTCCCTTATTCTCACTTTCTTGGCAGCAAGAGTAGTAGTGGTAAGTTGAGCGTTTGGATTTGCGGGAGGATTTGAGTGTTGTGCTGTGAAAACCATAGCTAGTTCTGGGTTGTCCTTTTGAGTGTTATTCATGGTAAGCGTTGGACAGTCAAATGGAGTGATTAGCGCTCGAGCCGGATAATGGCCGGCCAAGTGTTTGAAGAAAGTGCTGAGAGGTCTAGACGTGGTTTCGCTTCCTTTTCACTCTACTTTTTTGACACTGACTTCAAACCAACAGCAGTAAAAGAACGTCAACCAGCACACAGACCTCAACTTTTGGTCATGTATTGCTTGAACCTAAGATTTTGGACCGGTAAGGCCTAGTTAGCTACCACAAGTCCTATTGAAATGCATTCCAGCTAAATCATATTTCGTGAAAGGATGAGCTCATAAAGATGGTGACTTTTAGGTTACATGTATGCCAAGAAACTTTGAGAGTAGAGATTTGATGTGGTTAGTGAAAAATCGAGAAATAAAAAGAAGACAAAAAAATAACAAGGAAGTGGAGGAGTGGGGATTGTTATTTTTCTGCAAAGTTGGAAGTGAAAGTTGTTGGAGACCCTAATTTCGTGTCTGCATCCTCACAGGTCAGGGTGGATACTCCCAAAACATTTCTTTTCCTTATAAAAAGAAGACATTTTTGGATTATAATTGTGACTTTAGGCTTAGGTCACTTGCATGGATCCACTTAGTCTTTCTCTTTGTTTTCATTTTTTCAATGTACAATTCCCAAATACCATTTAATTGGCAAGACAGTCTTTCCAACTATTGGGAAGTCTTATTGCTCATGCACATTCCAGCTTCTTATTAATTACATACATCTCCTTGCATGTCGATCACCACACCCACCACGGTTCCCCCTCCTCATGTGCTCGCTGTTCTGCTGATGCGGCGGCGAACACTTCTGATAAATAACTCCGGCCATCGTCACTACCGTCTTCTACCTCGGATTGGACACTATCAACCAGGACATGTCCAGCATAATTGTCATCATTTTGGAAGTACGAGTCCCCACTGTCCACAAACTGTGGACCGCCCTCATCCACCACTGCACTGCCACTGCTTCCCGAGCTCAGACGGTCCTCTGCCTTCGTGTTGAGTTGAACTGCGGACAGGTAGGACGTATCCGCCAGGAGAGACTCTGACCTCTGGCCTGCTATTGGTGCCATGCTTACGTCTTTGGCCTGAAGCTTCTCAATTAAAGAGACCACCTGGAGAAAAGTGTTGCATATTAAAAAACTTGGTGAAAACTGAAATCCATAAATTAAGCTTTAATACATAACTAGTAATGAGTCAATTTATAAAAGCATATTTCTTGTGAAGGTCGCTGTGGTATATTCCTCTTTTCTCTCCATTTAATAAAACTACCGTCTTTTTCAACCAAAGGTGCGATATGCTATTTTGTATGACACATGTTTGTCTATGTAAGATCGAGTATCATTTACCTTAGCCCCCACTACCGACGTGGGAGTCCTATCTTTAAAGGAATATGGAGTTTCGATAAGAAAAAACACATCAAGGTACCAGTATACAGGTTTTAAAGATTTTGTAATTGTCACAGTCAATCGTCTTTCTATTCTCCACTGTTTCGTTGGTGGTGCGTAGCTATGAAGTTTCGACTCCTTTCCATATTATGCAACTTTCCAAGAACAATATGGGTTGTTTTCATATACTCAAAAAGTCATGAAAAAGATCTATTCTTTGGTGAAAATGATTATAACTGAACTAATTTGTGTAATCATTCAAGCATACCTCAGATTTAAGCCTCTCAGTTTCCTTGACAAGAGAGTCATGATTAGAGTGAAGTGAATCATAAGAAGCTTTGAGAAGATCATATTCTTTTTCAAGTTGTTTTGTCTTCCATCGGGCCCTTCTGTTCTGGAACCACACAGCCACTTGCCTAGTTTGCAGTCCTAGCTTCTTGGCCAACTGGGTCTTTCTCTCTGGCTCCAGCTTGTTCTCTGTCTCAAAACTCTTCTCCAGTAGATGAACCTTTTTGAAAAGCACTAAATCTCATTTATCAGTCACTACACATGTATTCTAAAAAAGGAATATTTGATCAATCTACAGATCTGTCTAGCTCTTGAGGGCACGAACTAGCCAGAAAGATTCCAACTTTTAATTTGCTAGATTGACTGGCATGCAAACCAAAAGAACGAAAATCCCATGTTTGGAATTTAATATATTCTCATTCTATCTTCCGTTTTTCTTGTTCTAGTTCATCACGTACAAAGCAAAAATAAGTTTTTCATGTCAAGATATTTTAATTCTTCAAGGAACCGACCAGGAAACTTGTTTTTACAGGAAAATGGAAGAGAACTGGATCCCGACATGGCTGGCATAGATTTACACGAGCTTGTTTATTAACATGTGCAAAGCTTGACAAGGAATATCGTTCATTGTACTTATTAAGGATATGTTGACTATGGGAGGTGAAACCTGAACCACCAAGAGAACGAACCGACCTGCTCAGGGGTGAGGCGGCGCTTCTTCTCTGGCAACTGCTCGTCGCAATATTCTTCATAAAAAATGTCATCAGACGAGCTGAGAAAGGGTCTTCTCTTGGATGTATCCTCCATATTCATCATTGATCTTGGACCTTCAGCATCAATACATACAGAAGAAAACCATTTGGTAACATTAGGTCAGTTTCTGTGTCAGAAATTGAAGCTCTTAAGCAATAAAAGAAAAATGGAAGTTCTGCATATTGAGTGATTTCAGAAAAGAAGAATTAAATTGAGCTAAAATATCGCCCAACAACTTTAGATAAACAAGTTTTAAGAATTTTACATTCAAACCGAAGTTAAATCCAACAACAAGCTTTGCAATTCTGTAACTCTATAGTCTGTAAGAAAACAAACGAGAAAGGTGGTAGCAATTTATAGCTATATTCAATAACCAGAAGAAATTACAAATTTTAGTGAATGAACCGAAGAGCAGACAAAGAAAATTAAAGGACAAGAAGATACAAATTACCTCGGAAAAGAGGATCGCCATGCCCGAGGAAAAACATGTCTCCCTGAGACAAAGGGTCAAAGAAAAGGCGTTCGGACTCCATATCCACTGTTTTTGTACGTCCAACAAATTATTATCTTGCGTTGTGTCAGATCCCTGTTTTGTGGTCAAAATTCCACCGGTGAGGAAGATCCGGCAAGCTAGAGACACGCAGAAACTATTAACACAAGTGTACTAGTTATTGTGCACATTTATATAGCATACAGGGTGAATTAGAAAAGCATGAGCTTGTGGCGAAAGAAGCTGGTACTCCACAGCAACCTTGCCGGAGCCTCCAGTGGACAGATGCAAAATCCCATCAGTCCACCAGTGAACGCTGAAGGTGGTTGTGTTGGTTTTGGGAATAGAGAATCAACAAAACGACCACACCACCATAAAAGCCGATTGTATCAAAAGAAGAAAATGGAGACCCAACAAGCGTAATTCCAAATTCCGGCAAGGATAAGCAAGAAATGAGGCAGAGACGCTTGTATATAGCTTGAAAGCGTCACCTTTAGGTGTTTTATGCGACTAAAGTTTTTGAGTGGAGTTAAGCTGGTAGGGTTTTATAGAAGTGGAATGACGAAAATTTCGTTGAAAAGTGGGGGTATTACGGTCATTCGATTGCATGGTGGACTTTAATATGAAAGGAATTTGGAGCGTTGGATTGGGAAGAGGAAGCTTTTTGATGGGAGGATTGTGGGATGCAATTGGATTAGGACAAGTACGTATGTTGGGAATTAGAGATCTACCTCTAAGCAAATAAAAATGTTAGATATATATATATCGTCACGTGTGTTGGCCACCAAAAGTTTGTATCTTCACCGATAAAAAATCCAAATAAAAAGAATATTTTTGAGGAGCATGAAATGTCTATGGTCTTGCTATATTCTTTTCTACTAAGCTCAGTTGATGTAATGGAAACAACCCATCAATGCTCTTCAATTCCTTCTTTCACTTATCAGAATTACTTACTTGAGAGCTCCAATGTAGATTTTATACATATATACATTATACATTGTGCTTTCTAACTTTATTATCCATTAAAGTTATAACATTTAATAGTTATTATAACTTTAACCTTGCTCTTGTTTTAATATCTCCTAAGGCTTCTTGTCTTTGTTTCTACTATAAAAATCCCTCACTTCTACTCTTTCACTCCCTCCCACCAGTACACATATTCTCATTCTCTCTAAGACATATCTTCTTCCACAAAAGACATCTTTACGCATATATTTTGTTTATTTTGTCTATTCTGCTTTTTTCTGTTTTATTTATTCATGGAGAAAGTTTCTGCTATACCCTTTAGAAGTAGAGAAAGCGTTAACTTTAGGGTCGGATCCTGTTATCATGTTGCACCGTAGAGGAAAAATTTTCGACTT
>JANSVA010000008.1:10631473-10650828 GCA_025504915.1 Erythroxylum reticulatum | reverse complement strand
CTTAAAATATTCTAACTTCCAATTACCGACGGAACATAGAAGACTGTCAAAAAAATGTTTAAATATTACCGACGAAATAAAGAAACCGCCAGTAAATTGTTCGTTTTATTTACCAACCGTTCTTGTTAATCTGTCGGCACCTTTATGACGATTTACCGACGGAAGGACATATAATATTTCCGTTGTTATAGTTATCTACGCCCGTATTAGCGACGCTTTTGTCTGTCATTCAATTCCGTCGATAAATATTAGTAACGATGAAATAATTGAATTTAGCGTCGATTTTTTTCCATCAGTAATTCATTGATTTCTTGTAGTGATTTGATACATTATTAATGTATAAGCTAGTCCAATGAAAAAAAAGGATAAATGAGAAAAATGATTATTGATATTGAATATGTGCTGAGAAAATCCAATAAGCTTACCATACATGGAGTATATACAATTTGTAGTTTCTTGTGATTGTAATTCGTAGAAATCCATTTTCTTTTGGTCGATCACGGTAATTGAAATGCACACAAAGATTTGTGATTATTTCCAAAAGTTATGCGAAGAAATTAATAATAAAATAGAGATTTATTTCGTATTATTTCTATTTTGACATAATTTTATGGATATAATCTTTTGTTTATACTTGATGGTGATTCTTGAATTGGTTTATTATAAGTTGCTATGGTTGTACAATACAACATTAGGATTTGTTTGTTTCTATCAAGAGTTTTGTTTTTTAATTTAATAAAAAAACTTGAGTTTCTAATCTTTTTGTTTTTGATTTTGCTTTCTTTTAGTTTCTATAACTTATAGGAAAAATTTATTTTTCATTACAATATTTTACCAAAATGCAAATTAAATCATACTACTTTAGAGCATTAAAATGAATTATAACATGGACAAATTATTTAATTTAAATCTTAAATAAATGAAAATATTGACATAGTTATGTCTCATTCTATTATTTGTCATGTTAGTAATTTTTTTATTAATCATGTCGCATAATATAGTGAGACTCACACATTTTAATTAAACTTAAATTAATTTAAAAATAATTATATACAATAAATCTTAATTAAAACTAATAAATAATAATAAGTTATTTTTTTCATAAATTGAAAGTTTTATCACAATATTTATAATTTTCATTAATATTACAAAATCAAAGAAAGTTTAGGATTTTGAATGTAATTTACTTAAAACCCTCATATTTATATTAATATACATTTTTCGGGCACAAAAGTATTTTGAATTTTATAAATTACCGAAAGGATGATTAAAATAATTAATTTGTTATAATTCAATACAACTTTTAATTAAAAAGACAAATTAAATTTGTTGGTAAATTCACTTTTGTGTACCATAGCAGCTTTCTACTCTGTTCGTATGCAAAGAATACTCAATAAGTATTACATGAAGAGTAATTTTTGATCGAAATAATTTTTAATTCATATCTTGAGTATTTTCCTAAAAAGATAATTATTGAGACCATTGGCGAAGAAAGAAAGTTAAGTTTTCCTTTACATGAAATTTCTAAAGCAGGTGTTCTAAGAAATAAAATTTCATCTTCCGTCTACGATTAAAGTGATGGGTTCGGTGCAGCCACTTAATGGCCTCAGTGGCTGTCCATTAAGTTCAGCATCCTGTTTTGGCGTATCTTGGTATGATAGAAGAGGCTTTGGAGGCAACCTCAAGCATTCAACATCCTTCTCAAGCATTTCAAGCACTTGGTGCATCGGAGGACGTTCGCTAGGCCGTAGTTGTATGCACCACAATGCTACTATAATTATCTTCTTAGTAATTTTATTCTCCTCTTCTGTAACATCAACATTTCCTAATTCCACATGTTTCCCTAACCTGAACTGCTCGTACGCCCATGCAGGAAAGTAAACTTGGCTCGAATTGTTGGCCAATGCATTGAAATTCTTCCTTCTTCCTGCCATTTCCATTAATAGTATCCCAAAACTATAGACATCAGCTTTGTACGAGACACTTCCAATGTGCTTATACAACAATTCTGGAGCCATATACCCTAATGTTCCTCTGGCAGCTGTGAGTGAAACAATGTTACTGTCTGTCGGACAAAGTTTTGCAATTCCAAAATCTGAAACCTTTGGAACAAAATTTTCATCAAGAAGAATGTTGTGAGGCTTGATGTCAAAGTGCAGAATTTGCATGTTACAACCTCGATGCAAATATTCAATACCTCGAGCTACCCCAAGAGAAATTTCATACATTTTTTTAGTACTGATTGCATTGCTAACTTGTGGAGAAAATAAGTACTTATCCAAAGATCCATTAGGCATAAACTCAAAAACAAGAGCACGCTTTAATCCCTGAATGCAAAAACCAATTAGTTTAACCACATTGACATGGTGAATTCTTCCAATCGTAACAACTTCATTAATAAAATCTTGGTCATTAGCTTTAGATTTTCCCAAAAGTTTGATAGCTGCATACCCACCGCTTCGAAGTCTTCCTTTATAAACAGACCCATAACCTCCTTCACCCAACTTATCCCTAAAATTACCAGTCATCTTTTTAATATCTGAGAAAGAATATCGAATTGGCATGAAGTTTCCTTGAGTTTGGAGGAATTCTTCAATATTGCTATACATGGACAAATGCCTTCTCTTCCACTTGTATATCAGAAAAGCAATAATGAAAGGACCCCCAGTAATGAACAATGCCATCCGGCCTAGCACTGTGTATAAACAATAAAGAGTAATGGATAAGTAAGCATGCGTATCGACATAAGTGTCTTCCGGAGGTTTTGGCTGAGAATCCTTCTTAACTTTTTTTCTTTTTCACAACCATGAAGTTGAATGTTGCTTCCATTTCAGATTATAAATTGACTGTTCTGTTCTTCAGTGTATGTATAAATGATTCGTTTTTCATAGTTCTATCAGTAACGATAGGTTTAAATTTTATCTTACCAAATAGACCCAGTAGATGACGAAACAGGGGAAACAGCCAACGACGCCATTCTCTCGCTACATTGAAAAGGCAAGATAATCAGCATAAACCAACTCGATATGATCAATGTATGAAGCTCAGGACAAGAGAAATGATTGTAAGCTGCAAATACAGTAACCTAACTTACTCAATTCTAAGCACAATAGAGCTGTAGTTTGTTCATGGCTAGATTCATCATATCATAATAAAAAGCAGATTTCAATAACTAGCACTAGTCGTTTATAACTAACTTTACTTTCATGCATCATAAAAATAGAACATCTCAATAGGTACATGGAGGATCTGTGAAATGGGGAAGAAAGGCTTTAATAAGTAAATATGAAGGATCTAAATAACAAATGAAAGAGGATAGAGATCTTCCTGTAGAATGAGACGCGTAGGCATGATGTGAGAGACAAGTGTTTACCGTAGTAATAGGGAGGTATCCATGGACCTACAGTGTTGGAAAAGAGAAAGCATCAGTGTTTTCGGAATCAAACATCAACGTCTTCAAGAAAACATCGGTTAGCAAATGTTCAGTTATTGGAAACTTGCGAATCTTAGTTCCGTGTAGTGTATGAAAAACGAAGTTGAACATTATTTACAAAAAGCAGAGGAGCTCTTACCAAGAAGAGAGTTCACTATACTGGGTTTAACTGCCAAACGAACAAGGACAGAATAGAAAGTAAGTCGAAAGAAAGAATCATCTTCCATTCATTTTCAGCACTTCCCTAGCAGGCCAAAGGCTGTAACACGTTCATTTTCAATCTCTACACATCACGTTTCAAATGGTAATGAAATTGCTTACCATTTTGCCAATTGAACGATCTCCCACCACCAAAAATGGAGAATAGAGCAATGAACGCAGAGTGCACAGGATCAAAGATGTAGCGTGGGAAAGTAAAGTACGCTGCAAAATAAATAACACAAGCAGAAATATAAGCAAACAGATACAAGTGAAGAAGATAAATAACATCAAATGTGCATTTAAAGTTTCCAATTAATCATAATAAGATATTCTCTGATTTTCCTTCAACTACAACTGTGTACGTCTTATCCTGTGTTTCAAAGTCCAAAGTTCTCCGTCTAGAATGTCCTACGAAACCCAACAAGAAAAGAAGAAAGCAACACAGGCACACACATATACAGAACATATCTAAAATTTTGGATTATTAACGGCAGCAAAAATGAAAAGTAAGGCTAACTAGAAGACGGGAGACAGAGATAGAGATAAAGTACTTCCGACAAAGAATCCGGAACAGCGGATGGGACCAACGATGTTGCAAGGATTATAGCTCTTGAAATTCCGACAGCAAAAGGAAGACCATGAAAGATCAATCCCGTAAACCAGACCATCGTGTACGTCTCTATAAGAAATGTTTTCTGAATAAATCATGGGCCAAGATGTACCATGATTCAGCTCTATACGACATGAGTCCCTTAAAACATATGCCACAGCTCCTTTTATCGCATACGTATAACCCTTTGAACTGTTTGAGTAAGAAGTGGAATTGGACGTTCCATTGTTGCAAGACGAAGGGTCTAAGTAGTTGGAAACATTCATTGGATTAGCACAGTTCACAAAAGTTATGTCTGCAAAACTTGTGTCGTAAGGCGTTGACCCTGAGGACAAATCTGGTAAAGAATGACGAGGAATGGAGGAGCAATTATCCTTTTGAACATCAACATCTGCTACTCGCATTGTGAGACCAGGGTAATCGATGTCACGAACGTAGTACATCAGAGAAGACAAGTTAAGTAGTGCGAGGTTGTTATGGCAAACAAGCTGGAAAGATTGGACACCGCAGTTTTCAGGATCAGAGTCCAAGCGAAATGGGCTTTTAACGACGATGTCTCCACAAGAAGATGTGCAGTTACTGAGGAAGACATTGTTAGCTTTGCAACTATGCTGCTTTAAGATTAGAAAAAGGAGGAAGGCTACGTATAATCTGAACATTGTCAGAGGAGAAAAAGTTTGGGTTGTTAGCGACGATGATTCAATAGTTTCGTTTGTGCTTGAAATGAAATGATAGTGCTTCTTGAGTTGCAAGTCAACAGTCAACAATGGAAGCTAATCGATTGTTTATTTGGCGTTTACTTTATTTTTGGTATGGATAACGACGTTTTCCTTTCATGGCAATTTGCGTCAGCTTGGTCTGGTTTTTCTCCTGCCGCCAGGCTGATTTTCATTTTTCATTTGTTTAACGTGTGAAATTCTGGTAAGTTTGATTTTAGTTCAAAGTTTAAATCTTTTTAGATACTTATATTGTTCTTGTTTGTATCCATCTGAAACCAGGAGCTTTTGATGGATGCTTACATTAAGGGTCTAGTTCTTTTCTCCTTCATTTTCCCAAATCACTAGACGAAGAATCTTCTTTTTGTTAATCATATCAGTTTGCGCGAGACAAAAGTGGGAATTGTGGAGGAGGAAACTCAAGTAGTAATAAGCAGATGATTATTAATTGCTAACACTGCGGGATATCGTTAGTAACACATATGCGTGTTACTTTTCATTTGAAGAGACGGAGAAGATAAAGTAAGTTTGATTACCAGGTAAAAGCTAGGAAAATACACGCATAGACACATCACATGAACGAACATGGACTTGCAGCCATCCCAAGTTCAGATGATTTCATTATTTATATCTGACCCAAAACCACAAACGCCGCGTTCCAAAGCATAAGCATCTCTGGCTCACTGGTACTGGCTAGCTAGTTTGCCTTCCTTGACAATATAATTTTGGTTTGGAAATTCTTCTCCCTTGAAGTATCTGTCAAGCATGTCCTTCACTCCAGCAGCATATCGCAGCTGCGCAGTATACATTGAAAATCTCAGATGTTTTGGTGAGGAATGGAAATAGTAAGTCAAGGTACTTGAGGGAAAATCAAAATTACAAACTTTTTCGTGAACCTGACAACAATACCTGAGCATCAATTGTTGTACCAGAAATATGAGGAGTCATTGCTTGATTAGGCATGTAGCGCCATGGATGATCCTTTGGAGCTGGCTGTGGATTCCAAACATCACCACTGTAGCCTGAAAATCAAGGTCTTGATATAGAAATTAGTTGTCATGGAGTAGAAAATGATGGTTTGGTATGCCTTAATTTTCCTTGTCTTGGACTGCCACATCAATACTGTGATCCATATAGTCCTGATGAAATTTAAAAACTGCCTCACATAGAAAACGACTCAGTCAAGCATAGAAGTAGTTACGTATTCTCCATTCAATTGGCAAGTTTGATATGGTGTTGAATAGAAAGTGATCATTCTGTCTGCCCATGTTTTAACTTTGGAATTTTATGCAAATATTATCAATAAGAATACGAAGAAGGATCAATATTTAGTAATTATGAGATGATTTGCTGCATTATTCGATTATTCTATCATGCATGAGATTCTGCGTACCCCCAATACGTCCACTGTTACATGCATTAACAACTGCTTGAGTATCCATGATTGCTCCACGAGCATTATTAACTATGAGAACTCCTTTCTTCAACTTAGCAATCCTGTCTTTGTCAAACAGCCCTCTGAGAAACAAGCACAAGCACAAAGTTAAATAAACGGAAGGATACGAAGTGAGACAGAACATACTACTAATGCAATATCCGACTTTTCCAAAAGTAGATGCAAGGAATGACTTGGATAACATCAGAAATAAATTCTAGCAATTGCCTTGTGTGCTCGAACCATAGCATTTGGTTACTTCAAAGATTATGGTTATCTAATAGCACTTGGGGAAAAAAATTTCCCAACAGGCAGTTAGCCAGCTACATGCACTGAAAATCAAAAGATGTGGAATCATACTTTGTCTTCTCTGTAAGAGGCATGTTGATGACAATTACGTCACATTTGGGAAGCATAGTATCGAGGTCCTCCTCAAACTTTGCACCAAGCTCAGCTTCTAATTTTGGATCAATCTTAATGCGATCATGATAGAGGAGATTACAATTGAAGGGTTTCAACCTTTGAAGTAATAGTTTGCCAATGCGTCCAGCACCAACAGTTCCGACTGTCTTCCCTTCAAGGTCATAAGCTCTGTAAGCAATACCTGCCACATTCCAGTCCCCATTTACAACTTGCCGATATCCAGGTAAGAAGTTCCGGACCAGAATGAGGATTCGCATGAGTTCATCTTCTGCAACTGAGACAACATTGCTTCCTGTGACCTCAGCAACAGTCAGGCCAGCAGCAGCTGCAGCCTTCAAGTCTACATGATCAGAACCAATTCCAGCTGTGAGAAGCAATTGTAAATTTTTGGCCTTTTTGATCCTTTCTTCAGTGACATAGGCTGGGTGGAAGGGGGTGGTTATAAGGACATGAAGATCAGGAATATGTTTCTCAAGCTCTGCAAAAGAAATACAGTAAACAATTTATGCATTTGAATGGTAAAATAAAGGTGTGAATAGATGACATTGACAATGCCTTACCCGAGTTGGATCCTTCCTTGTCATCAGTAACAATGTACTGGTGGCCCAGTGATTCCAACCAGTCACGTATGCCCAATGCTCCCTCCACACAACCCACAAAATTGGGATTCATTGAAGCATACTCATTGGCCTTGTAGAACACCCCAACAATCTTTTTGCTTCCAGCAGATGCCTGCGAGCACACAAAAATCATGCAATGCAAGCAGAGCATTTTAAGTGTTAGTCGAAAGAGAAACCTACTACATTGTCATTTACTATTTTGTCTCTGCACCAAAGGATGAATATAAAGTTGGTCAGCTTAACCATGTCTTCAAATAAAACAAAATTCGTATTAATAAACAACATGGACCAAAAAAAAAAGTTTAGCGAGTGAGGCAGAGGCTGTTCATGCGATAGCACTTACTGACTTTAAATTCATAAATGATTGTTAAATTGAAGAAAAGGCACAAGACGTGGAGGCCATAATAACCTTGTCCTGTTCTCACAAGTGGCGGAACAGGAAGCCATAACATACATGATAATCTATGCATCACCACCGTCAGTGTCAATGTTACGTGGGGCCCGCAAAAGCCTTCACTCGTAGCTTGATTGGCTAAGGCAGTGTCCCTTGGGTGAAAATGGAAATTCAATTCAGCTGAGTTGAGGTGGAGCTCAAGCAGGACTTAATTATTGCTTTGCTGGGAAAATCCAGTTCCAAACAAATGCTGATCGTCGGCTCCGAAACACAAGCGGGACATAGACTGAACTTAAGTCTCCTAGAACCGCTAAAGATCTAACTTAGGAACGATCGTGATCGTGATCGTGATCGTGGTTGCAGAACAAAATATGCATGCTTGCTGAAAATCGAGCAAAAATTTCAAAACAAAATTAAAAGAAGGTCTAAAAAAGGGTTAAGCTTACATGGAGGTGACGAGTGAGAGTGGTAGAACCAGAGCTAGCAGGCGATGAAGCAAAAGCGCGAACTGCAGAGGAAACGGCACGTTTCATGGCCAATAAAATAGAGTTGTTGATGAGTGTGATAGAACGACAGACGAAATCGCTATCTTCTCTCCACTAGAAAGAGGGATCTAAATGGCATTTATACAAGGCCCGTGACCAGGACGTCTTCGTCTTTTCCTTTCCTTTCTCTAATCTCAAGTCTCTCAACTTTATATTGGATAGCGTAGAACTTAAAAATGAAACTACGCGCCGCAGTAAACAAATACATTAGGCTTATATATTACATTATAATCTTATACATATGCAGTCTATTTTTAAGTTATTTATAACATAAATTATAAAAGGTCATATATAATTATGATTAGAAGTTTGTATTCTTCTATTTACCACCCCTCCACCAGGTACGATAAGGATGGCTTCCTGTCAACAATAATAACATTACTCAATTCTTGATAATAATATAATTAACAGCAACCTCATGCTGGTGATGTTTTATATATCAGTTTTTTACAATACAATATGATGGTTTGTAAGCAATATTCCAAATCGATACGCTTGTAATTGTATAATATAAAATGTGATTGAGAAACGATGGTCAACATACTCATAAAGGGGAAGCAACTGATGTGGCTGGCCGGCGGCTACCCATGATAAGACGAGCCGACGCGGAGTTACCCCTAAGGGAGGGTCCTTAACCTTAAGACAAAGCCTTATCGTCAACTAAATATAAAATATTCGATGAGATAAGACAGTCATGTCACCCGTCACTATCAATTATATTATTAATAAATATTAATTAATAAAGTCGAAATTAAGTTTGTGGACACAATATCATATCATATATATACTTTAATTTAAAAACACCTTTTCTTTTGCCATAAATTTTTCAACCCGTACAACAGTCCTACAAGTCTAACTAGACTAGCTCAGTTCACGTGTTTAACATAGGCGGCTGCCTAATCACTACTGCTTAGTTGAATTTGCTACTTTTAGAAATTAAGAGACCAGTTCAAAGCACTAACCTTAATTATCTTACTTAGAAGGAGAAGGAATTAGGGGTGATTTGTAATATTTAATCTAGAATATTCAGTAACATCCCTCCCAAATTCAAAATGGTTAAAGATTAGGTAGTTGAAGTTTGGAGATGACAGTATTAAACTAACTAGGTGTAGGGGAACGAGATTTGTTGAAAGTATCAACAATTTGAACTTTAAAGCAATGAAAAATAAGTCAATTTCAGACTGCAAATAAATTAGAACGAATAATAGTTAAGGGTGTTCATGAAAATTCAAGAATTTGGTCATGTACTACACGAATCGAACCTGTAAATAAGGTTAACTGAATCTGAGTTCAGGTTCAGTTCGAACTGAACTTGAAAAATTAGGTTCATATTTCTAACTTGCGGTTCTAAATAGACCAAACCTATAGCAAGTTAACCAATCCGAACTTGATTTATAGGTTTAGATTTAAACCTGAACCTGAAATACTCTAAAAAACTTATAATATATTTATATATATTTTAAGAGGATATTAATAATAATAAATTCACTAGTATTTACTATATTAATTCTTGAGTAAAAAAAGAAAAGGGAAAAAACTACTTTAATTCTATGTTGGTAAACATTAATCTTGAACATTGCTATTACAAGTAACAACTAATGCATAACACTCAATACTTCTACTTCAAATAGTAATTAATATGTGTCAAAGTTATTGATCGAAGTATTAAACTATTAATAGAAAAAATTCATTGACTAAAATATTTAGCTGAAGATTGTAAACCCAAAGACAAGACTTTCAATGTTATAAGTTAGTGGAAACTAAATTATGCTAAGTATCCAGTGCTTGCTTCAATGACTCGAGATGTTTTAGCTATGCTTGTATCTACTGTTGCATCTGAGTCGGCTTTTAGTACAGGAGGTCGAGTGTTTGATTCATTTCGTAGCTCTTTTACTCCAAAGATGGTGGAGGCTCTTGTTTATGGACAAGATTAGTTGAGAAAATCACCAGCTCCTTTTTACGTGGAAGAGAGACTTGAAGAACTTGAGCAAATTGAATCAGGTAATCTAATTTACTTTACCTTGTTTTAATATACAAATATATAAAAATTCTTTTTTCAATTAAAAAATAAATAACGAGTCTAACTCTTTTTATTTTTTATTTTCTACAGATGTAGCTTCATGTATAACAGTGGATCCTATCATCCTATTCGAAGAATAATTGTTTAATAATTTATCTCTTTTTTTTCTAGTATGGATCTTTTATAAGATATTGTTTGGCTTATTTTTACTTTGCTTGGGTCTAACATATTGGATTAATCTTTGATAGATTTTATATGCATACTTTTATAAATAATTTGTATTTGTTTTTCAATAATTATTTTTATAATTTTTCATATATATTGATATGAATAGGTTCTGATTACCCTGAGAATCGAACCTGAAAATAAGTTAACCGATCCTATAAGTTCTTTAGGTTCAGGTTCGTGAAATTGACGAACCTGATATTCAAGTTCAGGTTCAGGTTATTTATGAACGGGTCATGTTACCCTACCATGAACACCCATAATAATAGTTCCTTAAAAGATTCGGGTAATAACTATTACGGAGAGAACAATTACTAAGTAGTTAAATTAGAGCATCTTGAGATAACAAAAAGCAAATATAGAGAGAAAAGAATGGATTTTCATCAAGATTAAATTGAACATTTCATGATTTTAAGATCTTAAAAAATGACTTGTTTTTTATTTTGATTCTTTCTTTGACTGATGTTGGCTTTCTTGATCTTATTATAAACTAAATTGGATATATGTAAACAAAATAAACCTTGAAAACTCTTTGTTTCAATTGATTCTTTGACTTAATGAAAGGTCAAAGTTATCTTGTAGATTATTGATGACTACTCTTTGTCCTTGGATTGAAATTTGCTACTATTTTATTCAATCTCAATTTTATATATAGAGATTAAGAAATCATACGTATGAATAGCGTAACATGAATAATAAGAGTTATATGAAATTCTAAACACACAACTATATAAATTTTCTGGGTTATGATCAAATCTAATACAGGAACTTATAGAAAAACCCTATGCATTCTAAAGGTTTGATTAGAAAGAGATTTCAATCAATTAACTTAAAGATAAAAATTGTATTTCTTGAGAAAGAATATGGTTATAACCTTGGAATTTCTATCAGTATAATAAACTACAATTAATAATTAAATCAAGATTAGTTTAAGCTTAGAAAAGTTCTAAGGAGTTTCTATATCTAGATCTTGTTTATCAATTAAGTACTTTGTTCTTATTTATTGCTTTGGTTGGTTATTTTATATTAGTAATTCTCAATGTTTTAAAAATCAGACCGGACATTGAACCGGTCGAAGGAAAGGTTTAAGGTTTAGAGGTTCAACAGGTAATGAACCGCTATAAAACTGATATATAATAAATAAAAAGTAAAACTTATAAGAATAAATAAAAATAAAATATTTTATTGAAATAAAAAATACATCAATGTCTATTATTATATAATGAAATAATAAAAAATAAATATAGGTCTAATATTAAAATAACAATAAAAATAAAATTTGTATTTATGAAGGAGGTTGTGTTTCCTTATCGTCCAAAGCTCCAAATTCTCCAATGCTATTTAGAGATTCGTAAACTACACTTTCATCTAAATTATTTGTATCAAATTCTTCTACTGCATTAAAATAAATTACAAATTAGTAATATATGAAATTATTCTCAAATGTAAACTTGTAATACAGTATAATTTGAAGTTAAATATGATCAAAATAAGATATGAACTGATCATCAGTAGATGCTCTTAATTTATTCATTATGACAAATGCATTTTCTTCATAAATCGTCTTTTCAAGTTCATTATAATCAAGATTAGGCGATGATTCTTCTTCTTCTTCGATCCAAAAATCAGTATGTTCAATATAATCAATATCAACTGGATCATATGTTCTCTTCTTACTAAACGATCTGAATATATAATAGAGAAATTATAAAATCAATAATAAAAATAAAATTATTGAAATAAAAACAAAACTATAAAATAGTAAAATACATGTTCTTCATTCTCATATCATAACTAACGTAAACAAAGTCTTTAAGTCTTTGATGTTCCAAACGATTTCGTTTCTTTATATGAATACGTTAAAAAACACTCAAATTTCGTTTACAACCTGATGTAGAAGTTGTTTGGCTGAGTAACCTAATAGCGAGTTTTCTTAATGTTGGAGCACTATCACCGAATAATCTCTACCACTCATCTGTATTTTAAATTAATAGTTATGATAAAAATATATATTATTAATAAGTAAATAATGAATTAAAAGCATAAAACATACTTAGTTGCATTTTTTTCAACATAAGTTCTCTCTTTGCTGATGATCTAGCAAAACTCTCTAAACCTTCGTGTTCATTTTTCGCTTGATTGCTCTTCAATAGAGAAAATACCTTTGCATTCAATCACATCAAACAAACCTCCCATAATATTAATTGTATGTTCTTCTCCACTATATAAGCAATAAGGATTGAGAAAATAAGTTGCTAAGTGGATCCTTTAAGTAAGATGCTTATCCCATTGTCGATCAATAATGTCTATATAAAGCTTGTACAATTTCTCCTTCCCTTTAAAAATATTTATAATTGTTTTGTAAGCTCTATACATACCATTATATATATATATATATATCCCAGAGATGGCTTCTCATCTGAATCAACAATCCTCAATAGCCTTATAAGCGGAGCCATAATCTTCACAATGATCAAGTAAGCATCCCAAATTTTATTATCTAGAATAATAGCACAAACTTCTTTTCCTTTTTCACTCTTTGATAATTTATGACTTGAAAAGTGTTTACTTGTCACTAAATTTTGAAGTAGTTGCTTATGTTCATAAACACTTTTCAAAGTAATAAATGTAGTTACAAACTTGGTAGTAGCGGGACGAACGATCTCAACCCAATCTTCTTATTTTCTTAACCAAGACAAAAATGTGACATGATTATACACAAAAATTGTGATCTTAGATACATGTGAAGCAAGACTAGAAATATGGCCCATACCACTAATATCTTTTAAAATCAGATTTATACAATGAGCAACGCATGGAGACCAATAAATATGCCCCTACTTTGATTTTAATAAATACCCAGTTGATACACAATCAGCTGCATTATCTATTACAAAATACATAACATTCTTTGGTCTAACCCACTTGACAATTTCAGAGAATAATTTAGATAAAGCATTAGCACTTTTGACCATGTCAAAAGCATTAACTAACTTGATAAAAGTTGTTCTAATATTACAATAAACCAAGTAATTAATCAAGGTTTTTTGTCTTTGATCAGTCCACCCATCTACTATAATAGTACATCCTATTGATTCCCAACTAGATTTATATGTATTCATAATTAGCTGACATTCCCTTTTTAAATCTTGAAGTAAAGGCACAAGTAACTCATAATAAGATGGTACCTTAAATCCTGGACCTATTACTGTTGTAGCATCAATTGCTTCTTGAAAATATAGTGAATTTTAAAGCATTTAAAGGAATACATGAATGATAGAACCATCTAGCCCATGCTCTTTTACATCGTAAAACAACATCCTTATCAATCATAAAACTTTTTAGGCTAAGTTGAGAACCAGGAGTAGTTCTTGGATAAAAATAAGAATCTATGTTAATAGTAGCTTTTCTTTTTCCTTTATCTAATACTTGTGGTGTTTCATCATCTCCAAAAGATATATCATAAGCCTCTTTATTTTCCTTTTTCTTTTTTACTTGTTGCTGCAAATATTTTCCAATTATATCACATACATCAGGTGGTACTTTTTTGCAAGAAGCAATATTACCCTTAACACAAGCAAGATGTTCTTTCATTCTAAAAATTCCTCCCCTTTTAAATATTCTACTGCAAAACATACAGTTATATTGGATATTCCTATCAAATACTTGAGAAGAAGAAAAATAATTCCATGCTGGATCGGACTTACTATGAGTAGAGGATGGTTCAATATTCTCCATTATGATTTAACCTAAAAAATATTTAAAATAATTGGGTAGATTATTGTCAAGAAAAAAGTATACAACTTAAATAATGCTTATTATCAATTGTAATAAAGAAGATGAACAGCAGCAGAATGGATACATAAAAGACCAACAAATGTTACTTACTTATTAAACTTTGCTCCAGTAATTGCTCCATTTTAAATAGCCTAATTGAAATATTGCTACTTTTCAATTTTGGTGCTTTAGATCAACAAATTGAATAGTTGAAAGAGTATATATAACTCAATTATCAAAACCAGAAATTGATACAAAATAGAGTTCTAAATTTTACATAAATTGATATGAAATAGAATTCTAAATGTTACAGAAATTGATATGAAATAGGGTTCTAAATGTTACAAAAATTGATATACAATAGAGTTCTAAATATTACAAAACTTATAACTACCAAAAATTGATATGAAATAGAGTTCTAAATGTTACAAAAATTGATATATAATAGATTTCTAATCATTGTTCTGAAACGAAGACACCTTCTTTTCTAAAAACCAACGTATACAACCCTTCCATTTTACAAAAAGAAACGTCCTTTCTATGTTAGTATTCCATGTTCCTACATCCATAATCAAAGTACTTGATGGGATAGACTTTTGGCATGGAAACTTTCTTAGGTAAAAAATTAAGCCATTAACTAAGGTTCTAAAAATCGATTGGACCAGAATCGGACTGGTCCAACCAAAAAATTTGAACCGGCTAGTTTTTATATATAGAGGTTATTAGGTGAAACCGGATTGGACCACTAATAGGTTCAAACTTTTTTCGGTCGGATCTGACAGTCCGGACTGGTTTTTAAAACCCTAGTAATTCTAGATAAGCAAATCTTATTTTTTAAGCCAATCATTCATTCTGTTATATTAAATAATAGAAAGATAATTCTTATTAGTAGTTATAATCATCATGAAAATAAAACCTATATTCACTAAACTATACTATGAGAACAATAGGTGCACTTGCTAAGGTTGTTCAAGAAAACCCAAGAACCTGTGAACCGGACCTGAACCGTATGAATTGAACCTGTAAACAAGGTTAACCGAATCTGAGTTCAGGCTCGGTTCGAACTGAACCTGAAAAATTAGGTTCATTGTTCAATTTTCTACCTTACGGTTCTAAGTTAACCAAACTTATAGCAGGTTAACCAAACTGAACCTGATTTATAGGTTTAGGTTTAAACCTGAACCTGAAACACCAAAAAAAACCTATCATATACTTAGATATAATTTAAGAGGATATTAATAATAATAAATTCACTAGTGTTTACTATATTAATTCTTGAGTAAAAAAAGAAAAGGAAAAAAACTACTTTAATTCTATGTTGTTAAATATTAATCTTGAACATTGCTATTATAAGTAACAAATAATGCATAACACTCAATACTTCTACTTCAAATAGTAATTAATATGTGTCAAAGTTATTGATCAAAGTATTAAACTATTAATAGAAAAAAATCATTGACTAAAATATTTAGCTGAAGATTGTGAACCCAAAGATAAGACTTTCAATGTCATGAGTTGGTGAAAACTAAATTCTGCTAAGTATCTAGTGCTTGCTTCAATGGCTCGAGATGTTTCAGCTATGCCTGTATCTACTATTGTATTTGAGTTGGCTTTTAGTACAAGAGGTCAAGTGTTTGATTCATTTCGTAGCTCTCTTACTCCAAAGATGGTGGAGGCTCTTGTTTGTGGACAAGATTGGTTGAGAAAATCACAAGCTCCTTTTTACGTGGAAGAGAGACTTAAAGAACTTAAGCAAATTGAATCAAGTAATCTAATTTACTTTACTTTGTTTTAATATACAAATAAATAAATAAATATTTTTTCAATTAAAAAAGAAATAACGAATCGAACTCTTTTTATTTTTTATTTTCTACTTACGTGGCTTCATGTATAACAGTGGATCATCCTCCCATCCTATTCGAAGAATAATTGTTTAATAATTTATCTTTTTTTCTAGTATAGATCTTTTATAAGACATTGTTTGGCTTATTTTTACTTTTCTTAAGTTTAACATATTGGATTAATCTTTGATGGATTTTATATGTATACTTTTATGAATAATTTGTATTTGTTTTCACCAATTATTTTATAATTTTTTGTCATATATATTGATATGAATATGTTCTAGTTATCCTGAAAACCGAACCTGAAAATAAGTTAACTGGTCCTATAGGTTCTTTAGGTTCAGGTTCAGGTTCAAGTTTGTGAAATTGCCGAACCTGACATTCAGGTTCAGGTTCAGGTTCAGGTTCAGGTTCAGGTTCAGGTTCAGGTTCAAGTTCAAGTTCAGGTTATTTATGAATGGGTCAGGTTACCCTACCATGAACACCCCTAACATTTGCCTAGTTAATCTGTAGTATTATTTGAAAATTATATGTATTCAAGTTTTAAGCGTCATTATGGAGACTAGGATATTATAACAACAATATCCCAGTAGAAACCATACTAAGAAGCAGGATTTTGGGACGTCCAAAAGTACATAGCCTTACCCCTAAATAGTAGAGAGATTGTTTATCATAAACCCACAGGAAAACTAAAGAAAAAAGAAAAAAAGTTATAAGGACTATTTAAAGAAAACAAAAGTCAAAATGCAAATAAATGACTACATCAAAAATAGCAATAACAATAAATTAAAAATTAAAAATTAACTAAACTAACTAAAAGGGAAGTATTGTAGATAAAAGTGTTTGAGCCAAATATTAGACATAAGCATTGAAGAAAAAAGTTGAAAAGATTTATAAAAAATAGAAGAGCTTTTCTATGTAAGATCCTTTCCTCATATTCTAGTTCACTAAAGTTTTTTATTACGGGTCAAGTTCTTAGTAAGCTCTAGCAGAGTCGTATCCTTCCTCATCACCTAATTCAGTTCTTCTTAGGTCTTTCTCTTTTTCTCTTACAGAGACTAGGATATTAGGAACGTTTTATTTTTATTAATATAATCAAATTTTCTTTTATCTTTACATTTATTTATTTTAGTACTTTTTTTTCTTAATCTTGTATGGATTTATTGTATTTCAAGAACTAAGGACTTGAGTTTATGACTAGGAGTAGTCCTATATTACTATTTAAGGTAGATCTAAAAATTAAAAGGATCGTACTTTATAACTTAAAGGAGAGACATGTTAGAAGTTAAAGCCAACTAGAAGTTTTAAAATTATAGATACCAAACATAATGATAAGACAAGGAGGACAATATATTATAGTGAATTATGCTAATCTATTATTACAATGATAAAATCTAGCATTGCTAGGTGAAGAATGGAGTCTAATAACTTTAAGATCAAGCCTGACATGATTCAAATGGTTAAATAACTTGTGCAATTTGATAGCTTATTGGATGAGGATCCAAATGCAAATATCACTAACTTTTTGGAGATATATGATACTTTCAAGATTAATAGAACTTTGGAGGATGACATTTAGTTGAGGCCATTCACTTTTACACTAAGGGATGAAACTAAATCATGATAAAAATTTTTGCTCCTTAATCTATTACCACTTGAAATGGCCCAGTTGAAAATTATTTAACTAGGTATTTCCTCTAGTATGAATAATGAAACTCAAGAATGATATATTTTCCACTTAATAATTACAAATTGAGACTTTGTATGATACTGGGAAACATAAATGGGTTAATGAAGAAGTTCTCATACCATGAATTTATTTTAAGGCCATCACTACAAATATTTCATAGTAAATTAATTTACTAATCCAAATTGTCAATTGATGCATCTTCAAGGGGAACTACAAATTTAAAACTCCTAAGGAATCATAAGAGTTAATTGATAATACAGCTATGAATAATTAATGATGGAAGAATTAAGGCTAAAGCCAAAATCATGTGATATCTATAATGTTGATGTGGTGTCATCGTTTGAAATGAAGTTGGAAACTTTGAGCAAGAAATTGATAGTATGAGTTTAGCAGTTCAACTGACATAAGTGATGAGTTACAAATTTTATGACAGTAAACACCTCAATCATGAATGTCAGATGCCTAACAACATAGGATAGCTAATCAATTAGGTTGATTGTGTGAGAAACTGGATTAGAAAATCTCTATAATGACACTTAGAATCTAGGGTGGAGAAACTATTCTAAATTTTCATAGAATTATTAAGGACAACAAAAGTAAGAGTCTATAACTAGATTTTAGCAATAACAATAATATTATAAGAAGCCAAGTCTACTTCATCCAAGATATGCTTCCAAAGTACTAAAGTTTCACTTTGAAATTAAGAAGCCTCCATCCATAACTTGTAAAATCAGATTGGAAAGTTTGTTAAGCTTGTCTTTAAAAGGCAACAATATACTTTGCCTAGAAACACCAAACCAAATTCAATGGATCAAACAAAATATGGTGAATTTGAGGGGTGATAAGGAGATGAAGGTTGAAGAAAAAGAGAGAAAATAAGAAAAGTGATGTTGTGAAAAAAGGAGGATGTGAAGAAGGAGAAAGAGAAAGAGGAGCCAAATAAGAAAGTCAAAAAGTACAAATTGCTAATTCTATACTCAAATAGTCTTGAGAATGAAGGAAAGAAAGATTAATTTGATAAGTTCTTAAAGCTTTTAAAATAATTATATATTAACATTTATTTTGTTAAAACTCTTTCACAGGTGTCAAAATATGTCAAGTTCTTAAAGAATCTCCTTTCTAACAATAAGAAATTTAAGGAGTTATCAATAGTTACTTTAATCAAAAAATGCCTCTCATCTCGCAAAATAAGCTACCCAAAAGAATTAAAGATCCAGGGAATTTTACTATTCCTTGTAATATTAATAGTTTTTCAATTGGAAGGAAATTTTTAGCATACTTAAAAGCTAGTATTAACTCGATGTTATATGATAAATTTAAGAAATTAGGATTCGGTGAACCTAAGCCAACTATGATGAGTATTCAATTAGTGGATAGGTCAATTAAGTATCCTACGAGCATTATAAAAGATGTATTAGTTAA
>JANSVA010000008.1:10603084-10627818 GCA_025504915.1 Erythroxylum reticulatum | reverse complement strand
GCGAGAATGTAGAAGGAATGAGGAACCCTTTATTTCATCTTAGCCTGAACTAACAAACATAATAAGGAAGAAGTATGTTCCAGTGCCTATTTTCGTGAATTGTATAATAGGGTATAGGAACTAAAACAAGACAAATGAATTGTAGCTGAATACTTTCAAGAGTTAGAGGTGTTGAAAATCAAAGCTAGCACTAAAGATGATGAAACAACCGCTTTAACCAGTTTTTTCGGAGGGTTACATCGATCAATTCACGAGAGAGTTGAGATGCAAGGGTACATTGATATCGATGATTTTTTAGAGAAAGTCATGGATACTGAGAGACATAAGAAGAAGAATGCTTCTACTTCTTCTTTTAATGTAAAGGCTCGACCTAACAATGCACACTAGCAACAAAATAAATAGGGAAATAATGGGGTTAAGAGAAACCCGCCCAACCCCAATGCTAATAAAAATATTTCCTTTAAACCTTCTAAGTCTAAGGTTAGTTCTTTAAACTTAGGTCAAAACTGAAACCGACCAAAACATATCACTTGGTTTAAGTGTCTAGGTAAGGGTCATATAACATCACAATATCCTAACCAAAAGGTGTATACATTGTTGGAGGATGGGACGCACATTAGTGATCATCAGTGTGATGATATGTTTGAATTGACTTAAAGCGACGAGGAAGAAGGTGTTGGAGGGGACGACTTTGCTAATGAATTTGAGGCTGAGGGGTCTAATGAAGCATTGGTGGTAGCCCAAGCCTTGAATAAACAAATCTCACTTGAGCTAAGTGATGAGCAACGTACTAACATCTTTCATTGGAGATGTTTAGTTAAAAATAAGGTATGCTTTATGATTATTAATGGAGGTAGTTGTACTAACTATGCTAGTGAACCATCTTATTACTAGGTTATCACTACCTACTACATAGCTTCCTCATCCGTACAAGTTGCAATGGTTAGATGATAGAGGTGAGGTAAAGGTAAAATGCCAAGCACTTATTCATTTATCTATTGGAAAGTATCAACATAAGGTATTTTTTGGTGTTATACCTATGAGTGCATGTCACATATTGCTAGGGTGACCATGGGAGTTTGATAGGCATACAAATAAAGATGGTTATACTAACAAGTACTCTTTTGTAATATATGATAGGACATGTTCTTTGAAACCCCTTTCGCCTAAAAAGCTTGTCGGCACACAAATCAAATTAAGAGAAGAGAGAGAGAAAAGATAAAGTGAGCTGCAAAAGTCAAGTGAGGGGAAAGAAGCAAAGGAAGTACTAGTTGTGTAACATCCCATGTTCAGAGCTAGACCCCTCTATAGAGTACATTACATGCTCATGCATCATTTTATATTCACACACATGTGAATATTTATTGTTGATATATTTAAAATAATTATTCATGCATTCATTGACATTTTTCGGGTATAATTGACTGATTAATGCAATTAAAATGTGAATTGTGAATTATTTACGTTAAAGATCTAATTGGAAACTATTAGTATTATTTCGAAATTTTTGGTAATGTGAAATGTGGACTGATTAAATTGATGACAAATAGCCTATATGCATTTGTGACATGTGGGAGCGTAAAAATAGTGACAAATGTCAAACCATGCAAGAGAACACGTAGTTACATGTTTTAGACTCCTGCAGCTCTCTTCCTCGTTGTTCTTCACCGGGAGTAACATTGTTATCAAATTTACTTCAAGTTTTACTAAATACCGAGCATCAAGTTGTAGTGATTTATTCTCTTCGTTGGCAATATTACTGAATCACGTAAGTAACTCTGATGATGTTTTACCGTGTTTATAAATATACATGCATGAGAAGTTTAAGTATTATAGTTTTGGTGAATAAATACACTGAAAGACTTAGATAAGGAACTTAATTTGCTAAGAATGAGCAGTAATTGTATCTGGAATTGAATCTAAGTTTACCGAGTGTGTGAAGTTGTGAACTGCTGAAAGAATGAAAATATAATAGTGAGAGAAAGCTTGTGTGAGGTTTCGATTAGCTTGCATATGACTTTTTTTTGAGATTGTACTGGACATAGAAAAAATGATTCATGCATAGATGTATTAGTTGGAAAGTATAAGAAATGGAAAATCTGGAAAGAAAAAGGGAAGAAGATATGAAAATTGGGTTTCGTATTTCTGAAAAAATGAAGAAGAGAGAAAGTCACAATCGTGCTTTTAAACGATCATGACTTCTCTGAGAAAGGCACGATTGTGACATCACTGAAGCACCTTGAATGTCACGATCGTGCAAGTGCACGATCGCGACTTCCATGGTTTCCGAGGAGAGATAATTTTGAACTTCCTTTGCTCTTTTTGTTATAACTTTTGCTCCCGATATCCAAATAACATGAGACTTAAACCAATGGACTCATAACACATTGTTCTACCTCTCCATAAAAATTAGTAATGTTCTGAATTGATTTGAAAATATTGATTGAATGAAAGTGAGGGAATCTGTTGGAATAGTATGAACTGGAATATTTTACTAAACATACTTCGGTATTTTGATTATATCTTGATCTGTAGAGTTACAAAAGAGTTGATTCTTAATTCAAATGAAACTAGGGACATAAATATACAATTTTCTTGGAGAATTTAAATTGTAATTCTAGTTTTAAGAATTCCAAAATCTGTTCTAAAATTGAGTTATGAGTTTTGTTATAGCTTAAGAACAGACTGACATATTTGGAGTATAACTTTCAGTATATTGAATCAAATTGAATGATCTTAGTGTCAATAGCAACCTAAGATGCAAAGGAACAATTGTCGAGAAGGAAGGGTTATTTAAATACTTCATTTTCTTAATCTTAATGATCAAATACAGTGGTCCTAATTGGAATGCTTTCAGAAATAGTTGAAATAGAGAATGAGTGATTGAGTTTTAATACAATTGGAGTACAATTAATATGTACATCAATTTATGACATAAATATACCTGAGAAGTTGTCATTGAACATGCATGATACATGAAACATTGATAAATATGTTTATTCTGTTACATAAGCACTCTAGTAATATGAAATTGTTTTTATTGCATATAGAGGAGCGACTAGAGCAACCGCTTCCAAATATTGCCAGAACATCAAGGAAATAGGCTTAAAGGAGCAAATGTGAGTAACCTAAGACGGTCTCACTTTATTTATTTTGTATATTATTGAACTATGTTGCTGTCCCATTGAATTGTATTGAAATGTGCTGACTGTGTACTTGATTCTGAACAATATTTTTCCGAGGCGTTTTGATACAAGGAAATGATATTAGAAGTGATATTTGTATGTGAATGCGATTACCTAAATGATTTTCTAATTCTCAACTAAAAATTTGAATGCTAGGCCTAGTCTGATGATTATCATTACTTTTACTGTTATACTGTCATAATACTTGCCAATGAAAATCATTGAATTTGATTATTAAATTATGACATGCATTTCATTCTAATGCATGTAATATAAAGGAGTTGTGATTGATGTTACTACTGAGACTGAGACTGTTACTAAAAAAGCATTAAGCTCTCACATATGTGATTAAAGCCTATGGCTTACTGTGATCAATAAGCCCTGTATCCGTAACAAATAATGGACAGGTTGACTGACTGAGCCCGATGATTCGGGATACTATAAAAGCACACAGTCACAATAATATAAAAACAAATGTGAGTCTCATACATATAGCATCCGCATATGATTGTAATTCATTGAATGATTTGCAAAGCTGTAATGAAATGATAGATTGAATGAACTGTTGATTGTATTACTACTTACTTGCAATAGAACTTGATGTTTATCAAGTTGATATGAATTGTGTGACTGTATGCACTGTATTATGTTATATGAGTGAACCATCGAGGATAGTTACTCAACTGAGTTTGCAAAACTCATCAAAATTACAATGTGGCTTTTCAGGTTTAATAAACATCTATAGATAGGCAAATTAAAGTTGCCATTGTATTCCAATAAGAGTTCTGGGTTAGGATTAGTTTGCACTTGCATATGTATTTCATTATGTTGTATCAAAAGTGTAGTCATAAATGTTATTCATTGTGTATAAAAATGATCTTGAAATGTAATGTTATTATGACTATAAGTGTTTTGTTTCTGTAATGGGCCCAAGTGTCTACTGAAACTCTGATGAGTTAAATAATAATTGTAATTCTTGAAACCGAAAAAGTTTATAAATAAAAATTGGTCCAAAATTGATCATTGATTTTTCGCATATCCATAAGTTGTTTTATAAATTAGTAACGAGTTTTGACTGAATGATTGTTCTAGCATGCCACCTTTGCAGGATACATACTCGAATATCATTGAGGATGTCGGGTACATTTCTTGCAAGAGTGGGGTGTTACAAGTTGAGTAAAAGAGTAAAAAGTCAAAAGTTAGTGAGAAAAAAGACATCTTTTATTCAAGTGTGAGAGATAAAGATAGGGTTATTTCTGCTCATACACTTTTTGTCCTTATGATTTATAAAGAAAACTGCTTTGCTACTAACGAACTACCTGTGATTTACCTACTAAGGTTTAAATTATTTTGCAGGATTACAAGGACATCTTCCCTGAGGAGATGCCAAAGGGGCTTCCACCCCTTTGAGGAATTGAACATCAAATCGATTTCCTACCTATTCGAACATTCCTAACCTGCTAGTGTATCAAGCCAACCCTAAGGAGACAAAGCGCTGCAACATTAAGTTGATGAACTCCTTGACAAAGGTTTGGTTAGAGAGTTGTTAAGTCCATATGTCAGGCTTATCATACTTGTACCTAAGAAAGATGGAACTTAGTGAATGTTTGTTAATTGTTGTGCTATTGATCAAATAACTATTAAATATTGACACCCTATTCCTAGGCCTGATGATGTGCTAGAAGACTTGTTTAGTGCATGCATATTTTCGAAAATTGACTTAACAAGTGGTTATCATGAAATTCACATGAACGATAGTGATGAGTGGAAAACATCATTTAAAACCAAATTTGGACTTTATGAATGGATGGTTATGACCTTTGTTTTGACTAATGCTCCTTTGACTTTCATGAGATTAATGAACCATGTGCTTAGACCTTTTATACGCAAATTTGTAGTGGTTTATTTCGATGATATTTTGGTGTATAATAGAGATATGAGTTTGCATGCTAAACATCTTAAGCAAGTACTTTCCACTATACATGTACAAAAACTTTATGACAAATTAAAGAAATGTACTTTTTGTGTTCCTAAAGTTATATTTCTTGAGTTTGTTATTAGTAAAGATGGCATCAAAGTTGATAAGGCTAAGGTTAAAGCCATAGTCAAATGGCCTGCACCTAAGTCTATTATTGAAATGAGATCCTTTCATGGTTTAACTAGTTTTTATTGTAGGTTTGTGAAAGATTTCTCAACTAAGGCAGCCCCACTAAATGCGTTAGCAAAGAAGAATGTAAAGCTCGAATGGGGAGAAGCACAACAACTTTTCATTCTAGTCCTTAAAAAAAGGATTTGACAACTGCATCAATATTATCCTTACCTAACTTTGAGCAAACTTTGAAATTGAATGTGATGCTTATGGCATAAGTATTAGCGTTGAGCTAATATATGGAGTTAAGCTCATAACATATTTTTTGAAAAGTTGAATGGTGCATGTTTGAACCATCCAACTTATGATAAAGAACTTAATGTTGTCATTAGGGCTTTAGAAACCTGGCAACACTACTTGATGCCTAAAGAGTTTGTCACCCATATTGATCATGAATCTGTTAAATATTTGCATGGTCAAAACAAGCGTAATAAATGACATGCTAAATGGAGTGTTTTTATTGAATCTTTTCCTTATGTCATTAAGTACAAAAAGGGTAAAGAAAATGTTACTGCTGATGCATTGTCACGTAGGCATGGGTTGCTTGTTACTTTGGACACTAAGTTATTAGGATTTGAATATGTGAAAAATTTGTATCAACATGATCCTGATTTCTCAAGTTTCTATGCTTGAAAATGTTACTGCTGATGCATTGTCACGTAGGCATGGGTTGCTTGTTACTTTGGACACTAAGTTATTAGGATTTGAATATGTGAAAAATTTGTATCAACATGATCCTGATTTCTCAAGTTTCTATGCTTCCTGTGAGTCTGGTGCGGTTAATAAGTTCTATAGACATAATGGGTTTTTATTTAAAGGGAACAAATTTTGTGTTCCTAATTGCTCCATGCATGAACTGTTGGTACATGAAGCTTATAGCTGTGGTCTTAAAGCTCATTTTGGTATTCTTAAAATTGTCGATTTGTTGTAAGAACATTTTCATTGGCTCAATTTGTGAAAGGTGCATTGAGTGCAAAATGGCTAAATTAACATCTAATCGACATGAACTATACACACCACTTCCCATTCCCTCATCTCTTTAGGTTGATATTTCTATAGATTTTGTGTTGAGATTACCAAGATCTTAATGAGGGAATGATTTAGTATTTGTTATAGTTGATCGTTTTTCCAAAATGGAACATTTTATTGTTTTTAGGAAAACTGATAATGTGTGCATGTGGTTGATTTATTCTTTTGAGAAATTGTTAGGTTGCATGATATTCCTCGAAGCATTGTGTCTAATAAAGATGAGAAATTCTTAACTTACTTTTGGAAAACTCTTTGGGGAAAACTAGGAACTAAATTATTGTTTTCTACTACTATGCATCACCAAACTGATGGTTAAACTGAAGTCATAAATATTACGCTCGGTACCCTATTTCGTGCCATAATCAAACAAAATTTGAAAATTAGGAGTCTTGTTTACCTATAGTTGAATTTGCTTATAATTGTACAATTCACACTGTTATCAACTATTTTCCATTTGAAGTTCTTTATGGTTTGAATCCACTAACTCCTTTGTACGTGTCTCCATTACCTATTTCTTAGTTCTTAAATGTAGATGGAGCCAAAAAAGTTGATTTGGTCTAAAAGTTGCATGCCAAAGTGTGTGAAACTATAGAGCACAAAACTAAGCACTACGTATGAAATGCCAATAAGGGAAAAAAAGAAGTCATTTTTTAGCCTAATGATTGGTTCTAGGTTCATATGCGAAAAGAAAGATTTCCTACTTCCTAGAGAACAAAACTCCATCCTAGGGGCGATGACCCTTTCCAAGTTGTGGCTAGGCTGAACAATAACACCAACAAACTTAATGTTCTAGGTAACTATGGTGTTAGAGCAACTTTTAACGTATCTGATGTGTCTCCCTTTGAATTTGATGCAAATATATTGGATTCGAGGACAAATCCTTATGAGGAAGGGGGAATGATATGGATCAAAGGTCTAGTGATATGGCATCTTAATTTGGGGTCAATGGTTTGAGTGTTTAAGAGAGTTTGAGTTCTTTAACTCAAATTCCATCGTCAACTTTCGAAAAAGATAAACTTGTGGGTATTATTGGGCCCATGACAAGGACTAAAACCAAAAGGATGCAAAGGGCTTTGAATAATTTAATTAAAGAAGTTCATTCTCAAGTTTAAGTCTAAGTTGATTCAATTAAGGAGTCAAAGCGACTCCACTTAATACGTCTTAGAGAAGTTAGGCTAACCTAACTTGACAAATAAGGCCATGGGCGAATTCATTATTAATATGTTTCGTTTTTTGTAAGGGAAAATTGACCAAATCCTATAAGGTCTCTTATTTCCTAAAGTTTAGTTTCCTAGTAGGTTAGGTAATTTAAGATTAGTAGGTTTCCTTAACCAAATCCTATAAGATCTCTTGTTTCTTAAAAGTTAGTTTCCTAGTAAGTTAAGTAACTATACGTTTAAAGTAATTCCTTTTCCTTAATTTTCGGTCAACCCCTCTCCTATATATAAGGAGGTTTGGTTATCACTAGGGAACATAATTTTATAACATTATTTTGTGAGATTTGTCCTTATTATTATTCTTGTTGAATAATTAGAATGTATTGCACGACTTTTATGCTTTGTATGTGACTTATCTAATTGATTTTGTTTCATCAATTAGTGACATCTTTATTTGTTGTTCTTCTTTCAATCTTATGTCATTCAATTCATAATTTGCTTGAATTGGTTTATGCATGTTCTTGAGGTTTAGGTTACAAATCTGGAGAAACAAACTTTGTTCTTCTCTTCTTGTTCAAATTTTCTTTTTGGTTAAAGATCAAGTGGTAAAGCAAGAAAAGTCTTGGGTAAGCTTTTATATTCTGCAATTTCATATCAAGTGTTATGGGGCAAATTGACCAAAACTAATCCATGTTCCATAACATAGGTCCAACATAAATCCTTGTTGGGACTTCATGTTAGCAGTGATTTTTATTTAGTTTAAGAATTTCTTATAGAGGGACCAATAAAGGTCTAATACGAATATGTGATTAAAATTGTATTGGTCGTGGTGTTTCAAATTCCTAGGGTTTTTGGATATAAAAAGAATAAGGGAACTATTATGAAGAGAGCAATTATTAGAGAGCTAAATTAGAGCATCCTCATTCTAGAAATTAAAAGAATATGTATTACTAGCAAAAGCCCTTATAAATATAAGCAAGTTAGATAACCAAATCAAATATAATTTAGAAACCTCAATTAATTAACCACTTTTACATTAGTAAGAAATATAGAAGCATATACTTGATATTGTTAGTTACCAGAAACCTCTTATAAAAATCACCTATTATTCAGTATAAAAGAAAGGGAAAGTTAACCACATCTAGTCAAAACTATTTCTTTTATCCTTTTAATATTCATCAAGTTAGTTGTTTCAAGGTCTTATTGTTGATTCTTGAATAGACTGGAGTTTCTTTCCCATTATATAGCATAGATTGTGCTTACTAAAAGTAACCCTGAAGAGGTTATAGTCATCACATTTCAACTAATTTAGTTCAACAACACGTTGAAGTATACTACTCCAATGATTAGCATTGAAGAAGTGGTTGAAGAGGAGAAGTGTATTCCTTCACAACCTATTGGAAAAGAAGTAGCCAAAGAAATGATGATCATGGTTCTCTGGAGCAATATGACATAACTTGTAAATATGATTAATAAAGGATGAACATTTGACTTTCCTTAATATGTTGAGGTAGTTTCTTACAACTAACCAATGGATAAAAGAATTTATAGGGGATAAACATTTACACAAAATCAACTTGTACCACTTAGCTTTAGTGGTATGTTCCCTATCAAATCTCTACATGACCTTTTAGTGAAGCACCTATATAAATGATTTACCCAAATGATGTTATCCTTTACATTAGTATTTGAATGATAGTTGTCGAAGCTATTCCAAACTAAGTTGTGATTTCTATTGTTGCAAAACCATTCCCTCCTAATGAGTAGTGCATTGATTTTTGTATTCTTAGGGAATAATAGTTTGAGGTTCTAGTAGCTAGGAAGCAAGTGAAGAAGATCCAATTCACCCTATTTGTCATACCATAACTAGGTACTTTTGTCATTTCCTATCCAACTCCTATTGTGTAATTGTATTTATTCTCTTTACCTTAGAATTTAGGTTATCATCTATAAAGAGTCGTTCCTAATCTTGATGGTCTAGAAGTTTTTATTCTTAATATAATGTTCAAGCACCCATTTAACCCAAAGGTATCCTTATTCTTAAAAAGTCTCCACAATCTTTTAACTAATGGGACTTTATTTATAACCATGATAGAGTGAATGCCTATATCACCTTCTTTCTTTAGTAAGAAAATGCTTTCCTCCTAACTTTTTCATAAGGCTTTTTGTGTATATTCCCTATCTAAAGGGAATTCCTTAAAAGTTTCTCAATGTCCATATAAAATGATACGTGTTGGCTAGTAGATATATAAATTACCAAGTACAAAGGAAATTAATTATGATTTCCTAGCATAAGAGAGAGATTTATTACACTAATGGCTAATTATGTTCCTTACCTTGTCACAAAGACATTGAAAATTGTTGAAAGAGATTTTACTTGCAAAATTTAGGACTCTTAGATAGGTGAAAAGGGGAGATTTGAAGTGCAAACATGAAATATCCGCGGAGGCTCTGAGAGATATGAATTGCATTAGTTAAAACCACCACAAAGATCTTATCTCTGCTAAAACTCAAGCCAAGTAACTTATTGAAAATATCCAGAGACTTATTAAGACAAGATATAGATGTAGGATCAGCTCCAAAGAATAAAAGAATATCATTAGAAAGTGAAAAATTGTAAATATGAGCTATTTACATTTCTTATGGTGTTGGAACTTATCCTCTGTACAAATGTTATAGGAAATAAGTCTAGAAATTACCTTAACACATAGTATTAAGAGTGCGGTTACCCTATCTTATTACTATAACTCCTTGAAACACATCTAAAGCCTAATTATTGACAAGCATAATAAAAGATGATGTAGTGATGCATTGGCTTTTCCAAGATGTAAAAATAGATGGAAATATAAAGGCTCAAAAGAATAAATAATAAAGTGTTCAACCATCAAACCAGAAGCCTTATGAAGATCAATTTTCATTGCTCAATTAATCTCTGACCTTCTTAAATGATAGTTCTTAAGAAATTCTTGACCAAGTAAAATGTTATCCCTTTTGTATCTTCCATCAATAAAACAAGCTTAAGTTATATTAATGAATTATTGCATAATCCGCTTTAATCATTGGCTCGGAGCTTGGCAATTAATTTATAAAAGGTATTATAATAAGATATATGCATGAAGTCCCTTAGAGAGGATGGGTTATGAATTTAGGAACCAAGCGTGATATGTTTTATTCTAGAATTTCATCACTTTAACATTAGAGAAAAATTCCAAAACAACTTTGCACATGTAAGGTTTCATGATGTCCTAACTCATTTGGAAGAAATAAGCATTAAAACCATCAAGAATAATGGCCTTATTCGGGTTAAAGTTGAATTATTCCTTGTAATATCATCGTCATTAAAAGGAATATTGAGAAGATCACACTAAAATAGAGAAATAAGCTCGAGCATAAATGCATTAAAAGCTAAAACTAAAGACGAGTTGGAACTTGGGTTCCCAATGAGACTAAAATATTTCAAAGCAAGTTCTAAGAGTTGAGTTTTATTGAATATAACACTACCATCTTCTTACTATAAGGAAATGATTTTGTTATTATTCCTTCTAGCCAAAAGCGCTTTGTAGGAAAACTGAGTTCTTATTAGCTTCCTTGAGAAAAAAAAAAAAACTTTAGCCTTTTGCTTGATTGGCTATATTGAGGAAATGAGGACATTAATCTATTTTTAATTATAACCAACCGTTATTTTTCCATTAAAATGAGTTTCATAGTTAGTGATGACTTTCCAACTTTTGTTAAGAAACCAAATATTCTTTTATTTATTAGCATTGAGTTTTGTCTCAAAAAGGCCTATGATAATAGGCTTTATTGACTTTAAATAATCAAAAACTATTTGTTATTTTCTTAGACTATTAAGGCCCTTTGTATCCTATGCTAAGATTGACGTAAGGATAAGAAGGAATTCTCACCAAAGCATTTGATCTTAGCCTTGCAGCTTGCTTTCCTCCTCCTAACTGTTTTTAACTCATCTTTGAAATCCTGATCAGTAGAAGCTTAAGTTAGATCATTGCACACAATTGAAATTCTAATTTTCAAGAACCATGTATTTCTTTTGTTCAAGAAGTTCATCATTTTCACCATGTACAGTAAAAGGTGATCAGGCGATCTTTTCCTATAAAGATGCGAGAATCCTTTAAATTTATGAATTGTGATTTGATTGTTGTTTTCGGCATAAGTCTTACATGTCGAACAAAAGTATTTACTAAATTCAACTTATGTATCACTTCACTCGCCTAGTTGTCAGTTTAATTTCCTTAATAAAGTGTTGGCACCTGGGCTTTCGACAAGTTCCGCTCCAGTTTCATCCTCACATTGTGTTATGGTATGCAGTACTTGAGCACTTACGAAAGCTCTTGTCTTGACTTAAAAGAAAGGACGTTCATGAGTTTTGCACCTTTTAGAGGTGAAAGTTCAGTTCTTTTTATACCTGTGTACCTATGACAAGTAAACAAGTTCGATAGCTCCTTTCATAAGTGAGTTAAGTTCAACAGATAGTGGGTTTTGAGTATTCTGTTCACTTCATCGACTGTGGGTCATGGCGGATACGACGGTGGAGCAACGCCGAGCGACAGTGAGCCAGCTGGACCAGTGGATGATCCAGGACCAGGTTTTCCCGATATACGATCTCTTCGCCAACGTTCCTCGAGCAGTCCAAACCCTTATGTATTAGGATGTCCTTGCCTTTGTTTCTTCTGATTTGATTCCACAATTTTGCTTTGGCCTTTTTGCTTCTTTGGATTTGATGTTGTCGATCTGGTATCTTGGTTAACAGGTTAGAGCTTCAAAGGGACAATCACTTAGAGTATCTAACCCAAGGCCTCAAGCAACTCGGTCCCTCATTCGTCGTTTTGGATGCCAAGTGAGTTTGCTAATTTTTAAAATTCCCGTACTGATCTTTTTGTATCGTTTCTTCTTTAAGTTTGGTTGGATTGTTTGTTAAGTGATTATTGTAGTAGTGCTTTTATCTTAGTTTGGTTATTAAGTGGTTTTTGCAGCCCTAGTGCTATTATCTTTGTTTGTTTACGAATCAATAGGCATAAAAGGCTGTTTCTTTTATGATTAGGTTTTGATGGTTTATACGTATTTAGATAGTACTTAGACAGTGTCATTACTAGGAAGCTTTTACTATACATTCTATCTTGCTCAACTTGGGAGCAGACCACATGGTGACTTTTGCATTGCATTAATGTTTTTTAGTGAGAAGTCGGCAATTATCATTCTCTGTGCTTGTGTTATTGGTTTTTCTCCTTATTTCCTCTGGATTAGGGGGTTATGTTGGTGAGTTGATACATGCATGCATTTGTTTGCAGTTGCATCAGTCTGTAGTAAAAGTTTACCCTACTCTGTAGTATTTAAAAGTTTCTTTACGAGTTAGTAGTTGTTTACTGTAATTGATTTTAAAAGTTTATGTTTTGTACATTTTATGCAGTCGACCTTGGCTCTGCTACTGGATCCTGCATTCGATTGCTTTGCTTGGAGATTCTATTGATTATGAACTAGAAAATAATGCCATTGACTTCCTGAATCGCTGTCAGGTGAAGGATTGAGTTCTGGTTGCCTCTTATTCATGCTTCTGTTTTTTACTTGTTTGTATCCATTGTTGTTGAAATTCATCTCTGTCTCCACAAACATAGACAGCTTTGTGCACATCCACAGTAAGGACAAATTGGCATATTGATTCTCTGAAGCATTGGGTCCTTGTCTATCTTGCTTGTGATATGCTTGGGCTTATTTTTACACGTTCTGGTTCTTGCCACTGCTTTATTTTGTCCGGTATGCAAATGGAGATTTGAACTTGATTGCACATCTGACGTCTCCTGGGCACATTAACACAACACCAACCAGTTGATAAACAAGATTACTGGGTTCTCCACCTTTTATTATGGGCGTAGTTTTGTCCTAAGGTGGTGAAGCTCCGAAAGGGGGACCAACTCACAGCTTAGAATTCAGTCTTATCTAAGTTTCATGGAGCATTTGATTCCTTTGAAATATGTATCTAGCATTGCCAGCAACACTCATTGAAATTTGTGGTTTTCATTTACTGCAGGATCCAAATGGTGGATATGGTGGAGGGCCTGGACAGGCAAGTATTTTACTGCTTGGCATGACTATAATGTTACCCACTTATCTTCATTGGAAGCGTCTACTGTTTTCTTTGTAGTTCATCAATTTAGTTGCTGGGGCTGGGCCTCTTTTCTCGCACCCATTCTTTTAGTTACCTGAAACAGTGTTGACGGAGTCAGTTGTCGTAATTTTGTCTTGTTTATGTTCCTATCAATGATCTTCTTGATCAGATCATTGACTTTTATGTCTTTTAGGTTCACATAGGTACAACTTAAGTGCCTCTATACATGATTTTTTCGTTTGTATCCTTGTCGCTTACCATCTGTCAAACATTAATTTTTACTTTATTCTCTACAGCTACCTCATCTTGCAACAACTTATGCCGCAGTGAATTCACTTGTTACTTTGGGTGGGGAGGAAGCTTTGTTGTCGATTAATAGGTGGTCAAATTTTTTAAGCTTTTGAAGACTTCGGTATTTGTTGCACCAATTTGAAGATCTTCACCTCTAGAGATGTTGATTTGTGATCTATGTTTCAGAACTAAGCTGCACTCTTTCTTGAAGAGAATGAAGCAACCAAATGGGGCCTTCAGGTAATATCTTATGTTCGCATTTTTATTTCATGGAACAATAAATTTGTATGACTGTGTTTTATTTAATTGATAGTTATGCTTTGCATCCAGTTGATTGATTTCTTTTTTTCATCAGATTTTGAAATAGCTATCAGCGTTTGAGTTTGAATTACATATTTTGTTCTTGCTGTGTGTAAACTTCATCTGTGAAGGCTACTTTCCATTGTCACATGTTTGTAACCTTCAATTGAGCACTTAAGCAAATTCTGAATTATGGCCATCTCACTTTGTTAGGATGCATGATGCTGGTGAAATCGATGTTCGGGCTTGTTATACTGCTGTTTCAGTAATCTCTCTTCTCTTTCCTCTTGTGTGTGGCTGTTTCTGGGAACTGGACCTTTTGATAGTTCAATAAGTTATTGAGATGGAAACTGTAGTATTTCCCGTGCTTCTTTAAACCTTTGATTACTTCTGATCAGGTTGCAAGCATACTCAATATTTTGGATGATGAGTTGGCTAAAGATGTTGGAAATTATATATTGAGGTTGGTCTAAGGTTGCCTGTATAAATGAGTTCCTTATTAACCAATGTTGCTGTTTCTGTTTTGTTCATGTTCTATTTATTGCAGGCTTAACTGCCATTCATTTTAAATTGGTTAATCAGTTTTCCCTTTTAAAGTAACTCTCCTGTGTATGGTCACGAAAACTTCAAATTTTATTGTTCCTGAATCCTTGCTGGTTGATTGTTTTAATGACTCAAATTTGAGTTCTAGATGCAATTTCACATATCCAAAGATCTCTATCCAATTTTGTCTGTTACATATTGACTGTTTGCTTTGTGAGTGATGTTGGACTTTTGATCACTCTGTGCTGGGGAACATCATGCACACAAGATTTACAGTAGAATATAATTGTCAAAAAATTCTGAATCGATTTTTCATAATTAATTGTTCCTTTTGATCTTAATGCATCTTTCACAAATTGGAATCAGGCATTGTTGATAGGTGCAGTCATGTGAGAAAACAGAACGAAGGTAGGCGTATAGCTTGCAAGCGTATAGGATGGGTTTTGTCTGCCGTGATTTCTGTTTGAGACCTACATTATAAACTTTAAAATCTGATATACTGACAAGACTTTGGAGTGGCTAAATGAGGCATTAGGAATTCCCTGCTAACCTTTACTCGTATTTTCTTAAAACTCTGTGTATCATACCATGAGAAGAGTGTTTTCTAGAACTCAGATATTGGAGATGGGTGAGTTGAGTGTTTCAGGATTATTCAAAGTTGTTATTTGTTTTACCTGATGAATAATAAGGAATCCTTTATGTCATCTTTGCAGCTGTCAGACTTATGAAGGTGGCATTGCAGGGGAGCCTGGTTCTGAAGCTCATGGTGGGTATGTTTCTGAGTGCCCTATTGTTGCCTCCTGAACACTATATCTACTAGGATAAGCTTGCATTTACTTCCTGTTTTCGTGGATTTGCTGATTTCTCTAAAGTAAATCTCTCATGGATTGCTTATTTTGGTCAATCAGTTATACCTTTTGTGGAGTGGCTACAATGATGTTGATCAATGAGGCTAATCGTATGGACTTAGCTGGTTTAATTGTAAGTCAGATTATCTACTATAGCGATTGTCGATTGGAAGTTTTTGTTTATTTGTCTGCAATGAACTGTTTCTCATACCTTAAATCTGGTTTATATTCTTATGCTTAAAGATTTATTGTTTCATTTGATATTAGAACTGGGTGGTATCTCGACAAGGAGTAGAATGTGGATTTCAGGGGAGAACTAATAAATTGGTTGATGGATGTTACTCCTTCTGGCAGGTGATCTTTCTTTTCTTGTGTTTTAGTTCTTGATATTTTATTTAGTTTGACTTTGTATTAAGAAGGGCAGTTGATCAGGGTGGGGTATTCGCATTGATAAAAAGATTGCATGTGGGTGTGCCCCTGACATTTTTGGATGTTGCGGGAGATCATGATACAGATAGCAGTTCTGAAGGAGAAGATACTGCTGAAATTTTGTATGGAGATGACGATGCTTGTGGGCATGGAGGTATGGATGCTTGCTAATGGCTTTTTATTGCATTCTTCAATTTCATGTTTCTTCAGACCAAGCAAATAATTCATGTTTAGGGGACTGTAGCAGCAGTAGCCATACTAAAATTGTGGGGCATCCAGAAGTAGAACCACCTTTCCACAGCATGGCGTTGCAGCAATACATTCTGCTTTGCTCGCAGGTATAAAATAAATTAGTAGCAACGATAATACCTTGGCATGGAATCTAGGAACTGATAGGTTTTATTTCAGCCTTCTCATTTTTGTGGTTTTAACATGCCTGAAAGCTTGTGGTAACCAGTTTAGAATTTTGCATAAGTTGTTCTTTGTTGACCAAATCTGAGCCACAGCCTTACTTTTCTTCCTTGTCTCTCCTTTCATTTTTCCTCTTTTCCACGAGGAGGATAACAGCTTCTTGTTGCACTCCAGTTCTTCTACAGTTTATTCTGTAAAGCTTCCTTCTTACACTTGTCAGTGACTATAACTGAGCAATATGGAACAGTTTGGTTTCTTTTCTACATGTTTGTAGATGTATTGGCCTAACATGCTTGAGAACCAGAGCTTGTACCCCCATTTAAGGGTGAAAGATGGTTCTTTGTAAGTTCAGGGGTTCTTGCAAGCTTTTCACTTGTTAGTATTCTTAGTCAGAAATTTATCGGTCAGAACTTGGAAGCCCTTGCTTGTCTATTCCAATTTTTTGGTTAGAGCCCCGCGCCAAAGAGTTTCTTGTGAATCTCTGGTTTATATTAGCAAGTTAATTTTTGTAGGTTCAGGAAGGTGGATTCAGAGACAAACCAGGGAAGGCCAGAGACTACTATCACACATGTTACTGTCTTAGCGGCTTATCAATATGTCAATACGGCTGGTCGAGGGATGAGAATTCTGCACCTTTGCCAAGGGCTGTTTTGGGTCCCCATTCCAATCTCTTAGAACCTGTCCATCCCATCTACAACGTTGTCCTAAAGCAATATCACGAAGCTCATGAATTCTTCTCCACATCCTAAAGCCCATGCTTGATATTCATTACGAGGCTTCTAGTTCAATTCTGAGCTATGCTTATTTTAATTATCGAAATGTAATAGTGTAACACACAAGGTTTTTTTTCTTATATGCCAGTGGCAACTGTCTCTCTCTCTTGCTTGTTTATTTTATGTCGTGTAGGATCAAAATACGTATCCATGAACATTGATTTTCAAAACTCAAAAAAGATTGAAATCTTCCAAAGGCCATCCATCAAATCCATTAAGAATCTCCAGTTTAGAACATAAAAATTTGTACGTTAGGCCTGGATTTCGTTGGATTCTACATAATTTATACAATAATGCATATTTAAGTTACTAAAGAGCAATCTATTATCTTAATCTATACAATAATGCATATTTAAGTTACTAAAGAGCGATCTATTATCTTAATCTATTCCTTTTATAATAACATAGACAACTTCCCACATTAAACAACTTCCCACATTTTTCTATCTCACTCCTCAATCGGCAACACTGTAAAACACCTTAAACCAAAAAGCAATCCCAGCGCAGAAAGACCATGATAGACCGTGACAGTGACCAGAAGCAGCTTCAAAAACAACACAAACAAGACGATGAAGAATATGTACAAGGAAGAACACAACAGCAGCATGTACAAGAACAAGAACTGATCCGTTCCAAAGCTCCACCGCTACAACCACCCACCAACATGTACTCTCCAAGTCCACCCCATGTTTTAGATTCTCCTCCGGAGTCCTCTCTCTCCTCAGATCGCGGCTTCTCTCCACCAGACACAAAACCAAAGAAGCCACCGTCTCCTGTGGCGGTTCAAGCGACCAAGAGTGAATCTCGAGGCAAAGATGCAGAAGTCGTTGGTCATAGTGAAGAGGGTGGTGGCGGGAGAAGACTGAGACCAAACTTGTCCATTCTGAGACGAACAAAGAGAGAGGGCATAAAGAGAAGGGCTTTACTGGGGTTCAGGATTCTGGGGTTTGTTTTTTGTTTAGTTTCCTTCTCTGTTTTGGCTGCCGACAAGAACCAAGGATGGGCACTCGACTCTTTCCATCGCTATAAGGAATTCAGGTTTTTATGACTTCTTGTTTTCTATTCAGTTAATCCATCGATGACAGTATCAAAATAGGGTCTTTTACTTTTAGTGGTTCACTTATTTCATTCTCAACAATTCAGATTTGATTTGCAGATTCTTTCATTTGGCTGTAGGTATTGTCTGACAGTGAATGTGATAGGTTTTGTCTACTCAGGCGTACAAGCATACGATCTAGCCTATTCTTTGACCGCCGGCAAACAATCTGTCCGGAGTCAGCTCCGGTACTTGTTTGATTTCTCCTTAGATCAGGTGAGTCGTTGTCCATTTGAAATTATTATTGTATTAATTTGCGTACCTAATATAGATGAGCGTCCAATTCTTGGATCGTCACTAGTGCGAATAATGGTGTTACGTGGGGTCAAATCTACTTCTAAGTGTTATATCATATCATAATACTTGGACCATACGTTGATATAATAATGATATTGTTCCAGGACCAACTTTTAGTTACCTTTTTATCTTTCTTCCTTTTACTTTTGAAGAGAATATAACTTAGAACCTTTAACATATTGAAATTCAACTCTTAATTTTTTCAAAACGGATTAATGTATTTTTAAATAAAAAAATAGACTTAGTTGTTACGTAATTATTTTTTAAAATTAATTAGAAAATAAGTTTATTGTGGGTCATTGTGCTTGATTCTAAGAATAAACTTGTGATGTTTGAACAATTTTAGGATTAAATTCCTATTTATAAACAAATACACATTCATTTTATAATTATTACTTTTATGTGTATATATGTTTTCATAAATTATACAATTATTATTTATTTAATCGTTGTTGGTTTTAACATTTTAAAAAAATTCAAACTTAACAAGTTCTTAAATATATTTTTAGTCACTATTTTTCTATATTATTTGAATATATAATTTATATTAGTCACTTATTATTATTTTTAACTAAAAGCCCGGGGTGGTGATAAATACTTCATTTGTATCCATAACAGGATGAGTGTTAAAATTGTACAAAATTTAATTGCTTATATTAAATACTAATTGGGCAAGTGAAATGACTTCTTATAACATGGTCAGGTTTTGGCATACCTTCTTTTGTCGGCAGCCTCTTCGGCTGCGTTTCGAGTTGAGGATTGGGAGTCCAACTGGGGAGACGACAAGTTCCCTACAATGGCAAAGGGATCTGTGGCACTGTCCCTCCTAGCATTTCTGGCTTTTGCACTAAGCTCCCTCATTTCTGGTTATACGCTTTTCACTCCCTTGTGATATATGATGTCACGTTCACAGGGTATATACATATACATGCGTAGTGAACTATATGGATGGTATGCAAGCAAGCAAGCAATCATTTGGGGCTGTTCTTATGTTAATATTTTAATCAAATGTTGGATGATTGGATCTTTGTTTGTGAACGATATGAATGAATGTAATTTACTTTTGAATACGAATCCGGAATGGAATTCGTTTCCAATAATAAGCAAGCATCAGGTTTCCTGGAACATCAATCCCAGTTCAGAGTTTAAACAAAACATCCAATGAGGTGGCATGTAAATCCCCAGAGAGTTGTGACACTGAAGAGTAAAATCCAAGTGACAATTGATAAAGCAAAGCACGAAAACATAATCCAGTGCCAAATTAAGAGGCTAAAATGGTCCATGTAGATTAAGGACCCAACCATTGCTATTGTCCTAAGTAAGACCAAGTGGAGTCATTGCCATCTACCTACTGTATAGCCAATGCAAAGTATCTCACCTATCAAAGAAAAAAAAAAGATAAGTTCTAGCCAGACAGATCTCTACCTCCCATGGCAATCACTACTGTTAAAACAATTCCATCCAAAATCAGGGCATGGGTTTATGAAGACTATGGCAAATCAACCAACGTCTTAAAACTGAAATCAGACGTTGCAGTACCACAGTTGAAAGAAGATCAGGTACTGATCAAGGTTATGTCTGCATCACTAAATCCAGTTGATTTCAAACGAATGGAAGGGATGTTTAAGGAAACTGATTCTCCCCCACCTGTAAGAATCTATTTCTTTGCTATAATATGTAATTTTTTCCTTGATCTGCTCCCTCAAAGTTTTTGGCTTTTCACAGACTGTTCCAGGCTATGATGTGGCTGGTGTGGTGGTCAAACTGGGAAGCCAAGTCAAGAAGTTTAAGGAAGGAGATGAAGTATATGGAGACATTAATGAGACAGCTTTAGTTGGACCGAAAAATCATGGAACTTTAGCCGAGTACACAGCCGTTGAGGAGAGGTTATTGGCTCATAAGCCTAAAAACCTTAGCTTTGCAGAAGCCGCTAGCTTGCCTCTTGCCATTGAAACTGCCCATGAAGGCCTTGAAAGAGTTGGCCTCTCTGCTGGGAAAACTGTCCTTGTCTTAGGAGGTGCTGGCGGAGTTGGGACTCTAATTATTCAGGTCATTTACTTTCTTGATGTTGATTTCCTTGTGATCTTTCTCGTGAATTCAGGAATGAGCATTAACAAACAAAGAATCTGGAAATTCCCTTGTTTTTAATCAAAGTTTAATCCTTTACACATTCTTCCTGATTGATGCAGCTTGCTAAACATGTCTTTGGTGCTTCTAAAGTGGCTGCCACTGCCAGCACTGGGAAATTAGAGTTAATTAAGAGCTTGGGAGCGGATATGGCTATTGATTACACCAAAGTGAACTTCGAAGACCTGCCAGAGAAGTTTGATGTCGTTTATGATGCCGTTGGTAAGATTCTGATATCTATAAAATGCTGAAAACTTGAAGAATTTAAGTTCAAAATTTTTTCCCCTCTTGTGTTGGAGGCTGTAGTGCAGGTATAAGATATGTTGTTTGTGTGAATGACCTCCAGTCTAAGTTAAATAACAACTGGTAGACTAATTCTTTAAAGCCAAAAAATGGAAACAGGGCAAAGTGACAGGGCAGTAAAGGCAGTGAAAGAAGGTGGAGGTGTGGTGACAATATACGGTGCTGTTACTCCTCCAGCAGTCATTTTCGTGGTCACTTCAAATGGCTCTGTGTTGGAGAAATTGAAACCTTACCTGGAGAGTGGGAAAGTGAAGCCTTTGATTGATCCAAAAGGTCCATTTCCATTTTCACAAGCTGTAGATGCATTTTCCTATATTGAAACTGGCAGAGCTGTTGGCAAAGTTGTCATATATCCTATTCCGTAACAAGGTGCTTTGAATATTCTCCTATCTATGTAACCGAGTTGCCTGTGAACTAGAAAATGTTGTAAAGCTTTGAGAGTGTATCTGTTTGAAAATAATAAGCACCGCTTGCTATTAATCTTATAACCTCAGGCTCAAGTTCTTCAAAACCTATACTTTTTTCAGTCCCAATGGCAAACAACAGCAGAAAAATACTAGAGTCATTGGCCTTGCAAGTAGCTTTAACGGTACAACCTGGTTTTCCTGTGGGAACTGTGGGCTTTAAGGGCAATAACCTTGCAAAGAACTTCAAGCCATTTTTAAGCAACTTGTATACTTCTTTGAGATATGAATTTACAATATTACAGAAAATTCATAGAGTGATCTATTTGTAAGTTTACATTCATCAACGTTGTGGGGCCAATGTTTCCTGTATGGAACCAAAAGCTGGTGCAACTTCTAGCTGTTTTCAGCATCAACAGAAGACCTTAGGCCTTGCCTCCTGTTCACTATAATCAGTCAACCTGGCACAAATTTGCGTCAAAACCTGAGGGTCTATGGTCCAGCGGAATCACCAAGAGGATTATCATAAATGGTTAGTTTCGTGTCCATGACTGTAAGTAGCAGTTGCTGAGGTATGTCGAAGAATCAACATAAATATCCATACTTTGGTTGACTACGAGAATTTTCAGGTACAAAACTGCTCTCTGCCTTAGTTTTATTAGTATATTTGCTACTTAAAGTTTTGGTTAACTGCTGTAATATAAAACTTACAGCAGTTATTACAAACTTACAGCAGTTATTACTTCTTGGTCATGAAATATGAAGAACAAAATTATCTTGTGAAATATTTGTTTCTCATAATAAATAGGCTAGGCACCTCTGTTATAGCTCAGTTATGCAGATTAGAAACAAATACATATAAAGTAGAAGGCATAAATTCTAGAGTAGCTATTTTCGCTAGTGTAACATTCCACTTTATTTCAGTTACTGATAATCAACACTGAAGTACTTAAGAATCTTATAACCTCCAATGATGCCAATAGGCCTACTTCTACCAAATTGACTCCATGCATGTGCACCTTAATCCCTCGAGTCTAAGCACCAGCAGTAATAGTCAGACCTTGATATTGCTAGCAGTTCTTCTGGGCTCATCTTCTCGAGCTCATTTTGCCTCCGTGGAGCGAAGTTATTTCTGTTTTGTGGGTCAGAAGCAAGTGGGTAATCTTCTATCATATGACTTTGTGATCTCATCCTCATGTAAAGCCTCATAGTTGCTACACAATCCTCATAAGTGTCTTGAATGCCAGTTTGCATGTCATATCTATACATAAAGTACTTGGACATTAGAGGCTTAAACTATCAAAGAAAGGTACGAGAAAGAACATGCCTTACTGTTTTCAGGCGACTTACCCAAGATAAGCTTGTGTTAGGTACTTGAGTGAATTGCTGAGCTTGCTTGTTTTCATTAGTGGAGGGTATTTTGCGGTATCTCTGTATTATGAGTCAAATTCAAAAGCATTGAAATAACCTCACTGCCATAAATAATTCGGAAGCCCCATAGCTATATATATGTATCCCATAAAATATAAGTTTGCAAAAGACTTTTTATTACCTGATCATTACAGCTGGATATTCTACTTCAAGACGGTCAAGATCATGGTCCAAACCATGACCAACTAGAATCCTAGCTTTTCCTGCTTTGGGTCGAATTTTCCACATTGGTTCTCCATTACATAGGAAGTCCTGAATCTTCTTTTGGACTTGTCTTTGTTGCATTGCATCCCTCAAGTACTCTGGCCGAATGCCAGTGGTTTCGTACCTAGAAGTAGTGATTACGAACGTGACTATAGTGTTTAACTTTTTTCTTTTTTGTAGTTACACGGGAAATCTCACTATCAGAAACAGCTTATACTTAAGCTTGTAATAGATTTTTACCTATAGTTTGTGACCGGAATTGGTGGTTTGACATAACTGTGGAAGATTATATTTTCGTTCTCATCGATGAGGCAAACCCTTGCACAAAGGTCAAGAGAACCATCACTGCCTCCTCCCACCATCTTGCAAGCCAATGCAACCACTTGTGGACCTCTTGCATAAGCATTGTCTATAATTAAGTTGTCTCTGAAGCCTAAATTGGCCATGCGAGCTAGTAGACCCTAGAACGACAATAAAGGAATTGGTTGTAAAAGAGAAATCACTCGGAACTTGGAGCCAAATATTATTAAATACAAATGGAAAGGGAACAAAAAGGACAGATTGATGGAATGCAAAGCTGGACCTTTACCGAACGAACTGCAGAGAGCTGGCATCGTTCTTGGTGAACTCTGCGAGCATTAGGGCTATCAAAGATGGCTAAGCAGAATCTACAGCCTCGGCTAGCGAAGATACTCTTACACTCTAGTTTTGGCAATTGACCTACAGAAGAAAAATAGTGCTTAATATCATCCAAGTAACACTCTAAATCAGTGTATATTACTATTTAGAATTTAGCAACTTACCCATGAGACCTACATGCTCCCTCAAGGATTCAAAAGACCTGCAATGTTTCTTACAGACTCCACACATGGGTTCATGAACTGAATGAAATGAGATTTTCATGTGCTCCACTAGGTGTTCCATCCTATTGAATTGTCTGAAACATGCAGCACACTTATTCCTGCAACAGACAAACGATACAGCGCAATTTAATATAGGGCTGTATTCACATAAACTAATAACACTATGAATGTTCATATCATAGCATGTCACTTTTGTCTCCTGCACAGAGAGAAGGGAGACAGAAAGACTAAATGAGGAAGGATACCTCAAAGTCTCCGATGACTCGTTTCTGTTATCCATGGCAGATGCTCAAGTATCTATAGTTCTCAGGAGTAGAGAAGACTAGGGAGCTAGAGGTATGTGATGAAGGAGTTAGGGGCAGGAGTGTATTTATACTGGTAGGAGCTAGAAAAGGAATCTCTACAAGTTGATGCTTTCTAACCTTAAAAACAAGCATAAAACAATTGGTCCAAATCCAAATTCTTGGGTCCCATTCTGGAACCAGAATGATCATGAAATCACCCTTCAACCTCTCTCCCCTATCCCCTCTATCTCTCCCTTTCTTGCATGGCTATTTGAATTTTAAATGTTGTCCGTGTGGTTGCTAGAAGTGGCAGAACTTCACAAAAAAGAGAAGTTTATATGTGGGTATGGTCTGTGCCTTAAGCAACCAAAACAAGTCATCCTAGGTTATCCAAGTGTCATAACTCTTTTCCTTTATGCCTTTGAATGTGTGATTCCACAGCAAAAACAAGCTACATGATTGGACCTTTAATTAGATGAATGGATCGTC
>JANSVA010000008.1:10571153-10584335 GCA_025504915.1 Erythroxylum reticulatum | reverse complement strand
TATATATAATATCTCCTTTTACAATTTAACTATGAATGCATCAATTTGAAATAAATAATTTTAATGTAGAAAATTTTTGAAAATTCCAAATATGAAATTCAAGAATGACAAATTTTCAATTTGATGTAATATAGTGAAATTTTTATGTAATAAAAAAGGATTGGTCAACCACACTTCAACTGGTCAACCACTATTGGTGTTTTAGAGATGACCAAAAGTAAGTAGTAAAGGTGTAGAGAAAAAATGGTTTGGATTTAAAACACATTCTACTAGTCAACCATTGAAGTATAGTGGTCAACTTATGTTAGTTATTTATCGACCAAGAATGCAACCAAACTCTTCGAAAACTCTTGATAAAGAATGGAGTCTCAAAATTAGGGACATTTGTTGACCACTGAAGGATATTGGTCGATCAATGTGACTGCTTGGGTTGTTAGACAAGCGACCAAACAAAGAGCAAACTCATTAGAAATGCAAAAAACATCGGGTGTTTTTTTACACTAGTCGATCACACTAAGATATTAGTTGACCAATATGTTTAAAAAACTAAAAAAACTATAAAACTTAAAATTAATCATCAAAACACTTTAAGGGTCATAGTAATATCAATAAAAAAATTATCAAAAACCTTAAAAGATACTTCAAACACACAAAGTCAATTAAGAAAATTAAAGGGGATCTTTATCATATAGAATTTCCATCAAATATAGCTAATTCTATTCTAATTGAGCAAAATGTATACTTATTCAAAGTTTTAGGAAAATAATTACCTAATTAATGTAATTTCTAACTTATTATTCTCCTTTCATATAATAATATCTAATTCTATGTACGAAGTTTCATACTTTAAAAACAAAATTTAAACACCTTATTCATAATTCAAATATAAACGATCATCACCAAGGGTTTATTTTTAAATTCACACATAAATTTAAGTTATCAGAAACTTGTAAATTATGAATTAGTAATTACCTCATATTGAAAATTATTTATGAAAGATTTAAATGAAGATTCTTTTTTAGTTTACAATCCATTAAAGGCTTTTCATCTCCTTCTCATCTCTCTCACATGGTAAAGTCTTTAGTGGCTAAATTCTTCATATCCTACAATAACATCTTCTAGACTTTCTTAAAGGCAAAAAGATTAGATTCATTATGATAAAATGCATAAACTACTTACAAATACTCAATTCAATAACTACTATCTCTACTACATACCATTTGTTCTTTCTTTTATAATAACCTTACAAACCAAAGTAATCAATATGTTTTAGGAACTCAAATAAGCCTGATTCCTTGGTTGTTACGTCCCTTCTTCTTTTTAACCCACACTTTTAAGGGTTTGCTTAACATTATTTGTTTAAGAAAACAAAATCTATCAACATGTTCATACTTACCACAAAAATGATATAACATGTTAGATTAGTGATGATGGTACATACATGCCTTTCTGGAAAAACAAATTTTAAACACCTTATTCATAATTCAAACACAAACAATTATTACTAAGGGTTTACATTCAAATTCACACATAAATTTAAGTTATCATAAACTTGTAAATTATGAATTAGTAATTACCTCATATTGAAAATTATCTATGAAAGATTTAAATGAAGATTCTTTTTTAGTTTACAATCCATTAAAGGCTTTTCATCTCCTTCTCATCTCTCTCACATGGTAAAGTCTTTAGTGGCTAAATTCTTCATATCCTACAATAACATCTTCTAGACTTTCTTAAAGGCAAAAAGATTAGATTCATTATGATAAAATGCATAAACTACTTACAAATACTCAATTCAATAACTACTATCTCTACTACATACCATTTGTTCTTTCTTTTATAATAACCTTACAAACCAAAGTAATCAATATGTTTTAGGAACTCAAATAAGCCTGATTCCTTGGTTGTTACGTCCCTTCTTCTTTTTAACCCACACTTTTAAGGGTTTGCTTAACATTATTTGTTTAAGAAAACAAAATCTATCAACATGTTCATACTTACCAAAAAAATGATATACCATGTTATATGAGTGATGATGGTACATACATACCTTTCTGGACCTCTTCACATGTTTACATAATATGAAATCTTCCTTTAGACATTAAAATTTTTTTAATGTTCTTCTAGGATAATGAAATGTCCTATGATTATATGTGTGATTTATGCTTGTTTGAATCTTAAAAAGGTGTGAGTAAGTTTGCATGTTATCATAGAAGTTATGCTTATTCTTCCTTTGACAGTATTGAATTATATGCCTAAGTTGTAAGCCATATTAAAAGCTTAATGCTTGCTTTTATAATTAGTGTTAGTGGATGTGGATTGTGTATGCATATGCTTGGATGTTCATGCCCCGTACTTATTTATCACATTAGGTAATGGTTCTTCTTGAGAAAAGTGGCTTTAGAATTGCCTCCACTCACATAGTTATATCTTATTCCATGCCTATCATTGAAATCTTTTGAGCTCCTAACATGTTTTCTAGTTTTTCATTCTCTTTAGCAAACTTGTACAATGAGTTCTTGAGTGAATCTACCTCCTTTTTCAATGCCCCATTCACATATCTTAATGCATCTAAGTTATGATTGTCATCAATGATCATATTTTTGGATGCTTTAATGATATGCAATCAATTTCTAATATTTTCATTCTCACTCATGTATAAATCTAAGTTCTTTTAAGCCTCTTTGAGTCTAGAGGATAACTTTTTTATTTTTCATAATTTCAAAGCTCTCAAATTATTCATTGTACATCTAGTCAACATCATTATCATTATCACAAGAATTAGGGTTGTATGTTACTATATCATTGTCTATAGTGATAAAGCACATATAAGTTATCTCTTTTTTTAAATGCTCATTTTCGGATCCACTTATGTCATTCTAATTTGATGCTTTTAGTGCTTTCTTTTTTGTCTTTTTCTTATTGTTATAGTTTCTCTCGTATTTCTTATTATATTTAAGTCGAGGACATTGTGACTTTATATAGTCAAATTTTCAATATCCAAAGCAAGTAATGGTAGAGGATTTATATTTTAAATCATTTTTACTTTCCTTGAAATCCTTTATGTTGGCGAATTTCTTCTTTACGAACTTCCTTAATTTTCTGTTAAGTAAGTGTCTTCTTCATCACTCGATTATTCCTTTGAGGCTTTAAACACTAAATTATTTTTCTTTAAGATCGTTGTTTCTTATTATCTCTCTTAGAGCCTCATTTTTATGTGAAGAGAGATCTAATAAGTTCCTCCAATGGTGTTTTTAAATTCTTGACTTCTTAAATAACCATCACTTTAGCTTCCCACATTTTTGGAAGTCACCTAATCAACTTTCTTACCATTTCAACATTAGTATAGGACTTTCCAAGATCTTTGAAATGATTAGTAATATCAATAAATCTAGTATACATACTAGATATGCTTTCATCATACTTCATTTGAAGCAATTTATACTGATACGTTATATGCTTACTTTACTTTCTTTTACTTCATTGGTTTTTCTCATGTGTAACTTCTAAAGTATGTCAAATTTCATGAGCCATTTCACATTTAAAGACCCTATTGAGTACATTTCTTCCTAATGCATAAAAAGGATATATATATATATATATATGGGCTTACTATTCAAAGAAATTAATCTCTAATCTTAAGGTTCTAATTCTTTCTTTTATTTAGGTACATTTTTATTACCAATAATTTTAGTAGGAATAAAGGGACAATTTGAAACTATTTTTCCAAAGATCTGCACTTTCAGCCATTAAGAAGAATCTTATCCTTGTTTTCCAATAAAGGTACTCATTTCCATCAAAGAAAGGTGGTCTCCTAATGTTTTTCCCTTTTTTATTGAATGATAATGATGATGCTCCTAAATATGTCATTATGATCTTTACTATAGGATTTCGTTAGAAATATTAACCTAATATACTTGCTCTGATACCAGTTATTAGTCCCTAATGGTATCTAAGAGGGAGGTGAGTTGAGTGTTTACAAATTTCAATAATTTTTCTAACTACTATACTCAATTAACAAAAATCAATATAAATAAAGAAATTACTTATTATAAATCAATCAAAAAATTGAACAATAATTTGAAGAGGATAGGGAGAAGAAAATGCAAACCAATTTTTAGTGTTTTAGCAAATAACCTTGCTTATGTCCACTCCTAAAACTCTATTCAAAATTTCACTATAATCCTTCATTTAAGGCAAAGAATAACCTTTGCATAATCTTTCCCGATAAAAAGGAACCTTTCTTACAATCATCTTCTAAGGTGAAGATGAATCTTAATCCCACTTGGAACACTCCCCAAGTATAATATTTAATACCGCCAACAAAGTGTTACAACTAAAAATTTCTTACTTATTCACTTGATATCTCAAAATGATTTACTTACACAAATATGAGACAATAATGGTCAAATGATTGAAAAACTCTTTAAAATGTATATACAACACCCAAAACCTTATTAATGCTAAAACTAATGAGAAAGCACCTATTTATGATGTTTTGGAACTGCAACTGGCCATTAGAGCCAACAACTATTAGTTACAACGACTACCTGTAATGTATTAGTTGACCAATATGCATTTACAGCACTGGATTCACTAGCTATTGAAATATTGATCAACTAGTACACATATTAGTTGACTAATATAGCATATTAGTTAACCAATACATCAATAAATGTTACTACAAACTCTCAATACATCAAATTTAACAACTTTAACCTATATAGGTTGACCAATCATCTCAAAACATAACTTTAACACCTTCAAATGCTCAAACTTAACTTAAGAAATGCAAATATGAATTAAACACTTCCCAAATTGTTCCTTAAAACTTGTTTTAAAGATCAAGAGTCTTTTATATAAAAACCAAAAACTTCAGTGCTTCTTATTGAATGAAAAGACTCATGTAATGAAGTTAAATATTTATACATGGTAAGTCTTTTGAATCATCAAAGTGAGATTACAAATAATAATACAAAGTGTAAAATGACCTTAATAAGACTTGATATTCTTTTGTTCTTTTTTTTTTATCTTCATTTCATCAGTTATAAACTTCATCTTCATACATTATTTTCTTGAGTTTATGGCTTCATTTTTTTCTAATATGTCTCTTCATTAACATAACTTATACAAAAACTTAACTTCAATCTCTTCCATCTCATTTCTAAATGTAATACTAAAAGTATACAATATATAACAAAACACCATCTTCACAAATTTAAGAAATTAATAAAGGACATAACTTCAAGTGGAAAAAATAAATGGGACAAAAGACCCAAATGAAAGAGATAAATTATAAAACATCATCTGGTACCCAAAGTAAGAGGGACATAAATAATATAATTGATTAGTTTTTGAACTTTGTCTTTGTAAGAATCCATTCTTATAAATGTTAAGCAACCTAACTCAATCGCTTATAACCTCCTAACATAAATATCGAGCAACTCTCTTATAACCTCCCATTGCCAACATAGTGTAACCTACCCAAAATCTAACCAGAACTTACAAAGCTCCTCAATTGAATGCATGTAATATTTTAAAAGAAATTTTGGTTTGATTTAGGGGTTTAGTTATGTATAGGTAGGTAAAGTTTCATTTTATATTAGGTCATTTTAAACTTATAAGTAGGAGGGACATATTAGTCAAATATGATTAGTATGCATATTGATATTTTTTATAACATAGGATTCTTTTTTAGTTTTTATAACTGATTTCAACGATAGGGGGTATCCTAGAAAAGTTTAAACTATAAAAATATTTTTATATAATTTTAAATATCAGAGAATTTTTTTAAAGTTTCTTAAATCACAAATGAGATTAATATCTTTTCCCTATTTTTTAAAGGTTAATAACACTATGTTAGTGATGCTCTTTTATTTTGAAAATTGAATAATATCAATAAATAAAGAAAACCAAGGATAAAACCATAATAACTAAGACTATAGAACTCAAATCTAACTGATGTCGGAGAATAAGAGAATACTAGCACTAGATTAAAGCCAAAATAAGGTATAGGGGCTAAGTTTCCTGGTTCCAGAAAGCAAGATAACAATAATGCTAGAGAAGGAATTAAAACCAAAATATTACAAGGTTCATATAAGTTTATATGTTTCTAAAACTTTAGAGACAAGATAACAACCACTAGATATTAGGCAGAAAAATGAAACAACTAAAGGAGATCCCTACGTGCTACTTGGTTTCTATGTCAGGATCTAAGCTAGAGTAATATGATAGATAATATATATCTCATTCAACTTCATTTGTATATCATCATGTATCCAAGCCATGGTTTTACTCTAGAAAGTAGGTTCCTCGTACTTAGTGCCTCTAGAAATCCTATGATTCCTTTCATTCTAGATTGCATAAACCAAGTAACTAAAGGCTATTTTAACTAAGATAAGATCCTCCTTTCACTAGTTATGTGACTTTATTAACCAATTCAAAATACCATTCCGATGATTCTAGTTAGACTGCAATTTCAAATGACTAAGAAGCTTATGCCAAGCTACAGTAGTGTAAGGGCATTTGAAGAATAAATGCTTGCTAGTTTTATTCTCATTATAACATAAGGCACACCTTTAACAAGGATGCTAAATTTAATCTTATCTCTAATCCTTAACTTCCTTAATATAGCCAACCATAAGAAAAAGAAGATTTTATGGATATTGGAGCTTTGCCATACCAATTTATAATAGCTCACTTTAAGGAATAGAAATTTCCGAGCAAAATTTATTAGTGAAGACTTTAGAGCTATATCTAAGTAAAATCTAGGCATCAGCTTGATCTTGGTTTGAAGCTAAAGCTTGGAGCATCTTTCTTATATTAGAGAATCTTCTACTTACATAGATTTACCAATTCCAATTTGAACCATCAATGATAACTTCCACTTTTGATAAATTATAAAAAGACTCTTAGGCTATGATTCCTTTCATTCTAGATTGCATAAACCAAGCAACTAAAGGCTATTTTAACTAAGATAAGATCCTCCTTTCACTAGTTATGTGACTTTATTAACCAATTCAAAATACCATTCCGATGATTCTAGTTAGACTGCAATTTCAAATGACTAAGAAGCTTATGCCAAGCTACAGTAGTGTAAGGGCATTTGAAGAATAAATGCTTGCTAGTTTTATTCTCATTATAACATAAGGCACACCTTTAACAAGGATGCTAAATTTAATCTTATCTCTAATCCTTAACTTCCTTAATATAGCCAACCATAAGAAAAAGAAGATTTTATGGATATTGGAGCTTTGCCATACCAATTTATAATAGCTCACTTTAAGGAATAGAAATTTCCGAGCAAAATTTATTAGTGAAGACTTTAGAGCTATATCTAAGTAAAATCTAGGCATCAGCTTGATCTTGGTTTGAAGCTAAAGCTTGGAGCATCTTTCTTATATTAGAGAATCTTCTACTTACATAGATTTACCAATTCCAATTTGAACCATCAATGATAACTTCCACTTTTGATAAATTATAAAAAGACTCTTAGGGTGTCGTAATTGTACAATGGGAATAAAAGGCCAACCATGTGCTAATTGTCAAACTAAAACTAAGCATCACATCAATTCCTTATAATTGAAATATTTGCATAACTAATTCATAGGCACTAAAATTTTCTTCAGATTATAGAAAGTATTACTATTAGGGAGAACTCCAAAAGTTAGCACCTATTAAATAATAGGCTTGGATCAATCTCACCCAAATTGACTCCTTTTCAACTAGAATTTTCCACTTTCTTTTTACTAACATTACTTTGTTATAGCATTCATATATTTTTTCTTCATTCCTCCCTAAGTTCTAGGTTTGTAAATATTAGACCTTATGATTTTGGCTCTAGTGGAATTGTTTTGATATGATTGTGATTTGGAGTTTGCCATATTTGTAGTGAAACTTGAATTTGGTACCATTCAATCTCTTTAGATATATAACACTTTTGACCACCTCTACAAGAGGCCAAGGGTGAAGGTAATTATATTCTATTAGCTTCGATATGGAACTAGATGCCTTTAGTTAACCTTTGCCCTAGAATTTACTTTTGACCTAGAACGTTATATGTCTACTACCCTTTATCAACTTATCCCTAGATTTTACGCTAGCCCCGTTACTCTTTCTAAGCACCCTATTAATAAGAATAAAATAAGACATAATAATAACACATTATGATATCCATCTAACAAATTTGGAAGGAAAGCTCCAAGTTTCCACTATAGAATATAACAATTCCTTAAATATTATCAGTTCTAGTACGTAGATCAAATAACAAAAGTTATGTTTAAATTGTTTTACACTTTTGAAAATATAGAATTATATGAAAAGTGGAGAAACCCCAGCTGACAAAGTCAAATTACTTGGTTAAGTCCACCTTACGGGTATAACTTTTAATTTCAGTACCTTTATTATAGTTTTTGGAGAGCTCTTAAGTAATTAAAACATTATCTCGTATCGATCTCCCTAGAATAAATTTACTTTAATAAGGATTGATCATACCATAAAAGATAAGATTGAGTTTGTTTAAAAGGAGCCTAGAGATAACTTCATAAATAAAATTGCAATAAGATGTAGGTATAAATCAGTCAGTGAAGAAAGGTTAGGAATATTACGAACAAAACACATATGAGTATTGTTAAGTTTAGATAGGAGAGTGCCATTATCAAAGAGTTCTTTTATTATATTGAAAATAGATCTACCTAAGAAAGGCCAGGTCTTTTAGAAGAAATTGGCAATTTTCAAGACTTAATGCCTTATTAGATCCCATATTGAAGAGAGAATTTTTGATCTCTAAGTTGGAAAATGGTTTAACAAAGGGGTTGGTGAGTTTAGTACTAGTTCCTTAAGGATGCATTTTTTAAAACTTGGAGAGAGTAAGCAGTAAAGGCTTTGGAGCTTAGAAGCTTATTAATATATCAATGCTTCATTCTTTAGTTCTTGATGTTTTGTAACTAGAAAACCTCCAGGTTTTAGCAAAGAGACAATGGTATAGTAATTCCTAGCCATAATAACATTATAGAAGAATATAACATTTATGTCACTCTTAATTATCCAATTATTCTATCTTTTTATCTTATAAGAGAGTAATGGACGCTAAGAGCCTCTATATATATGTCATTTGCAAGTCTTTCATTTTGCCTCCTATCCCCAAGGTGAAGACTAAACAATTCCTAAGCCAGGTTAAGATTCTCAAAAGCCCCTCTTTTAATAAGATCAGTGTATTAAATGAGTTTTTATTAAAGAATTTTAACCCCTTCTTTATAGTCCTTAAGCAAGACATGTATTTGTAAGCCTCGAATTGCTCCACATTTTTATTCCAATCCCTTTTTACTACATTCTCAAACCCAAACATATTGATTAAGTGATTATCAAATTTAAAAGGAGTTCTTTTTAACTTGATTTTAGTATGAGAATGATTATAGAATAAGGAATTGACAAACTAAGTAACGATATTTAGAAAACATGAGAAATAAGAAAAAGTTCACCAAGACTCTATTAAACTTATTCCTAAGTAGCCACTCCCCATTCTAGTTGTTAGACTAGGTAAGTAAATCCCCTCAAACCTAAGATCAGAGACTCTTAACTATACTAAACAATTCACCAGCTCCTTATTACAACATCTAATATCGGCCACTACCTCTTAAGATGACAATGTATAGTTTAGGTCTCGCAATAAAATTTAAAGAGTGGTGCCCTTAGCTTGAATCTTAGCTAGATCTTTCTAAATATCTTTCCTTAAGATACTAAATTTGCCGAATAAACCATTATTATATCTAGGACGCACATAATTCTTAAAATAATGATGCAATAATGAATGAATTTATATGATTGGGAGTTATAAAGCAAGTGAATACGATCAAGATCATAGACAATCATAATTATGCTATTGTAATGCTCGATATGGTTGCTAAATGTGTGTTAATCCTTATGAATGAACCATAATCCCTTATAAAACTAAGGATATTTTATTTTGGTCTATAACAAACCAAAAGAAATTAGTTATTAGGCATCAATAGATTGTAAGGCACTTCCTGCTTCCTTGGACTATTGAGTCTCGTAAGGTTCTTAACAAGAAAATTAATTGTGTAAAGTGAGGAAGAGTTTGGTTATTCCTTTCTAACTTACAACTGGGGTCTTTCTTAGTAAGAGATTTACTAGCATTTAAAGATTACTCTAGAACTAAAACATAATTAGTAGGGGTGGTTTAGTGCCTCTCCAATTTTAAAGGGAATTACTAGAATTGTTGGTCTTCTAAGAAAGCTCTAGCATAGGTGATATGGGAATAAAACCTTATTTTTAGGAATACTGCTCCCAACCAGTTCCTCAAACAGATGAGATCTGTGAGGATTATAATCTAAGGTAGTTTTATTAGCCATTTTAACTAATTGTATAATAAATGGTATTAGTGTTGCTTTACTATCCTTGACCTTGAAACTTTCTAAAGCATCTCTTACAACATCAACCTTATTACAAGCCTTACTGCCTCAAGTTTCAATTTGAGCTTTCCTTACCTGGGTTACTAGAAGTTCAAGGCTTTCCCCTACAATGAATTTGTTACTAGTGAATACCCAAGTTTTGGTCTTATCCACTTTACTCAACTTCCACTGATATGTAATTTACATTTTAGATTCAATAAGCATCCCTTCCTTTTTAGGCTTTATAATTTTGATTTTATCAAGGAGTTCCTTTCTTAAGGGGACTTCTACACAAATCCTAACATATACTATTAAATATATATAGTTGGTGGTTCATATAAACAAATTGGTTACCTAATAAAGCTATGTAAGTGGCTTAAGCTCTTTGTTGACCAGTATTCTAGAAGTACTTTATGAAAGTTCATGCAGATAGGGATGTCTTTTGTCCTTATAGCTAACTTTTCCTGACCAACTCTATTTTTAAATAAAAATGGGCTTTTGATTCATATGCTAGGGGCTAGACCCTAGAACTTTATTTGCAACTGATTCTTTATTAAACATAAAGATGAGCATTTCCTCTTTATTGGTTAGTACTTGCTCTAATCTCTTTTTTTTTCACGATGATAAAGCCGCATTATGTACCAACAAAAAATTCAATCTTCTTTAGTGGAAACTTCGAATAAGAGCAGTGGACCATTTACTTGCACCTTCTTACAAAGTTTCAACAGGAGGAGAGACTACTAATGAGTCATGCAAAGGAGAAATACATCTAAGTTTGAGGTTGACAAAACTATCCCCCATAACTTAAATTTTAATATTTTCAAAGTGTTTAGAATAGACTCTGAGTAGAGGAAAATTTTGGTGGAATAAATTATCCGTCAATTAAATATCATGTTAGTAATGACATAATATTGTTTATTATTTTTTAAAATTAGAGAGTGAATTTCATTATCTTGTCATAAAGTGAGATTCATTGTCTAAAATTTTAAAAAATTATTTCTTTTATTTTTATTAATTCATATTTTAGTTAATTAAAATATTAAAATCTCTTATCTGTACATTCCTCAATTACAAAACTAAAAATTAACATAACTAAAATTATGAATCCTTAATTCAAGAATTTGTTTTCCTTTCTCTCATTCATACAGTCAATTCTTTCTGTCCAACCTGTTAGCGAAATAACAATAAAAATAAATTGGAATGACTCATTTGAATGCAAGGTGTTGTAAAAAATTACTGCGCTAAGTTGTAAATTCCCCCTCTACAATATAACAAGACAAAAGGATCCGATCTCAGGGCTAACGTCTTCTCCACCAAATTCGGTGCACTCCAAAGAGTGGATTAGGAACTATATCCATGAATTAGGCAAAAGAACCAAGAAGAGGGTAGATATGAAGAAGATGTGTGTGTGTTATGTCTAGCGCCGAAAGAGATATGACTGTAGCATTATGTGTCTGTCTAGGAAAAAACAGCATACTTGTTGACAGTGGGCATATATACTAGAAAAATAGGAATGTTTGGATATAATAATAACGATGGGAATTAAGACATAAATGTTATTGTGTAATCAAAGTGGGGATCTATAAAGATGAATGTTTAGGTCATAAAAATAAGAAACCGTAAAGATTTAAGAGTGGTGGTCTAACATTAACGTATGCATTAAACCAAGTTTTGGAACAACAATACAATCACAACGTACATTAACACCGAAGAAAACTCAACGATGATTGAGAGAAGGTGGAAGAGTAACATAGACCAAAAAATTGATAAGTAAACCTATCTTCATATATATATATATTAATTCTTATGCTCAAGACATCACCTTCTCATAAAAGAGATAAATACTCCTCATACTTGATACATAACTCATTACAAACTAAAATCAACAAGGATGGAATTTGAAAATATTGAGGTTAATAACGAACATTGATATTTATAAAGTTTTCAATTAAATGTCTATCACCAGTTATAAAAACACATAAATAAATTATGCATAGAAGTAGATTAATAATTTTTATAAACTTATTAGATAATGTATCAAACTTTAGAAGTGCTTTTATGGCTTTATCAATATATCTTAATTTTAGCTATACTTCATTTGTAACATTTTTCAAATGTCTTGATTTAATTATTCAAAATATTATTTTGTTGCAATAATATGAAGGGATTCTTTTTTCTTCTTGAGAAAATGAAAATTTTATTATCAAGAGCAGTTAGGTAAATAAATAAATATATTACACAACAATTAAGAAATTAAAATCTCCATGAGACCTGGAACATTACATATGTTCCTGGAGCATGGGAGCTGGGAAACTCTACACTCGACTATTTTAAATGTGGGATTTACTTGAACCGTGATCCAAGTCAAGATGCTAACTGGACTAGTCACATGATCGTGCCCATTCATACTCATTCTTCCCTTATGATGGCGATGACGAGCTTTAGAACATTATTTTGAAATAATGGAATAGTTGGATCACACAGGGAAAACGCTCTGTGTTGGTTTTAGATACGAAGACCCTGTTTGGCAATCAGCCGATTGTATTAGCTGTTAGCTTATTGCTAATTCTATCAACTGATTTGACTAGCTGATTGTATTAGCTGTTTGTCATTTGATATTTGGTAAAATTAGCTGTTTAGTATTAGCTGTTAATGTATAAAATGACTATTGATGACATGACTTTTAAAAAAATTATAAGGGTATGAATATAAAATATCTTAGCTGCTAATGTTCATTTCTTATAAGAATTTATATTTTAGACATTAAATTCTA
>JANSVA010000008.1:10545368-10569137 GCA_025504915.1 Erythroxylum reticulatum | reverse complement strand
TAATTTTGTCCATAATTTTTTATCTCACCGAATTTAGTTTAATTCATTATTAACTTAATATTGTACTCGTAAAATACTAATCATATTTTAAGTTTTATAAAATTAAAAAAATTTTAAATAATTAATTACTGATTATGTTTTATAAAATTATAAATAAATATTTTTTATCTCTTAAATTTGGCACCCACCCTAAGTACGATGTAACACAACTTTTTTTATTTTGGAATTTCTATAACTCTATGCTTTTTTAAACACTTTACAAACATAAAAATATATCTTTTGATTAAACATTTGTTTATATTTATGTAACTATTACAATATTAGAAATATATGAATTTATAATCTAAAGCTTTTTAAAAAGATTGAGTTTAATTTTAAATTGAAGCTCCTATTCTAAATTCGGTTGGGTATAACTCTGATTTTTTTAAAATATATATTAAAAATAGATACGCATTCTAATCCATCATGGATTAGAGTCTACTTGGGCGCTTGGACAACGAAGCAGTGTGGAAGCTCTTTGTTTTCGTTAATGATGAAGTGGAGAGGAATCAATAATTGGAAAATGATTAGGAGACAAGTCATGAACAATGTTAGGTAATAGTATTAAATACATGTATTAATAGGATGGTTGGATAATTCATAATCCACAATAATCAAGCTTCTTTGAATCTCATTATTATATTATTCCAGCCGGTCCTGTCATTGTTGCCGGTGCTGTGATGAGAGAATTTGAAGTTTATAAAAGTGGTTACCACAATAACACATTCCAATACAAAATGAAGCTTGTTAGTTGGTATTTCACTTTTGGATTCCCTATCATTGAATTGGTGAGAAACCTACTCAACTTGGACTTTCCTTTATTTTTCTCATTTGGGTTTTGGAACATACCTACTCAACTTCATTGTGCAATCAAGTTTAAGCTTCAAAGTTGGTTCTCATTTAGTACATGATAACCCATTAACTACTCTAAAGCTTGCTAGCTTACCACACAAAAGGACCAATAATTTGTGTATTTTCTTAAGACTCATTCGGATATGGTGAAGTTGATCTCTAAGCCAAAGCCAAAACCAAAGCCCCCCCACCCCATGACCACCCAAACCATTGGGTCCTAAGTCCTTAACCACTAGGCAGGGGAAGTTGCAACAGCAGCATATACTGCGGTTATGGTGATGTTGAATTTTGTAATCAACAACCTTAGTAATTGACATGTCTTCTTGCGACAAAGTTCAGGATGCATATTACTGTTTTTTTTTTAATCCACGGGGTTAAAGCAACACGCCTTAGCATATGAAAAAACATGAGAAAGTGTGCTTAATTTACAGATGTCAGCCTGCCACTGGGACCACCAACAGCCAGAACTTAGCTGGCAATCTCCGACTGGTCCACGTAGGCCCCTTTTGACGGATCCAATCATTGGATGAAGCCCCTTTAGAGCCAAATCCCTGTACGTCCACGTAAACCAATGAAATAAAACCTTCCGGCTTCGCTGTGACCTAAACATTTCCCCCCCTTCTTTTTCCGTTGAAAAGCCGTTAATCGCGCCAACTCCATAACGCTCGAAGGCATTTAAAAAAAGACAAACATAATCCAATATTTCAAATTTATAATTATCCAGCAATTGTTATGTTAAACATAAAGAAGAAGACGGAAACTATTAAAAGAAATAGAGCTGTGGGTGGGGGAGATGTCACCGTCCTTATTGCTTCAACATTCCCATCTCTGCAACCCCACATCTACATATGGTATTACATGTCTATCTAGAGCAAGGACTTATGTTTTCAATAATTACAAGTTATACATAGCACATTCACATTGATCTCTGCTTTCAATTCCCAGTTTTGCCCCTACCCTGCCAAATGCCTTCTTCTTCAGCTCCTGGTTGGTATATATAGGGAAATCCATATGTACACACCATTTCTGTATAGACATCCCCAGAGACAACATAAAGGCAAACTTGGGTCTTTCTTTTTCTTGAATAAATTACGTTCTGTTTTCGCCAAGGTACCACTCATTTGTCATTTCCTTTCTTTGCTTCTTTTCAGTTTTCTTGCTCTTCTTCTTTTAGAATTGTTCCCTGTTTTTCTTAAGTGTATTCCTTGAATTTTGATATCTCGCAATTGAGGTTTTACTCTTGATTTCTTTCTTTTCTGCGTATGAATAATGCAATTCCAGGCATGCAAGTGCTGCGATGTTTTAGACTTTGGTAGTAAAGCATTTTGAAGACAGAGCATACGTTTTATTAGGTGGAATGTTTTTAGTGATTTGTTATGGATTCTTCATAGTTTATATTTCAAATTACGTATCATTCTTCTGCTCAAATGGGAAGTCACTTCAACAATTTGTTTCCATTTCCATTCATGCCTTTGATCTTCAATTCGGGTTCTGCACTTCCTGCAGAAGCTTGATTTCTTTTTCACTAACATCTATCGCTCGTATTTTTACATGATCTTAGGCTTCGTACATTCTTTAATTTCCTGACTGTTGATTGATTATTCTTCAGGAAAATGCCTGGACTGGCCATGGATGCGCTTAATGGAGAAGGAATAGGTAATGATACCAACGGGGACTACTCACCTTACAAGGGAAGCTTAAACCAGCAACGATCACCAAAATGTGCATCGAGTCCACAGAGTCCTCGCAGTGATTCCATTGACCTGGCTATTGATGGGTTGATTGACACCTCCATTGACCAGTTGTACCGAAATGTCTGTGAGCTGCAGAGCTCTGAGCCTTCACCTTCAAGAGCTAGTTTTTTGTCATATGGCGAGGAATCAAGGATTGATTCTGAATTGTGCCATCTTGTTGGAGATATTGGAGATGTGGAGATAACCAAAGAGGTGGTCGCCGAGCATAAAGAAGAAGGAAATGTAGATGACACTGTCCCTGAAAAGGATAGTAGATCTATTGATCAGAAGTCTACAAGTAGGGATAAAATGCAATCCGCGAGTTTAAGAAAACAACTTTTCCTCTTGCAATCAGATGCTGTAGACTCTGGGAAGTCGAGTCCCAGGAGCAGATCTTCTCATGAGAAACCTTTGGTTGGCAGGCCGTATGAAAGGAACATGAGAAAACCAAATGCAGCTTTCCCCATGAAGAAGCAGAGAACTTTCGCTTCTCTGCGGGGAAAGTTTCAGAGTGGAACTGAGAATCTTCTTGAGGCAGGTTTAGACAACCCTGACCTCGGACCGTTCTTGCTTAAACAGACAAGGGATATGATTTCTTCAGGTGAAAACCTACAAAAGGCTCTTGACTTTGCTATACGAGCTACTAAATCATTTGAGGCATGTACAAACGGGAAGCCCAATTTGGAGCATGTGATGTCTTTACATGTTTTAGCAGCAATATACTGCAGTCTAGGCCAATATAACGAGGCAATTCCTGTGCTAGAGCAGTCCATTGAAATTCCTGTATTAGAAGATGGCCAAAACCATGCTCTTGCTAAATTTGCTGGGTGCATGCAATTGGGTGATGCCTACGCAATGCTTGGACAAGTTGAAAATTCAATTTTGTGTTACACAGCTGGTCTGGAAATCCAGAGGCAAGTGTTGGGAGAAACAGATCCTCGAGTTGGCGAGACATGCAGGTATTTGGCTGAGGCTCATGTTCAAGCTTTGCAATTTGATGAGGCTGAGAAGCTATGTCAGATGGCACTTGACATCCACCGAGAGAAAGGTGGCCCTGCTTCACTTGAAGAAGCTGCAGATAGGAGACTGATGGGACTTATCTGTGATGCTAAAGGAGATTATGAATCCGCTCTTGAGCATTATGTTTTGGCAAGCATGTCCATGGCATCGCATGGCCAGGATGTTGACGTTGCTTCAATTGACTGTAGCATTGGAGATGCATATTTGTCATTGGCACGGTATGATGAGGCTGTTTTTTCTTATCAGAAAGGGCTCACTGTATTCAAGTCAAATAAAGGAGAGAATCATCCAGCGGCTGCTTCAGTTTATGTTCGTTTGGCTGACTTGTATAATAGGATAGGGAAGTTTCGGGACTCCAAATCTTACTGTGAAAACGCTCTAAGGATTTATGAAAAGCCCAATCATGGAATCACTGCAGAAGAGATAGCCAGTGGTTTCATTGACATTTCTGCTATATATCAATCTATGAATGAATTGGATCAGGCATTGAAGTTACTTAAAAGGGCTCTGAAGATCTATGGTGATACTCCAGGCCAACAAAGCACAATTGCTGGAATAGAAGCGCAGATGGGAGTCATGTATTATATGATGGGACATTACGTTGAGTCTTATGAGACCTTCAAAAGTGCAATTTCCAAATTTCGAGCAAGCGGAGAGAAGAAATCTGCCTTGTTTGGGATCGCTCTGAATCAAATGGGTCTAGCCTGTGTACAGCGGTATGCAATAAATGAAGCTGCGGATTTGTTTGAAGAAGCAAGAAACATTTTGGAGAAGGAATATGGGCCCTATCACCCTGACACTTTGGGGGTCTATAGCAATCTCGCCGGCACCTATGATGCAATGGGCAGGTACTTCGTTGGTTTCCGTTAAGTTGTTTTCTTTGACTATGATGTTTAAGCATTATTCATCGATAATAGGTCATGTCATCTGTATCAGTTCATCTGAAAAATATAGCTTTGATGCCTCTTGTCCATTCCATCACAACTTCACAGGTTGGATGATGCCATTGAAATCTTGGAATATGTTGTTGAAATGAGGGAGGAGAAGCTTGGAACTGCAAATCCTGACGGGTATGTGGAGAAGCAAAGATTGGCCGAGTTGTTGAAGGAAGCAGGCAGGGTTCGCAGCAGGAAATCCAGAGCATTACTAACCCTCCTTGACACTGATCTTCCAGTTATAAAAGATGATTCAATTGAGGTATCATAATGCTGCTGATATACATATGCCTATCTGTAATATTCCTTGTAAAGGATTAGGTGGTTGCTTTATTTGATAGATGACTGTTGGCATTTCGAACAATAAACGAGGCGAAAGAGTTTGCTTCTGTACTTCGTAGATTAAGGAATTGTTGAGATTTCATTTGTCTTAATATACAGTTAACTAATGTTGAGATATCATTTTCTTCTGTTCTTACATCAAACTTCTAATATGGAATTCTTCTAATTCCTTTCACCAACTTTTGAAGTAATCTATGCACCTAATGGTTCATTCGTACAGAGTAGTACAGAATATTTTTAGCAGCATAACTGCCTTTCGTGACACTGGCAATGTTTATCAAACAACAAAAGGTTCCAAAGAAAGAAATGAGGATTCAATTTGGAAAAAAAAAAATCGTTTTGCTGATAGTACAAATTTGAATAGAAATTCCGAACATATGTTTTCACAAAGCTACATCAGTATTAGATTTCTAACTTCATTTGACCTATTAAATGGAAGCAATCGATTGAGACTTTGACTACGCATTCTGCATATACTGACAGGCTTCTTCTACCGATAATGGCGGGTGAGAAAGAGAACCATTAAGAATTTTACTTGCTATCCACAAGTTAGCTGCCTCGGAGTAGTGTATGCCATCCCAGCTAATGTGCATGGACGGGTTCTTGCATGGAATACCATAAACTGTTCTATTAACTATTGCTGTCTTTCCGCAGTCAATATGATAACCATAATAACTACCACAACAGAAGTTCATCGGATCAACGAAACCTGATCATGGACATCATGGACTACATTAAAATTTGAAACAGCCAATTGACATAATGACTGTAAAAGCAATTCAGGTTACCTTGACTCTTTGCAGAACTTATCAGTTCATATTTAGCGGAATAAACATCCACATATGTGAAGGTTGAATCGGAGAGCTGTGTATTCAGCTCAGAAATCCTGTCCTTAAGCTGCCTGTTAAATTCCTGAGCGATTTCATTCTGGGGCTTCACACATCCATTTTCATCCAGATTACCATGCTTTGAGGGATAATATATTACACTGTATGGCAAGCAACCAAGTGGACCCGTATTATGCACCCAGAAAAATCTTGCCCCTTCTCTGAACAATTCCTAAAACACAAAGGGAAGTTTTAGCACATGTTTTTTCCTGGTCTGGTCACACGTGAAAGGGATTACTGCTTACTTGCACAGCTTGTGAAAACTGGCTCAGAATATCAGGAATAGACATCCGAACTTGTTCTTCTGTTGAATGCTGCAATCCATAAGCCAGATCATTTTGCCCAATGTCAAATGTGTAGAGAGCCTTTGAGAACTCCACATGCCCTGGGATATTACATTGGGATGGTAGAAAATTTTCTCCTTCTGCGAATCACCCAAAAAAAAAATGATCATTTCATCAGCTTTTATCACCATCAGATGATAAGATCCCCAAGGTGCTCGCTAAGACCTCATCAAACTCGAAAGATAGGATGAGCGACTGACCTTTGGGAAGAGAGACCAGCTCATTATAGACACCCCCAACATGAGCTTTGAATCTCTTGAACTGGGAAATTTGTATGCTGAGATGGAATGGGCTATAACCACCAGGTCGAATGGAGGAACCTCCTGCAGCGAAATTTGCACCGTGCCTAAAATCTGTTCCAAGGGAGTCTAAATATGCACTCAGATACGGTAACTTCAATTTCTCAGCTGCTCAAGTTACAGAGTAAAACTGGTGAGTCACAATAACAGATACGTAAATCCAATTTCTTGCCGGTTCTAGTGATGGTCATCATCCCTTTCTCGATTCAAAATCACATAACCAGAAGTTCAACAAGAAACATAATATTGCAACAATCAACAATTTACCCAAGCAGAAAGTAAAGCGCAATCAAGTCTGAACCTTTTGAATCAACATGTTCTGCATTTCTTTGCAAGGAAATGACAAGAAAGTAGTGGAATGTATGCTCACCTATAAAATCTACAATGACTCGACCATCACAGAATCTTCCTGAAGGATTTCCAAAGAAGGTTTCGCCATTAGGTGAAGTGACCTCTGCTAGTCCGGATGCAGATGATTCTCCAGTATCAGAATTTGAATCGCCGAAGTTAAAAAAGGCCTGGAACCCACATTTGTGCGAGTGCGAGTCAGAGCCACCCAACAGCAATCTGGACTGTGTCAACATCTCCAGAAATAAAATCAGAAGAAGACGAAGTAACTTCCTGGAGTCCATTCTAGTGGTGGTGGTAGCAGTAGCAGTAGGGCCTTGAAAGATTCCAATTACGGAACTTTATACTCTCGCTAACACGGTCCTTTCTTCTCACTACTTTTTGTTTAGAGTTGACTGGAAAGGTACATGAATTATATGCATGGGAGCTGCTGTAGCCACAACTCATAACTCGGTCTTGTCTTCGTCTGTGTATGAGAATAAAAGAAGGGCCCACTACTTTTTTTTTTTTTGGGTTTCTAATAAAATTAGAATTAGATGTGCATGTGCTCTCGTCTCTCTCTAAAGCTTACTACAAAATGCTGTTTACTTAATTAGAAAGCTTCAGCATTCTCTTTTGAGTTGGGCTCATCATGCCACTATTGAACCCAAAGGCATCTTTTTAAGAAAGTGCGCATCAGAAAATGCGAGAAGGAGATCACACAAGGTCCTAAGCTGACGTAAAGTGCAGCTGTTACAAGGCCATTGTCGGAAGAAATCGCCTCTAAAGTCTATACCTGGCTCGAAAAAGAATTCATCGAGTAGAAGAGGACGACATCACCCAACAGATGGAAGACGCAGGGGGAGTTGTCTATCTATCATCAACTTTACGGGAAAAAGCTGGACAAGCAATGGGATAAAACCGTGGTTGTTAAGCTGATTGGTCGTAGGATAGGTTATCGGATTTTATGCATTAGATTAAAATCTCTATGGAACCCAAAAGGTCCACTGAAGATCGTCAACTTGGACTTCAATTATATCTTGGTTAAATTTGTCGAAGAAGGAGACTTCATACATGCTCTGACGGACAGACCTTGGAGCATCTTTGGACACGCCCTTTCTATGCAACAATGGAGGCCCAACTTTTGTCCCTCCCGAGGCAAAGTCTCATGTGCGGTTGTCTGGATCAGATTCCCAGAGCTTTCCATAGCACGCTACCACCTAATGATCTTAGGCGATCTGGGAAATCTGGTGGGAAAAACTCTGAAGATCGATGAAACCACCTTGTTAACACAGAGAGGACGGTTCACTCGTGTAGCCGTTGATATTGATCTCAATATCCCGCTATGTCACACGTTGGAGATGGATGGGGAGTCGATTATGGTTGCCTACAAAGGACTCCCGCATATCTGCTTCAGCTGTGGCATGGTCGGCCACGATCCAAGCAAATGTTCGAAGCAACCTCAACAACCACTAGAACCTGCAAAAGCGAATCCTGGGTAGGAAGATGGCGCTACAATAACTCCAAGTCTAAGAGAGGCAGTAACAATAAGACCCACAGCTGCCTCCTCCAACGGTTATGAACAATGGAAGGAAGTGCAATGAAAAACAAGTCGGGGACCGTTGCAATGTCACGATCAGCTTAGCTCCAGCAAGACCAAGACGCAAAACCAGTTGGGAAGCTCGAGATATTCTCCCCTTATAAGTCTGGCGCTTATGGATACTGTTAATACGAAAACAACAGAGACATCAATACAGTGTACTCCCTCAAGCTTGGACTTTCGATTTAACTTAAATGAGATCCTTGGTAATGGGCAGGCACAACACGAGTCAACATCTGTAGGACTGAAGAAAGGTATGCGGGATGGATCCAAAGGTAAGTCCAAAATTATTCGTAAGCCTATATAGTTTAATAGTGTAACGGCAGGTGGCTCTCACGTGGTGGGCTCCGAGGAATTAACAGAGATCCAATTAGTCCTTACAGTAAAGGATAAACACATTGGGGTAAATTTTAACTCTCACTCCCGGATGATCTGCGATAGTCAAGTCTTAGAGGAAACTGGAACAGCAGCAGAGGAAAGTCAGCTCATAATGGAAGGAACCGAAAAACTAAAGGGAATACCCCGGGATGGGGTGGAAGAGGTCATGATTCACCACACTGATCCCCCTAACAAAATATTTGGAGAGTCGCCACCGAAAATTATTGAAGTGCAAGGGATGGACATCCTGGATAGTGGAGATACGAGCACTATCACAGAGAATATTGCCTTACACTCATATGTAAGGAGGCCCGATCAAATCCCTAAGTCATGATGTTGATCCTTATATAAAATTCTCAAGGCGTGGGGGGAACTCGCGTGCAGGCAATAATTCAGAATTATACACATATTTATAAACCTGGTATTATGGTTTTGTTATAACCACGTATTGGTAGCGCTAGGGTGATAAAAGTGATCCAAAAATTGGGGTTTGACTTCTCCTTCAAGGTAGAAGCAGAAGGCTTCTTTGGAGGAATTTGGATGCCTTGGAAACAAGACGATGAAGTTTCAGTGGTCATCGCCCATCGTCAATTCCTACATACCAAAGTTAAGTATAGAGGTTGTTCTTTTACCTTCACGACAATTTATATTAGTCCTCATTTTTCCTCTCAAAAGATCTTATGGCCATGGCTAGTGGGAGGAGATTTTAATGCTAAATTGGAGGTGTCGAACAAAAGGGGTAAAGCCACATCAGCAAGAGTTGTCAATCAACCTTTTAAGAATTGGGTGCATGAGTGTGGTGTTCACAACTTAGGGTTCGCAGGCTCGAAATTTACATGGAGGAGAGGCACCATCCAAGCGCGATTGGATTGAGTGTTTGGATTAACTTTCTGGATTAGGAAATTTCCCTAAAAGGTCAATCATCACCTACCTTTTCTTGGGTCAGACCATCGACCCCTATTGATTCATCTCAATAGCCCCTCTCTGAGAGGTATAATCTCCCCAGCTTCTCACTTTCAGAACGCGTGGTTATCCCATGTAGGTTTTGCCGACATGGTTGATACCCATTAGAAACCCGTAGAGGAGACGTTCAGAAAATCTTTAGCCACCTTTTCTACTCACCTTCGACAATGGAACAAAGATGTTTTTGGTAATATCTTCCATCATAAAAAATGAATTCTTGCTCGGTTAGAGGGTATCTAGAGATCTATGCAATCTGAGAATTCTGATTCGCTATTAGACATAGAGAAATAGCTGAGCAATAAGCTCTTACATGTGCCGAGTGAGGAGGAGCTTTTTTGGCACCTACGAGCCAAATGTGATTAGATATCGAAGGGAGATCAGAACACCAAATATTATCATACTCTCACCCTTTCTAAAAGGAAGAAATTAAAGATAGATCGACTTTACGACGATGCAAGATCTTTGATTTCTACAAAGGAGCAACTGAGTCTTTTAGCAAGGAATTTTTATGTACAACTGTACGCCCCCGAAGTTGCACCTAGTCAATAGTTTTTATTTTCAAGAGCTTTACCTCAGCTTTCAGAGGTAAGGTTCCCTGAGCTAGCAACACCTGTCCATAAAACAGAAATTAGGAGTGCAGACTTTTCCATGAACCCAAACAAAGCCTTGGGAGTGGATGGTTTCAATGCATTATTCTACCAAACTCATTGGGATAAAGTAAGGCATTAAGTGGTGGATTTTATTTAGACAATTTTTCTCTTGGAACATTAGGAAGAGGACTTGAGTCATACCATCTTGGTATTGATTCCAAAAATTCCTGCTTCTACCCATATTACCCAGTTCAGGCCCATTAGCCTCTGTATGGTGCTCTATAAGGTTATAGCTAAAATCGTTGTGAATTAGTTGAAAGGCTATCTTAATTACCTTGTGGCGGAGAACCAATGCAGTTTTATTCCTGGACGTCAGATTATTGATAATATTATCATTGCACAGGAGGTCATACACACGATGAGGAAAAAGCAGGGAAAGACTAGATACTTTGCCTTGAAAGTAGATTTAGAGAAAGCTTATGACTGCCTTCGATGGGATTTCATTCAGACCACTCTAACTGATATTGGACTCCCGTCTAACCTCATTAAAGTCATCATGCAGTGTGTGACGACAATGACCATGCAAGTCACCTAGCAAGGTACTTTATCTGAACCTTTCAACCCTCCAAAAGAATTCGACAAGGTGACCCATTATCGCCTTATCTTTTTGTACTTTGCATGAAAAGATTAGGGCATCTTATTAAGCTAGAAATGGGACATGGACAGTGGAAACCGATCAAGTTAAGTCCTAGGGGACCCCCAATTTTCCCATTTATTCTTTATTAACGACCTCTTTCTTTTTGCTGAAGCCACTGATAATCAAGCATAAGTGATGACTCGAACTCTAGACACATTCTGCAAAGCTTTGGGCCAGCGCAACAATAAAGATAAAACTCGAATTTTCTTCTCCAAGAATGTATCTCGTGATACAACGTGGCGGCTCAATCAGGCATTGAATGTTCACAGCACGAACAATCTTGGAAAATATCTAGGAGTTCTTTTGATTCATAAGAGAACTACCCGACATACTTATCAGTACATACTTGATCAAACCTAAAAGAAACTGGCGGGATGGAAATCTAGAATGTTATCTTTAACGGGGGAGGTTACTCTAACCCAGTTCATTCACAATGCAAACGGTCCGTCTTCCCTGACAACTTTGTGATGAGTTGGAAAAATTAACGCGCGACTTCATTGGGGGTCATATGACGGGCAACAGAAAATTCATCTTGTCAATTGAGCTGCAATGTGTAAACCTAAAAAGGGGGGGTGCTGGATATCAAACGCATTAGATCTTACAATGATGCGTTCCTGACAAAACTCAGATGGGACTTACTTACAAAACCGACTGCTTTGTGGGTTCAAATCCTGTGAGCCAAATACTACTTAGATGTTAATCACCTTCCTCAGACGTTAGCTAAAACAGGAGCTTCGATAATTTGGAGGGGGATAGCAGCGACATGACACGTTGTGCTCCAAGAAGCTAAATGGAAACTAGGTGATGGATCACGTATTCTCTTCTGGATCAATAGCTGGGTCGAGGACCTAGGACCACTACATTTAATGGCCACCGCCCACATTCCGAATAGAGACCTAAATGCCACGGTGTCTGACTATATAAGTGATTTTGGTGATTGACAGTCGAATCTTTTCTAACAAATCTTCCCTCCACAGTTTGTATGATGATTGCGTCAATGCGACCAAATAGCACTGATCAAGTGAACGATCAATTATTATATGGTCCCACTAATCCCAGGAAGTTCATAGTGGCTTCCGCTTATGAGCTCATCGAATAAACCAACACAAACGAAGTCAGCAGGCTTTAGGAGGTCATTCAGAAATGGGTAGGACCACAGCGGATTAGGTCTTTCCTTTGGCTTTTGGCTAAGAGGAAATTGTTAATGAATCAACAACGTGTGGTGCATCATTTAACAATGGATAGCAGTTGTCACTCCTATGGACAGGAAGAGTATATTCTTCACGCGCTATGAGATTGCCCTAAAGTTACCTCTTTCTGGCATAAATTCCCTTCTGAAATTATAGACAGGGACTTCTTCCAACTTGACAAGGAGATGTAGGTTTTCAGAAACCTTCAGCAGCATCTCCAATTCAATCAGATAGCGTGGGCTCTTATCTTTGGAGTAGCATGCTGGTTTTTATAAAAATGACGTAACAATAGCATATTTGACACCGACTTTGTTTGGCCAATGGATGGAGCTAGACTTGTCATTGATTATGGTGGTTGGATCATCAAGGCCCATATGGTGGAAAGCCGTGTCTTCCAGGCGCAGGGTATGTCATTGGGTACACTTGTGGGATGGAATAAACCTATGGAGGGGTAGGTCAAACTCAATATGGATAGAGCAGTAAACATAGGATCCCACATGGCTGCATCTGGAGGCCTTCTGCGGAACAGCCAAGGAAACTGGTGTGGAGGTTTTATTCAGAATATTGGAGTGGGTGCGACCCTAGAGGCAAAACTATGGGGGTCCATTCAAGTCTCACTCTGGCGTGGGATCATGGATATCGACAAGTGGCAGTCTAAGTGGACTTGCTAGAGGTTATTAATATTCTTTCCGTTTCCAATAGCGTTACATCTGACATTTATCGTTTGGTGATAGGTATCTGGGGTTTGATTCATCGAACTTGAGAGGTTCAACTACAATATATCCATCGGGAAGGGAACCAATGTGCCAATCATCTAGCTACTTTAGCATCTCTATCAACGCCCAGACTGTTTTATCTTTGGAAGCCTCCGATGATCGTTCGGGACGTTCTTTATCATGATATGATCAGAGTGCTTTATCCTCGCACTTTGCGTTAAAGAGCGTCTGGGGTCGAGAGTTTTTTAGTATTTTTTAGGTGTTTTTTTACCTTGTAACAAAAAAAGAATTAGATTACTTCTACTCTTTCTTATACAAAGATGGGATTTGACCATATCACTGCTTCCTCTCCTCTTTTAAGCAGCAACTATCCATCAATGATTGGCTTGTCGTGACAATTAATCAGCCAATGGTAGAGTAAACTGAGACTGGCGCAATAAGGGTCACCTAAGAGTTATCGAAAACCTTTTTCTTACACGATTGTCCTATGCTAAGTCTTATTTCACTAAAAATTGAAGTGGATAACAGGTAAAATATTAGAATCACGGACTAAATAAGGCACACACAAAGGGATATGGTTGAATGGAAGGTGGCATTATGCCACCATTTCATAATTCAGACGTTCTGATATCAATCATACATTATCTGGACAATGTGATTTAAAACTTCCACTTGCAGTGGATAATTGCAAAGTCACTCTTTATAGCCGAAACAACTCCTTCCAAAAAGAACTTGCCAAAAAAACATCATTTTCATTTCTTATGCTCGCTTTAAAACAACATCCATCAAAGCTCCAGATGAAATCCTTTGTACCCATAACCTAATATCAACTCACAATTTCAAGCTATTCATTTTCATCTATGTTTTCTTTACTCTCTTCTTCTTCTTCTTTGCTTCTTTTAAAGCTTTTTCAACCTATAATTTCATATATAAATATACATCTAGGCAATATATAAGTTATGAAGAATCTCACTTATTATGGCAACAATATTATCAAATGTTATGTCTTTTTAACAACTATAGTTACCAAAGTGTAAGGTGTTGTGGGTTCATATTTGAAGAATTATTATACTGTTTTTTTTTTTCTTGAACTCCAACAAGCTTTAGGTTTTGTAGTTTATGAGAATTACAATATGGGATTATAATCTCTAGTAAAGAAGGAAGAGATAGTGAAAGATGGAGTTTTATGATGATTATAATGTAAGAAACTTGTTTGAGAATAAAGAGAGAAGAATGAGGGATATAAAGATGGGGGAGGTATATTAGTTTATGAATGTAAATATGAAAGTAAATGAGACACTTTTTTTATGTTAATGATGGCAAAAGGATCATTATTACAAAAGAACAACAGTAAATAGACAAAGCTAAGATAAAAGATGAAGAAACTAAGAGAAAATAAAAAAAAAGAGAGAGAGAAGAAAGAAGAGAGAGAGGAAAGAAAAAGAAGAAATACATTTATTTTTATTTTTAAAGTTTCACTAGTCATATAAAATATATGTTAAACAAAGAGCTTATAAAAAACTATTAGATATGTTTTTTTAAACAGAAGACAAATTGAGAAATTAAATTGTCGACCATTTCATCTTAAATAATTTAAAGTGAAAGATTTCTCCTTGGTTAAACTTTTTTAATTCCTTATTTCTCAACATTGACAACTAATTTATTAAAATACTTAAAATCCAAACAATAAATTGTATCATTCAATAAAAATTCACCAATGACAATGGAATTGAGGAATAATGAATCATTTTTATAATTAAAAACGAGTTAATATCCAACATCATCAAGTTTGGTACTCAAAATTAAATTGTCTTATAGACAACACATATGTCACTTTATTCAACACTATACTACTACTAATGTAAAGTATAGCTCTAAATTTTCAATGCCTTATACTTTTATTATAGCTTTATTATCTGTGAACATATTCAACTCCCCTTCACTTGTCCAACTTTTGTTTATTTATGTTTATAATATATTAGAAATATGAATAGGGAAATCATTATATAACAACCAATTACGTGGTACAACATCTATTAAACATTACTTAGAATAAACTAGACCTTCCCAGACTTCACACTTCAGCAGGATTTATACTGAGTGTTGTTGTTATTGTTGTTGTTGTTGTTGTTGTTGAAAATAGAATCTTAATGTAACATCCCACTTCCATAGAGTACCTACCCGACATTCCAAAGAACATTCGAGCATCTACCCCACAGAAGCTGCATGTTAGAGTAGTCACATCACTTATCGTGGCATCATACAGAACATAAACATTTCAACAAAAAAAAACTAAGTACTCTCATTATCATATAAAATATAAACATTTCAAAAAAACTAAACTAAATACCCTCATCATCATATAAAACATAAACATTTCAGAAAAACTAAGTACTCTCATTTCATTAATGAACATATGCATACATTGTCATTACATTCCTTGCATTTGATTCATAAACATAAATATCCATTATGTTATTACACTCATAACTCCTATTTATACAAAACATGACATGTTAAAGTTCGCAACTCTATACAATGTTTAAAACATAAAATTAAGTAATGGACTAAAATATTCTATCTAAACGCTTCAGTATCAACTGACGAGACCTTTGAACCATTCCTAGTTCTAAAATGGACAATGCTAGGTTGCTACTAGATTGTCTTAGAAACTAGGTTGTCACAGTACTTAAAAATCAATGATGCAATTTTAATAAGTTTGCAAACTCAGTGAGTGAATCATCATTGATTTGTTTACTCAAGTCAGGACACAATATCGCAAACATTTATAACATAGTTCAATCAGTATCTCACATTATTCAGAAATCAAATTTCATATATCACATCATTCAGAATTTAGTACCTGATCGCAGTATTCATCATATTTCAATAAGCTCATTATGAATATAAACATAGCATATCATTATATCCACTCAATTTAGTCATTCTTTGCAAATATTCATATGGTACATGTAAAGTTATGGACGCAAACGCATGTGTGAATCCACTTTCTTTTTAATTTTGTTGTGGCTGAGCGTCTATTTAACTGTCTTGTATCTATTACAGATACCAGACTCATTTTAGATGATGTCATGTACCCATTGTAGATACTGGATTTATTAATCATTGAACATGTGACTCTATGCGCACATTTCTAAACTTTAAGCTTTTTTTCCCACTTGGGTTACTCTGATCACAACTCCTTTATCTGTTCATGCATTTCAATGTAATGAGATGCAACAAGTCACATATGATGCATTCATTATTTCACATTTGATATATTCCAGTTATAAATCACATTCTTTGGATCTAAGTCTGGCATTAAACATGCAATTGATCATTTATTTCCCATATTCACATACATGTAGTTAACACTCCCAATACAGTCCTGGATAATGAACTCCTCGGACAATCAATTGTCCAAAATCATCAATATCACAATCATATCAATATCATTTTAATATACATATAGATATAAGGATTAAACAAAAACAATTCAACCAGAAGCACATATCCAATTAAGATAACACATCTAGGTTACTCACAGTTTACTCCATATTAGTTATTACCTTGAAGATCCGATAATGTCTGGACGTTGTCGGTCAATTTATGCTCTTATATCATACAATACACACATATTTACACATTACTAACTTATTTAATCAAATAAATGCTCAATTTTACGCATGTATATTTGTTATGTTCAATGCATACTCAATTGACTATCCTGGGTATGTAACCTTATACACAAATCTTACTCATTCATCTTAGCTTACGTTCATAAGAATATCCTTATACTGTTGACATCTCATACTTTCCAAATTCATATGCATTAATATCAAACAACTCACTTCTTGAATTATACATCATTTAAGAACCGAAACTCGTAAAACACTTAATCAATTGATTCAACATCAAACTAAGCTCATTTTAAGTCCTAATCAAGTCTTAAAGTATCAATGTATACTATTTTATCCTTATATGACTAAACTAGAACACAGAATACAAACTTTCCTTTCTACCAAGCATGTCCAAGATCGTGGAAAGGAACCATACAATTCCCACGATCATGGGATATATGATCTGAGACCCACCTTCCTTTGTCTTCAAATTTTCTTCCAAATTCTAACTCCTTTATGATAGTTCTTCAGTTATACCGTTATGATAGTTCTTCAGCTATACCTCACTTATACTTTAAGGATGCTTCAATTTCTCATCATTTCATCTCAAACTCCAAGCCAAAATAATTCAATTGACAATTCATAAACAATTTATCTCTTAGGTATCATCAATCAAACAAATTCTTTTATTTACTATCTTACATATTACACCCTAGTCCTTTTCCATTCTGAGAACATTACATTAGCATCTTTCTTTAACATAAACTCATCTTCAACATACCTCTAATCTCAACCTAATTCATTCTCAAAACAATCTATATCCTAAGATTTCCATACATCAAAACAAAATCTATTCATTCATCACATTTCAAGCACATCTCATTATCAACCTTACTTGCAATTCATCTCAATTCATCCCTAACCAATCTTTATGGATGTTATGCTCACATATAACTCAATAAAGTAATTAAATACTTACTTGTTTGTCTCAAGATTTCCTCAATCAACAAGTTAAGCAAGTCTCCCAAGCATCAAACATACATTAAGAATAAGATGGGATTAAAGGGTTACAAACTTTTAGCAAAACTTTAAGGGTTTTAAGAATTGTATAAAGGTGTCATAGGTGGAAGGAAAGAAGAAGCAAACATTAGACCAAAACATAAAAAGAAGGTGATCTTGCAAGTGTGAGAGACGTGGGTAAGGTGTGTGGTGAAGGAAATGGACATGTGTCATGCCAAGTGTCAAGCTAAGAGTCATGCTGCGTGGTTTTTCTCCTGCACTCACAATTGTCACTCCCTTGTTAGTCCATTTGTTATTTAATCTATAGACCATATGTCACTCAACTATACCTCCATTTGTCACTCTTTTATTCAAGCCAACTGTCACGCTATTATTGATGCCACGTGTCACCATCTCATAGGCTCATTCAACTTAAATTCTCACGTATCATTTTATCTTGACCTTTTAACACTTTTCTTATACTAAATGTACATATCACTTTATCAAACACTCAATTACAACAATAAATTCTCAATTCACTAATTATAATTCATCAAACAAAATTCAAGACATAATTAACACACAAGCACGTCATAATCATTTAAAATCTTTCATACTCTAGGATATATCAGTGAGTGTATATACTATTTTTACAATGTCACTAGATCATGATTCGCCTGTATATGCAAATGTGATGTATGCAAATGAAATGCACTTCATAAATTCTCATATGATGACTCAATCTAACAGTTAAATTCCTAAGTATAAGAATGGGCTACTACACTTAAAATTACTTGATTTACTTTCTTGCTTCTTAAGAAAAGCCTTATACTTTAGTATCCTTCTTCAAATGTCCTATCTTATCACAATATTAGCACTTACCATTCTTTTTCTTAACCTTGTCGTATAGCACCATCGACTTTTTCTTCATCCTTTTTAAAACCCTTATTCTTCTTCCACTTCTTATTTTTATTATTATTATTTCCTTTGGGTTTAAAGGATCCATATACCAAATTCATGGTCACCCTTCTCTTGCTTTATTTGTTCATTTTCTTGGATACATATTAAGATTAACTTATCATTTTTACTCCTCATTACCAACATTATAAATTGTCTTCAAGGAACTAAAATTAGATGGTAAAGAATTTAGTACCTAATGGATTAAGAAAGAATATAATATTGGAACTTAAACCTTACTTATTGACTGTTTGACCGTCATTTAAAAAAGAGTTTTTCTGAAAGAGCTTCATACAGTAGATTGTTTGACAGCATAAAAATAAAAAGCATTTTTAATTTTAACTATATTTTATTTTGTAATAAAATTTATTTATGCATATAAATATTATTTAAAGTATATTAAACAATATGCAAAACACAATATATTAATTATTATATAATTTTAAACTATATGAAACATAAATAAAAAATATATCAAAACTAATATAAAAAATAAATATTAAAACATATAAAAAAAGTCAAATAATATTATATAAATCCCAAAATAAATGTGAAGATGGGTTTGTGGGTATTATGAAAATTATGTGTAAAATATAAGGGCAAAAGAGACTAAAAAAATAAACTCATTAATTAATATGAAAAATCTACCTGAAAAAGCCAATTGAGAGGCTTTTTTTAGAAGCTCAAAATTTGAGCCTATTAAAAGTTATATGTTGGCTGCCAAAAAAGCTATATATATTAAAGAAGTACTTTTTATTTTATAGTCAAGCACTCATTTTTGTTTAAAAAAGGCTTTTGTGGTGGAAAAAAGTGTTTATTGACCTCCCAAAAGCTCATCCGAATAGGCATTTAGTCTATTGGCTACGTTTTACATTCTCATGATGAAAGTTCTAACCTTATACCCTCCATCGTATATAACTTCATTAGGAATGGCAATGGGCCGAGTACACCCAAGCCCAGCCTGATCACTATTGCTAAGACCCGGGCCAAGACCGAGCCAACCCCAAACAAACCCGAGGCAATATTATCCAACCTTTAATGATATCTATATAATATGTTGAGAGAACTATACAACTATTGTAAAGAAGTTAGACAAGAACTGCTAATTTACTTGAAGTCTAAATAGGAAGAGCAAATGGGCCTAAGTCTAGGCGCAGCTCAGCCCCATCAGAAGTCAACGAGTGGAGCAACTTGAGGTCGGGCTCGACTGGGCCCATTGTCATCCATAAGTCTAAGTCTACTTATAACATTATTTAGAAACTTTTGGTAATTTAATTGGAATTATAATTTTAATTAAACTTAATTAGAGTAGAATTAAATACTAATTAGTTTGAAATAAGATCTAAAATCCGATAACGGTCCTTATTTATTAAATATCTTATATTAAATTATAAAGTTTCTCAAATTTCATAATCAAATTCAACTTGATTAAATCACTTTTTTTGGTCTTTGTATCTAACACGTTAGATTCTTAAATATATTGAAAATGAATATAAATTATAACCTTAAATTATATTTAAAATAAGCTAAATTAAACTTTTTAATTCATTTTTGATTATCTAATTAAATAATTTATATTTATAGATTATGTCTAATAGTGCATCATGACTATCCAAATATTTAAAAATGTCAAAGTGATTTTAACTATCTTTTTATGCAATTTTTCTTTATAACTCAATACTTTTATTATATAATATTTTGATTAGAGTATGTAATTAATATTTACTCTATTTGAGTTTATCTACTATTAATAATTGATTTCATTACTGATATTTGAAAATTATTATACAAAGTGTCACTCTATTTTAGGCTAAAGATTTTTTGAATGAATACTACTTAGAACAACGGAATATTCTCTCCAATTATTTTAGAAAAATAAATAAAATATTGATTACTCAATTACCTTTATATAATTCTAATGATAATACGTCACAAATAGTATCAAAACATAATAATCCATATCTCAAATGCTTTAGAAATTTTAAATTTTTTTAGGGCAAATAGTAAAAATTTCATACTCCAAAGCAAGAACTTCAACAAAAGAAGGAGGAGGTATTTCGAACCACTCTCCAAGACCAGAGGTGAATAATGCGCCCGTAGCTAAGACGTGGGCAGCAGAATTGCCTAACCTAAAGCCAAAAATATAGCTATTCTAATATCATTCGATAGAGATTTACAATCACAAACTAACAAACCAAAAGAGAAAGAGTCTTCATAAGAGTCATCATTAATTGCTTGAACCACAATCTTCGCATCCGATTCAATAATAACTCTATCTCAATTCTGAAGCTTGACCCAACTAAAAACTTCTCTGATAGCTATTGCCTCTGCACTTTTAGCACTCAATTTGTCTCGAAACCTCCACAATTTTGCAGCTATAAAACTCGAATTAGAGTCGCGTACAACAGCTGTAGCAGCCATGAAATTGGAGTTGCTTCCAGTGGCGGCGTCAACATTAACCTTCAGCCAACCCACTTCCGGAGGTTGTCAACACATTGTTTTTGTTGCTGGTGTTCCCAGAGCAATATCAGAAACATGAGCAAGTCGCCACTCCTCCAAGGTTGTTTGCGCAAAACAAACAATGGCATTGGCTGATCTCCATTTATTACTCCACACAACTCCATTTCTACTCTGCCAAATTGCCCAAATTATCATCAAAATGGTATACTATCGATCTTTCGGTGTAGGTGGAAAGAAGGACGCAAACCAGTCGAGCAAAGAAATTGTTCCTGGATGCTGCCAGTTCTGGAGAACTCTCGACCAGACCTACTTCGTGAGTGAGCAGTCGATGAACACATGCTGTAATGTCTCCTCTTCTTGATTATAAATCGAGCAACACGCATTTACATCAACTCGTCGACTTTGTAACACCAATAAGCACGGTAATACACCATTTAGAACAAGCCAAACACAACTGATCACCTTTGGCGAAACCATATAGCTCTATATCTGCCTCCATACCTGCTAATAACTTAGCAAAATTGTATCCATAAGGGGATGTAAGAGTTTATAAGCGCACTTCATTGTGTAATGACCTTTATTCTCAAATTTCCAACACCAATCATCTGTCATCGGTCGTCTACCTAATGGTATTACCAAAATCTGTTCACAATCATGGCTAGAGAAAAGTGAGTGAATTAAATCAAGATTTCATGAAGCATTCTCCAATAAATCTGCAACCAAGAAAACATTAGAATCAGGAGGCCTTAAAGAAATAATGAAAGAATTCTCCATATCATTGAGCCACGGTGAGTCCCATATTAGAATTTGAGAACCATCTCCAACCTTCCAATGCATAACCAGTTGTAATAAAGAACGGGTTTTTAAATACTTTGCCATAAATAACTCGGATTACTTCCTAAATCCATTGATAAGAAAGATGAACCCGCAAAATAACAAGCTTGAAGAACACGAGATACTAGCAAATCAGGCTGAGTCATCAACTTTCAACCCTGCTTTCCCAAAAGTACAAGATTGAACTCATAGATCTTTTTAAAACTAAGGCCGCCAAAAATCTTATTCTTTGCCAATCTCTTCCAGGACATCCATGTGGAAGAAGAAAAAAAACTCATCACATAAGTAGGTATCGCTTGTAACACAGTTTTCGACAACACAGCTTTACCCACCTTAGAAAGTGGTCTTCTCTTCCATGCGTTCAACCTTTTCCATACTCTGTCTTGTATAAAACCAAACACCTCCTTCTTGTTCCTCCCTATATGAGAAGGTAGCCCAAGGTAGGTACCCAAAGACTCTTTTTCCGAAATAGCAAGGATGACACAAATAGACTCCTTTAGTAAATTTAGGGTATTTGCAATAAACGTTATGGAAGATTTCACAAAATTAACTAGTTATCATGATGCTCTCTCATAAGTCTGGAGACACCTTTGAACTTCACTAGCTTTTTGTGCATTAGCCTGAAAGAAAATAAGGCTATCATCCGCGAAGAACAAATAAGATAAGATAGGACCTCTATTCGAAACTTTACATCCCTATAATTTACCTGCTAAAAGCGAATGATCAAAAAGTCTTGATAAACCCTTAGTGCAGATTGTGAACAAATAAAGAGAGAAGGGGTCACCCTGTCTTAGGCCTCGCGTAGGAATCACTGGTCCAATTTCAAAACCATTCTGAAGAATCTTGTAGCTGACTATTGAGAGACAATAATTAATGACATCCACAAAACCACGAGCAAAACCCATTTTTACCATAATGGCCTCAACAAAACTCCATTCCATGCGATCGTACACACCTTACTGATATCGACCTTTAGAACTATATAATATTTCTTCCCCCTAGTTTAGCGATGTAACGAGTGCATGATTTCAAAAGCAATAATACAATTATCCTGAATGCTTCTACTTGCTATAAAAGCACTCTGGGATTTCGAAATAGCTGAAGGCAATAAGCTTATCAATCTGTGAGCCATCATTTTAGTAATAACCTTCAAAAGTACATTGCATTAAGCAATAGGACGGAGATCACCCATTACCTTAGGCTCAGATTTCTTTGGAATCAACACAATTGCCATTTCGTTCAGCTCTTTAGGAAAATTGCCCAAATGAAGATAGTCCATACAGGTCTAAGCTACTTCACCACCTATGATATCCCAGTATTTATGATAGAAACTTGGGTTAAAACCATCAAGCCCAGGTGACTTCTCCGGTATCATAGAAAACACAACAGCTTTTACTTCTTCTGTAGTATAAAGACGAAGTCAAATCTATGTCATAGAAAACACAACAGCTTTTACTTCTTCTGTAGTATCCAATGGTTCTCAAATCTAAATATGCACGCCATAGGTTTAGGCATAAGAAGTCATATCTGAAGAAAGAGAGGCAGGTGATCGGATGAAGAGATAGGCAAGAGCAACGCACTTGCATGTGGAAATAACTCACCGCCAAACTTTTTTTGTCAAAATGCGATCAAGCTTTTCTTCTATAAGCTAGTCAGAATCTCTTCCGTGCTCCCACGTAAATTGATAGCTAGTCATAGGAAAATCATAAAGATCACCATCTGATACTGCATCCTGAAACCCATGCATAAGAGATAATGGCTAAGGTATTCCACCTCGCTTTTCATGGCCATAAAGAATATCATTAAAGTCACCAAGGCATACCTATGATTCCTCACTATGCAAAGCTAAAACACATAATAACTACTGTTACAAAGGTCACCTTGGAGACTCAAACTTTCACCTGAAGTTGCTCGCTCACACCCTTTGCACGGCAGTCTCACTTAGATCCGTTAAAGTAAGACTCAGCCTTTCCCCACCCTCGAAGTG
>JANSVA010000008.1:10534466-10545268 GCA_025504915.1 Erythroxylum reticulatum | reverse complement strand
CCTACTCTCGAGATCTTCGTCGATACTTCCCGCATCTCTCGCCTACTTCGCAAGTTCCTCAGGTTTTGCTTGCTAACTTGCAAGTCTTTGCCTTTTTCTTCGTCAACACGCCTTCCTCGTGCCAACTTACGTGCCAAACATTGGCCAAGGCTCGCCAACACTTACACGATCCCGTAGACTGAACTTAGGGGTCTAATAAACTGCTATGAAGTTGATCGCCTAGATCGGTTAGGTTCACCATAGAAACCAGTAACCCTCAAAGCACCCACATTAGCAATATCTACCAAAGCATCAATATATATATCACATGAACTAATAAAAGAAATAATATTTACAGACTTCCAAATGAACGCAAGTTCACCACTATGACCACTATTATCAATCAAAAAGAAACTATCATAATGTAAGAAGTCTTTTATTTCATTGATTTTTGAAGAACTACAAAGAGTCTCAATAAGAAAAATTAAATTCGACCTTTTAAGTCTAACAATTTCCTGCAAAGAATTTATTGCTCGAGAGTTGCCAAGCTCCCAACAGTTCCAACTTATGCAACTCATTTTTGTCGGCGGGCCTGATTCGTAGCACACACTGTTGGTTCGTTTTTTGAACCAATACCAAAACTTTATGTAATAAAAACTTCTATTAATGCGCAAATAATATTCCAAACAAAATTATTATATGAGATCAGCTTAATAAATTTGTTGTCTAATAAACACACACACATATTTATTTAAACATCACCATACTTTAATATATAAATTAACATAAAAATAATTTATTTTTATAAATGTGTATAAAAATAAAAAACATTTTAAAATAATTTTGTCACTAAATTTTCTGTCAACTGTGCGTAAACTAATGCCATGTCTAATCATGTTATGATGTTAGCTTCCAGCCAAAAATCTAGGAACTTAAGCTGCACGAAACCGCAAAATCATCTTTTCATATAAGTTCTATCAATTTAAGAATGGACCCGCTATATTTAAGACATCTGTCATCTGATACATCATACAGGTAAACGGTCTATCCTCCCAACAGAACTTGTACTTTCTTCCTTACGTAATCCCAATCCCTATTAACCAGAGTGAATTAGTATTAACTCCACAATAATTCAAGAGACGGTGAAAGTTCAAATTTATACTATAGGCAACATTAGTAATATTATAATCATACTCATTGCTCTAATATTACCTTATCAATATAAGTGTTAAACCAACGATCCTTGTTAGTAAGTATCATCTCAACCTTACATTAACACAACATCACTAATCAAACTTCTTAACAATAGATAATTGGGTATAATATACTGGGGATATAAAGTATCCTAAAAAATAAATATTCAACCAACATATTCCACCAATTAACTGCAAAATTGACTACATTATTAAACAATTTTAGAAACAACCAAAACTTAGAATTCCTAAAGTTGTTCTTTTATTTTAAATGTACTAAAGCCTTTGGCTAGGCCGTTGACGTTGACAAAGAAGCCGAACAGATCTTGCCTGTAAGGTAAGTAAGACTTCCTCTTGTCTACTGTCTTCGACGCTTTACTCCTCACATAAAACACCTCATGCGCCTTCAACGCCGTCGACGGTTTCTTCTTAGCTGTAGCTTTCACTTCTGGCGTTTCTAATTTTAAAACATCTTCCCTTTTCTTGTTTGTTGGACCCAAAGAGTGCTTATTCCCATCGCTCCTCGATCTCCGCAGCAGTTTCGGAAACCGCCACGGCACGTGCTTTCTAGAAGATCCAGTCGAATTGCTCTTCTCACATCTCCCCGGCGACGCGTTTGGTCTCCACACGCAGTACGTCCCAGGGTCAATTCTATCCAACTCGTCTACATCCGATGATGAAGAGGACGGAGGATCCCGATCTTCCTCTACGAAATGCTCCCCCAGCGGAGGTCCCATTGAAGTCTCCTCAGCCGCCGCCTCATCGCAAAGGTTTAGATTCCGGTACCGATCGAACAATAGATCGACATTGAAGAGCGGGAAATTCGGGACCTCTGCGTCCTGACTCGCGTTCGCCGGAGTGAACTCGAACTCTTCATCGGCTTCGTTTGACGCAGCAGCAGTGAACGTTTCGCCGACCCTTGCGGCTATACAAGCTAGTCGATCGGAGGAGTAGCTGTTAAAGCTTGGACAAAACGATACGTCCGAGCTGTGGTCTTCCATATTTCAGTTTCCCAAGAGAGATAGTAAGCATAGGTGAGATAAAAGACGGAAGCGATTTGAGTTTTTATTTATGTGTGGGTGGGTGGGTGATTTACGTGTGTGATTAGCGAAGCAAATAAGGGGCTTTAATAGTAAGATTCGTAATTAAAGCGGTAATGGTGGGGATGAATTTCGGGGAAACAAAGTTAACGAGGCTGTGGCTTTTCACGTTTCACATTTAAGGAGATATTTCGAAACTGGCCTACGTGTTTCTCATTGCTGACATCTGGATCTTGGATTCAACCAAAGATACACACGTGTGCTTGGTCCTTTCCAAATTTGATCTTCCAGGTCACGGTATGCTGCTTAGTCCCAAGTGTAAGGTCGTTGGTAAAAAGAGAAGTAAAATTGAATAGGTACAAAGAATTTATAAATTATCATCTGAATATTTAACCCAGTAAATTAGCATCTTTTGAATTCCATATACCTAAACTTTCATCTAACATGTCTTATAGTTAACAGTGATCGTCCAATTAGCCTCTTTTATGAATATCTTGTTTGTGATTGTATAATGTATTCTAAAGCCTCTGAACATCCATTCTAACTTTACAATTTAAATTGACTAAAAATAATTTATAATATAAAAAATTCTTATTGGATTTTAAAAGAAATTTGGTTCAGCAATCAGCACTAAAATTCAGTAAGTTGGGCACCAAGTGGTTACTGATTTGACAGGACAATGAGAATCTGTTATACATAAAGCCTTAAAATTTATGATTATGGGCTTTCTAGAAGGGAGAAAAAAACCAGGCGATAAACAAAGCATACGCTATGACGTCGACGGTCGACGGCTGGTGTGGGAAGGTTTCGCAATCCCTTGCATAACAAGAAAACAATTCACTTGTTTTTTTCTCTTATTTCAACGTATATAAAAGGAAAAACATACATAAATGGACCCTATAAATCATCTAGTAACGAAACATTGTTGACTTTATATACTGATGCGAACTCCATAAAGGATTTTTTAATGATTTACCTAATTGCTGAGGTGAATAAAAAAAATCATAAATAACAACATTCAACATCTCATCTGAAGTTTGTTCAACAAAGGCTGATTAAAAAATAAAGAGCACAGCACAGGAGGAATGACTAACATAACATTAACTATTGGATTAAAAAACCCGTAGGTATGAAAACATATCGACATGCTTAAGTATAATTATAAACTGTGTTCAAATTTCTTGATGGTTTTTATGAAGAAAACAATATGAACCTTCAATCTTGTTTATCTTACCCACAACATTGATTTTGATAAGGATACTTCATCCAAAATTTTTAATTAAGATAACAATTTCAACTATAGGATTTGGTTTATCTAATTAAAATATTACCAAAATGTCAGCCACAATCACATAAATTATATCAACTTGCTTCCAAATGTGAAATTGGAATTTAACCCCCGAGGAAGCAATGAAAGTCTTGATGCATCTAGAAGCGGCTGACTCATAGTTAATCCAAAACCTTATTCCGGTGTCAACAGATCAATGAGCCCATTTTGACATTAATGTTCGTACGATGTGATGATACGAAACCAACTGTTTGCCTTGACGAGAAGACGCATGTTCAAAGCATATCATTTAGGCAACTAAGAATTGAAAACAATCATTTCTAGATGGCTTTGCTATTTACTGATGTTTCCTTCTGACCTGAATTTCTAGCAGCCAGGAAAATGATGAGTTGAGCCTCTCCTAGAGGGAGAATGAAAAACATTACTCGTGGAAACTCAAGCGTCAACATCAGCAGTGTGAATTAACCAACTGTCGAGAAAAACGAGATGGAAGGGGAAACGTACTTTTTGCGACATTCGATGTATATTAACTATAGAATGATGTAGAAATGTCTCAAGATTCAAAGACTTTACAGCATTGATTTCACAACATGAACTACATGGTTTTCCTTTTCCACACACTAGGCTTTACCGGGCACTGGGGAAGCTGTCGCCCCCTTGTGGTTACCTTACCTACAGACAACGGTAACAATTAACATTTCTTCTTCTATTTCCTTTTCTTAATGTACCAAATAGCAATAAAGCATCATGTCTCCACTGCTAAAGTCTGCATGACATGGTGAAAACTATTTATGTTTTTATTATCTAAAAATTATAGACAAACTTCTAGTCATTATCATTCACATGTGCGCTCGATAAATCATAGATAATACATATTTTTTTCTTATATATTTTGTGTGACGATTGAATTTATGGTTAAATTATATGAATAATCTTTTGTGTGATTCTGTTGATTAATAATAAACTCTTAACACGAAGAGCACTTGTACTAATGAGTTCCTAAAGAGTTCTCCCTCCAAAAAGCCTCGATGTGACCATTTCTAATTATTGTAGACTTTTTGACCCTAAAAAACAAAACGCTCATGTTTGTTATACATGCTTTGCTCGTTTTGTTTGAGGATTTGAGTGATTAAGTATTTCATTAAGGCATAGTTCATGACCAACTGTTGTACATAACTTTGTGTTAGATAAGAGTCAAGGAACCGATCTTAATTTTGCGTTAATAACCATTAAGTGGCAGTGAAAATATAGAGAAAAAGAGACTCCAATTTGATTGTTATTTCGTAACGTAGTTGAAGAAATCATTTCCTTTGGCACATTAACTAAAGTTAAAGCAATGTTCATGTAACCAAATTCTCTAATTTTTATTAAAATTGATAGTGCAAGTAATATAAAAGAGCCAATTTGTGAAATAAAATAAATAAAAATAAAAAACATAAGAATATATATCATCGTCATTATCATTATCACACCCGATCCAAAGTTCTCTGATAAAGCGAGGTTTGGGAAGGTCTGATAGTACGCAGCCTTGCTCTTACGTAGTAGAGAGACTGTTTCCGTTAAACTCACAAGCAAATGTAACAATAAAAGTGTAATGCAGGTTAAAAATTAAATAATTAAAACTGGCATGCCAAATTATTATGTAAATAAAATCACAATAAATACATAACTAAATAAAAAATGTAATATAACTTGACTTTTAAAAATATTTTAAAATTAAAATATAACGAAATATATTATCTCTTTATTTTTAGAAAAGCACCAATACCTATAAGATAAGAGAGCAATAAAGCATCAAAGAAATCGACTTTGAATAAAAAAAAGTAGAAACACAAAACGTCTGAAACCATAAGATCTTTAGGCATAAAAATTCAATCTTGACATAAACCCAATAGTATCAGATGCAAAGAGATCAACATGATAAAACTCAGAAAGCATTAAACATTAAATCAAATAAAGCTAATATCAACAGCAAAAAAAAAAAAATCATAAAGAACAGAAATTTCAAAAAACCCAGAAAAAACCAAAGTAGAAGAGACTAATTAATCAAGAACCATACCCAAAACAAGGAGGCTGTAAAGAAGGAAGGGAGAATGAGAGCGTCAAGAAAGAGGGAGAGCAACACAGAGAAACTTACGTATTGAATACTAATATTAATATCAAAACAATAAAAATTGTAACCAGTTTTTTTGAAATTTCTGGGTTCTTTGCGGTTGAGATTAGCTTCTTTGTTTGATTTAGTGTTTAATGCTTTCTGGATTTTAGTATGTTGATCTCTTTGCCTTTGGTATTGTTGGGTTTATATCAAGATTGAATTTTTATGCTTGATGATCTTATGATTTTAGACGTTTTGTATTTCTACATGTTCATTTTTTCTGGGTTTTCGTGTTTTGTATGATTAAAGTCGAGTTCTTTGATGCTTTATTACTCTCTTATCGTCTGGGTATTGGCGCTTTTCTGAAGATAAAGAGATAATATATTTCGTTACATTGTAGTTTAAAAATATTTTTTGAAAGTCGAGTTATATTTTATTTTTATTCAGTTATGTACTTATTGTGATTTTATTTACTTAATGATTTAGCATGCCAGTTTTACTTATTTACTCTTTAACCTGCATTACTCTTTTATTGTCACATCTGCATGTGAATCTACCAGAAACAGTCTCTTTATTATATAGGGATAAGTCTGCGCATTATCAAACCTCTCTAGACCTCACTTTATTGCTGGATTTTGGATTGGGTGTGATGATAATGAAACTTATTTTTACGAATGATATGTGTGACGCTCTAAAATTCTTAAGCTACAATTTAACCAAAATTTCTCGCAATCATATCTTTAATTGCCTAAATTTAATTACTCTAAAAAATAATAGTCATCAATCACAAAAATTATCTATGTAAGCATAGTCATTTTAAACTGTAACTTTTAAATATATATAAAAAATAAAATAATGGGTTAATTACAAAAAAACTCAAATTTTTGTTGATTTTTTAATTATAGCCTAAATTTTAAAAATTAGTAATAAAATATTCAAATCTTCAATATTTTTTCGATTTTAGCGTAATGTTAGTGTTTCCGTTATTTTTGCTAGCATGATAGTGCAACGTATACGTATACAGAGACATTAATTAATCAAACATGTTAGCAGTGGTTAATATTCAAAACTCTGATTAATAAAATGACAGTCGTTTTTTTCATGGCATAAGCGCCTTCCCTTTTCAGTTTGCAAAGCACTTGAGCAACATGAAAAGCAGCTCCCAACAGAGAAAAAATAATCTCTTTCGCTATCTTCATTGTCGTCTTCTTTGTTATGATCATTTCATTGGTTGGAGCTCCTTGATGGCAATGTCGTCAATGGTGAGTCAGCATATGGGATCGTCATTTCTAAACACAAGCCTCGCCTTATCATCTTCTGCCTCAAAAGCATAATTCCAGTGAATGATGCAGAGATGAGCCAAGAATTAACGGTGGAGAAAGGTTTTATTTACTCAGTGAAAGAGCTTATCTATTTACTCAGTGAAAGAGCTTATCTAGTGGCTTCTTTGCATTTCCGATCTGAGTCCGTCAAACATTGGCAGAAGAGTACATCCTATGTTTTAATGACTTGATTACGATCAATTTGAGTATACTTAGAATGAAGGAACTGTTGGCCTTTCCCGTTCTTTCTTGATTTGTTCTCCGTCGAAGCAACGTTTTTGCTATTACATCAAAGTGCAAGATAAGTGTTCTTTGATCTAAGTTTTCATTTTGCATCAAGAACTGAAATGATTTTTATCATAACTATTACCAACTTTATTTTCACTGCTTTATGATGTTATCTGTTGATGTGCAATGTCCTTCCGAAAATTGTCTTTGCAGGACAATGTGGAGGAGGGGGACGAGGAGAAAAAAGAGGTGGAAGAAACTATGATATTTTGAAAAGCAGGAAAATTGTCTTTTCATGATGACTCTAACCTATCAGCTCACGTCTAATTCATGTAATTTTTAGTTCGGTTTGTTGCGTGTTCGACATAATACTAAGTTCCTTTTCTTAATACTTGTCTGTCTGGAATCAATTTCTTTACAATTCCATGTTCATTGCTTCTGATGATTCAAGAGCAGATATTGGTCATTTGTGCTTGTTATCCTTAGTTTAGGATCTTTTGAACTTCTCACGTAGATCATCAAAACACAATCTTTCAAACTCCATTAAAGAACAAAGTTCCAAAGCCTAAGGATCAATACAGATGAAGTGAAAAAACAATTTTCTACAATAAAAATTTGATGTAAACAATCAATCAAATATTATATGTACAAAATTTCCTACCTTAAAGTCAATCTATCCTTACGGAGGCCTTAGATCATAGGTAACGAGCATTGGTTTGGGAACAAAGTTTGTTAGTACGACCTTAGTGCTAATATCCAAACAAATCCCGCATTCTTCTTCTCTTTCAAAATCGATTTCGGAGAGCTTCCCTTAGTTCGTTTCACTTTTCTTTCTATACATGGCACAAATTTCTCTCTGTTTCCAGTCTTTAACATCTGTAATTCCTCTTTGGAGTTGCATTAAGGAAGGAAATATCACACTTGCAACAAGAGATTCAAGTTAAGAACTAGTTCATTTAACAAAGACAAATAACAATTCATTGTAGCTCGCCATACAACTCTCTTAAACTAGCTCTTCCTCATGAATGGACATAGTGGTCTTTCCATTTTCATAAACTTATGAGAATCAATGTCAGATTATTGAAAGCAACTTTTCTCAAACAAACACAATGCAAAACACCTTGTATATAAGAATCCTAAGAAATCCCAAAGCACCAGCAAGATGACAGTCAGTCCATTGAATAAGAAACAGGAAATAATGAGCAACAGGACTATAGGATAATCTCATCTAGAGGAAGCCACCGTCATATTCTGTAGGATAATTAGAAGCCCTGTGTCAAAATACAGAATAATGAAATTAACCAGAAAGTACTAATTATCTTAAACAGCACATCCATGTTAAGCTGAAGTGAAGACAAAGATATGAAGAATACAAATCTATGAATTCTATTCTTGTTCGGATTAAGTGTTGTACTGCTATCTTTTTCAAACAAAGACTGATAAAGATTTGTTATTTTGCAAATGATATGAAATGCAGAAAGTAAAGAAGACCAAGATTTTTACTTGGTTCAATAACTTTAATGCTATCTACATCCAAGGTTTCCACTTTCTGTGGTTTCAACTACTAAGAAGAAGATAAAAAACAGTTTACAGAGTTTGAGTGTTTTTCCCTAAAAATACTTGCAAGAGTCTTTAACTCTCCTAGCACTCACTGGTAAGAACCCCATCACACTCTCAAACCTTTTCCACTCTAACTCTTACACTCTCTGACAATTGAATACAATACATGAAAGATGAATGATGAAGTCTCTATGTATGTCCTGTTATCTGCCTGATGCTTGTGATATGCTCTTTTTATATTGTGTTGAATGCAGAGGCTTTTGGGTGACGTTGCATAAACAAGATAATGATCATGTGTTTCCCACGTGAGTCACTTAATCCTTTTGCTGTGTGTTTTGTATTGTTTGAAGCTACGTTTAATTGTTTCAGCTTCTGATGTATGTAAACAACAGTGTATTGAGTAGTGAAGTTCCTGTCTTATGTTTTGACATGTGTGAGTCACGTGGGTGTGTCTTAAGTCTTTGTCTCATTCTTGTTTCTGACAAATAAGAACCTTCGAGAGTTTCTCTTCTTTTCTCTCTTCAATGTCACACCTTCTGCTCTTCAAGTTTTCATCTTTCACTTGTGAGTTTGTTATTTCTGAGTGTAGATTGGTAGATTATAGGAGATTTCCATCACATTATTCTCTCCTACTCTATCAATCTTTACTCTGATTGCAAATCTGAAAGTGATTTTAAGAATCCAAAACCTTAGTTTTTCGCCACCCTTGTGAGATTCGATGAAAAACCCTTCGGTGTCAAGGGCTTCATTAATCTATAAGTAGTCCCTCCAGAAAATGAATTTCTTTTGAGTTATTACCTTAACCCCGAAATCTGATGGATTTCTTTCTCCTGTGATTTTCTCCAGGTTGAAGGTCCCCTTGGCGATTCGATCTCTGACAAAGTGTAATTGCACATCTATGTGCTTGGATCTCTTTTGGTGTACAGGATCTCTACTTAAGTATAAAGCACTCTGACTATCTGTGTAATTGACTGGCTTTGTGATGTCTGTGTTGATTTCTTTTAGTATACCTAATAGCCATGTTAGCTCATTTACTTCTTTAGTGATTGCATAATACTCTGCTTCTGTGGTAGATAGGCTTACTATTGATTGCTATTGTGATTTTCAGTTGATTGTGTTTACTGATAATATGAAAACATATGTTGAAATTAACTTTCTTGAGTCCTTATTTGCTGCATAATATGCATCCATATAACCATATAAAGACAAGTAATTGTGTTTAGTTAGTTCTGCTTTAGAGAAACATAGTCCATAGTTAATTGTTCCAGATATGTACCTGAGAACACCCTTGAGCCCTTACCAGTGTTCTAAACCTAGATTGGCCATAAATTTGCTTAAGATACAAATGGCATAGGCTAGATCAAGCCTTGTGCATAGTATAAGGTATATAATACTTCCAACACCTACATCATAGGGATAGTGAGCCATTGCTCTCTTTTCATTCTTAGTCTTAGGACTCTTGTCAGATATCATCTGTAGGTGAGATCTTAGGGGTATAGAACTAAGTTTAGCTTGTTCCATGTTGAATTGAGCTAATATCTTTCTGATATAATTCCTTTGAACAAGCCAAAGTTTCTCTTCCCTCCTATTTCTGATTGTTTGCATTCCTAGAAACTTCTGAGCTTATCCCAAATCTTTCATTTCAAAATGAATGTATAGATCAGACTTCACTTCTTGAATTCTATTCAGATCCTTCCTTGTAATGATGAGGTCATCTACATAGACTAACATAATGACTGCTTTAGTCATTTCTAGATCTTTAAAGTATAGGCAGTAATCATATGAACTTCTAATGAAGTTCATACTAGCAGCAACCTCATGAAACTTCTTGTTCTATTGCCTACGTGCTTGTTTAAGCCCATATAGGGATTTCTGTAATAGACAGATATAGTCTAGCTTATCCTTGTCCTCAAATCTGACTAGTTGCTTCATGTAGATTGTCTCTTCAAGCTTTCCATATAGGAAGGTTGTCTTATAATCCATTTGATGGATTTCCCTGTCATATAGTGTAGCTAGAACTAAAATAAACCTAATTGTTTTGAATTTGCCTATTGGAGAGAATATCTACTTGTAGTCAATTCCTTCCTTCTGTCTAAA
>JANSVA010000008.1:10499901-10534366 GCA_025504915.1 Erythroxylum reticulatum | reverse complement strand
AAGCAATTCTAATGGCAATTCATACCTAAACAACGTAAAGAAGAAACACCTAGGACGCTTCCACCCAAGGGAGCAACAGAATTTAATACTTCAGCCTGCTACAATCACAACCCAAAAAATCAATATTCCAGACACAAAAAACCCAGATAAATTTAGCAAAACAAAAAAAGTAAAAACTCGGCTGTGAAAATGAAAAATTATTGATCTTCAGATTTTCTAGTCATTATATATGAACTAACACTAATGCATGATCAAAACAGTAAGCAAACAAAGACTATCTAACTAAAATTGTGTGTCAAGTGCTGGAATCTTGATTGTTGATTTAATTAATTGCCTATAATTAAATCAATTAATTGCCTATCTCTATCTCTAATGAATTGTTTGAAGTTCAAAAAGCATATACGAAGATGATGGAGGATTGCATTGAATAAGAACGTGCAACATAAACAGGGATTGACACCTTTTAAGTTGATGTTTAATTGGGATTCAATGAGTGATTCACATTCATAATTTGGCAGAGAAAAGTACCATTTCCTAGTCAAAGCAAGTTTTTTCCATAACACTAACAAAGCCTTGTTGGACTAGCAATTTCTACTGGAAAGATAACGATTGAAATCAAACAAAAATGTTGTTTCGAAGATGTACCCATTTAAGAAATGCTCTGTTCACGGGAATAATGAAAAGCAAATTCAATAGGTGAAGCTTTAATGATATTAAACATGTAGGAGATCAAAAATATGCATAAAAATGACTACTAACTGAACTGAACTGAAATTGAATATGAGTAGGAAATGGGAAATGGATAAGACAGAGTACCGTGGAGATCAGAGGAGGTGTAAAGTCCAACACGTTGATTTTGAACGAGAATAAACCAGGCCTTTAGAGCACCATCGTCGATGCTAGTTCCTTCTGCATTATGAAGAACACAAACCCTAATATGAACAATCTAACATAGGAGATGGAATATTTAATGGAACAGGTCGTAGTGAAGTAGTAGCACAGTTATTTACAGTGAGTGTCGTGATTCTGTAAACAAGAAACGCCTGGAACGCTTCCACCCAAGGGAGCAATCCTCCTTCAATCACAATTCCAAATATCAAAATTTCATAATCAGAAAACCCAGATAAAAGGAGTTAAAGCTACCAAAGAAAACCAGAAAAAAGAGACGAAGATAAAAGGAACGGAATTCTTTTATTAAGAACTCAAGAATGGTAGATCCGGAATCACGAAGTGGAGAAGAGAATAGCGTACGTTGAAGAAGTGAAAGACTTCAGAGGCTTGAACGTGAGAGGATAAGAGGAGGCTCCGATGATATGCCAACGTCAACGAAGGAGAAGAAATTTCAGAGGCTGGAAACGGGAGAGGACAAATTTGTCTTCAGATCAGTTGAGCTATTCGTCGATTAGTTAAAGATAGGATGGGGTGGGGTTTGGGTATTCTTCGATTTTGAAGAATAGCTTTTACCCAAGTTTAGTTATTACCAGCCTCTGTTTTTACCAAACACAGGTTAAGGAATAAGTTTAGGAATAGCAATTCTATTCCAGTGTACCAAACATGCCGTTAGAGATTCAAGTTAAAGAAGAAGCTTGAAAGCCAATTTGCGATGTTGTGTTAGGAATTATTGACATTCTTTTCACAGTTTAGAAAACATGATTTATGATTTATCAGTTAATTTTTTATAAGTAAATTATTAAGTGAATATTAGCCATCGTTCAACAAAAAACTATCAAAACATTCCAAACAAATTTTTGCCCAGTCTCCAACGAAGTCAGTTTGTAGAGAACCATCTGATATAAATTTTAATTAATACAAATTCAAAAAACTTGTGAAACATTAGAAAATGTTAAAACCAAACAAGGATGACTAGTCTACATCTGCGACACCTTGTACGGAAGTTTTCCAAGTTATTAACAAACATGATGATATGATAAGAAGTTTGAAAAGTAAAGAAGATAGGGGACTTGTCTTCCATGGATGGTTTTACTTTTAATTTATATTATATTTTAATATATGAATTGTTCTTAATTAAACCACATTAGTTTAGAGTTATAATATGTCGTTTTTAACATTCAAAAAGATTGCTACATATGGCCCTTCCCAACAAATTTTAGAAGAATATGATATAAAACCTAAAAGCTACATGTAAACCCAGAAAAGAACAATCAGATGCATCCGATTGGCACACACTATCCCAACCAAGTTATAAAGGCTTATGGAGATAATGTCATCTTATTTCTTAATAAAGGTAAAATGCCATTATTGATTTGATCTTGCAGCCAAAATTATAGAACTAGAAAATTATACGATAACCGATAAATTGGCGATACTGTGTTCAATCCAACTCGCCCGATATTTTCACCTACCGAAAATCTCAAAAAATTTTCTGGATTGTGGACCCGAAGTTTCACTAATAGAAAAAACACACAATCAGAAAACAAAGCAACATATAAACATTAGGCCGGAACTGAAACCAAACACCCGATTCGATCTCTAGACCTCTTCGAAATAAGACCAAGTCTGGTTCGATTCAACATTCAGAGAACTGTATTTACGCGCTGGTCAATCGTTTATAGAGTTCCCACTTCAGGTTTGATTCTACATCATTGACTGCCTATCGGAGGTTGTTTCGTTTATAACAGCCCGAAGTAGACAAGGTGGGTAGCTTCAGTCTTCCAGGAAGTGGAAAAGTTATTCTTGTAGATGTGAGTTACTAGAATTGGAATGGAGTTTTTTAGGTTTCTTTCAATGGTTTTAGGTGTTGTTCATGGTTGATTGAGCTTATTGCCGTTTAAATTGAACTTCGATAACATGCGTTAGATTTGGTTTTGCTTTCAATTTGATTATTGTTTGACATTGATTGGAAGATTCCATTTTTGGGGTTATATTGTTGCCTCAGATGTGCAAAAGTGAATTGTTTGTGAAATCGAATTATCAGGTTTGGATTTGATTGGGGTTGCAAGGATAGTTTCGGTGGTTTGCATTGGCTTTAGCTAATCTATAATATAAAGACTATATCAATCTATCAAGTATTTTCTTACTTTATAAAATTGGGTATGGATAGTGCATTAAAGTTGTTTTATTGGAGATCTGAAAATCTTGGTGATCCCTACCCTTCAGGATTCTTCAGGAGAATCCGACATTTCTTTTCATCTTGTACGGGTGCATTTGAAGTTTATGTCTAAGATACTATTGCTTGAAATGTTGAAGGGACTGATGGTGGATTTTATTTTCTTTTATCATGCAGGTTTTGTTCACGTCCTAAGACTGGCTTGCTTGACCAAATATAGTACTTAATATCTTAAAGAAAATATTCCCAGTTGTTGTAACCAATCTATGTTTGCAACATCTATTAGCCATTTTGATTAGGGTAAAAGGAACTTCATTTTCTAAATGCGAGGTATAAACTGATTGCTTGCCTACTCCTCAAGTTGGCTTTATCTGCTGGATGATAACTGATTCCAGCAGTTGGCTGTAAACTAGGGACAATTGGTGTTATCATTATATGGTCACATGAGATAATTTGGGCTTCTTTTAACCTCTGATTGGTTCTACATGAAAGGGAAACAACTTGCAGAAATCACCTTGATGAAGCGACTAGAATCATCTAACACCTTGTTTTGAAGAAGGGAAAATGCTACCAAATTGGAAGAAACCCCACATCAACTTAATTCTCCCATGTATAACAGGTATTTTATTTATGTTTGCTGGTTCATCCAGTGGTGAAGAGGGTGTTAATGGTGCTCTATAAGAGGAAACCATGGAGCACGCTTCAGAGAAAAGATTTCCTGTAAATGCAAAGGATTACAAACTGTATGAAGAAGTTGGTGAAGGTGTCAGTGCCACTGTATATAGGGCTCTCTGCGTTCCACTGAATGAGATAGTTGCTATAAAGGTTCTTGATCTCGAAAAGTGCAATAATGACCTGGTAAAATATAGTTTTCTTTTGAAACTCTTGATACTAGTGCTATACATGTTGGACACAGAAAGATTTCGTATGTTAACTGAAACGTATGATTTACTTATATGTGGTATTTCCTATTAATTAATTCAGGATGGCATCAGACGTGAGGTACAGACAATGACCTTAATTGATCATCCAAATGTGTTGCGAGCTCATTGCTCGTTCACTTCTGGATCCAGCCTTTGGGTTGTGATGCCATACATGGCTGGAGGCTCCTGCCTACATATAATGAAATCTGCTTATCCAGAAGGTTTTGAGGAGTCTGTTATTGCTACAGTATTGCGCGAGACTCTGCAAGCTCTTGTTTATCTTCACCAGCAGGGGCACATTCACAGAGATGTCAAGGTGTAGAACGTGCCTGGTCTTTTATTATACTCATATTTTATATTTGTAGTCATATTTGCTCTTAGAAGTATTTACATAGTGGATATGGCCATTAAATTTCTAAACAAAAACACATCTATTGGTAATCAGTAAATCTAACAAAAACTGAAAATCATGATGTCTTCTAAGGAATTACGTATTACGTATTTTGCATGCTTGCATGTCAGTGCATGATTAACCTTTGTTCTACTGGAAACGTGAAATCTTAAACTACCTCATTAAGTTTTTGTTTAAACTTGAATCTTTAATGGCTCCCCACCCATGACCAATGCTTTTTTTGCTCCTCATGTGTGTTTTATCAGTGTGCTAGTGCAGTTATGTTTTGACCACGTTTGAAGTTTCACCCGTTGTACGGAACTTATGTAATAACTTTTTCCTTAACTATTTTCTTAACTTTCGTTTGCAGGCTGGGAACATTTTAATTGATTCAGATGGTACAGTTAAATTGGCAGATTTTGGAGTGTCAGCTTGTATGTTTGACACAGGAGATAGGCAACGTGCCAGGAACACTTTTGTTGGGACTCCATGCTGGTACAGCTTTTACCTTCTTACCTTCTAGTTAACATTCTTGCATTTGGAATCTACTCTGCAACTTTCTACTGTAATAACTCTCTTTTTGACTACTTTTTCCCAGGATGGCTCCTGAAGTTATGCAGCAATTTCATGGATATGACTTCAAGTGAGATGCACATGAATTATGAGTTTCTTTGTATTTCAGTTCTGTAGCACTTTATGTTCCCAACTCTTGAAAATGTTTATCTGTGAACAGAGCAGACATTTGGTCCTTTGGAATAACAGCTCTTGAACTTGCTCATGGCCATGCTCCTTTCTCAAAGTATCCACCAATGAAGGTGAGTTGTTCAGCTTTTGATATTTTCCATGCATTCTGCATATGGCATTTTTTTGTTCTATTTCTTTTCCCTTTTTTCTCTATTGGTTGATTAAAGAGAGAGTGAGACAGAGTATACCCAATGTTTGAGCCTGGGTCTAGCCAGGGAAGGCATGCCAGATTATGAGATCAATCTCCAGACAACCCTTGTTGCATATTGGACAAATAATCATCTCTTCTCTTAATGCTTTTCATCATGATTGCAGGTTTTACTGATGACCTTACAAAATGCACCTCCAGGCCTTGACTATGAAAGAGACAAGAGATTTTCAAAGGTGGGTATTATATAGTTGATATCATCCTCACAATCATCCATCAAAAACATGCCTGACAGTGATGTATCTTTGCAGTCATTTAAGGAGTTAGTAGCAGCTTGCTTAGTGAAGGATCCAAAGAAGCGCCCTTCCTCTGAAAAGCTTATGAAACATCATTTCTTTAAACATTCGCGCTCTAATGAATATGTTGCTCGGACCATCCTTGAGGGACTTTCTCCTTTAGGGGAACGATTTCGGCAGTTGAAGGTCTCCTGTTTTTTTAATAACTACATCTTTTTTGGTAAACATTTTCGTAAGAATCCTGAAGTAAACATCTTTTTCTTTTTCTCAGGCAAAAGAGTCTGATCTTCTTGTGCAGAATAAGGCTCTTTATGGTGATAAGGAGCAGTTATCACAGGTGACTTATGGGGATTGTATAAACTCTGAGTTGCTGTCTTTAATGAAAAGTTTGATATCTATAACATTTAGAAGTGCATGAAAACCCTGAATGATGAATAAAAAACTGTGGCCAGCATATGTACAATGTATGAAGTCTGTGCCCATGAGTGTCATCTTCCATATTGCGTGAAGAGCTGTACCATTTACATTCACTGGGGGGGCTTGAGAATGAGAAAGTTTGGTGATTGCAAATGGATTTCCCATCTTTTTGTCCTGAAGTATGTTTGGCAGGGTTACTGCATTTATGAGTCAGCTGCCTGTGTTTGACATTATTTACTATTTATGTCCACTCCCAGAACTTTGACACACTGCTTTATGATCGTTCTGCCTCTTCAAATGCTGGTAAATGATCAACCCTACCAAAGCACACCTCCTGTACCCGGTCAAACCAATCATAGATCAACAATTAATCTAAAATAAATTATTGTCATTGAATAGGGTTTAGATTCTTGTATCTATTAACAAAGCATAAAGATTGAAAAAGGTTATGGCTCTATCTAAGAATACTTGTAGTTGTTCATTTAGTAAAATGTCCCATTTGCTTCCTAGTGTATTTATATTTTTTGTAATCTTGGGAATGCAACTGATATATTAAGTTTCACCTTAATTTCATGAAGGTGTTATGGAGCTTTTTAGAACTTAGAATCTCCAAAAGTTTGTATCATATTAATATGGTTTGATTGTGGTAAAACGGAACTTTTAAAGATTTTATCATTTTCATTGAGGGGGTTCCTCCGAAGTTACCCTGTTTTAATTCTTAGGTCAGTTGGAAAGATATTTCTATGTTTACATTTGTGTTCATATGAATGCTGAACATTTTCTGGAGTTTTGCTGAGTTTTGATGACAGTAGAATCTGACAATTGCTGTCTTGCAGCAAGAGTACATAAGGGGAATCAGTGCCTGGAATTTCAACCTTGAAGATTTGAAAAGTCAGGCTGCTATGGTGAGTTCTTTGAATCACCAGAATTATATCAAAATTTCTGTTTGAATCTATAGTCTCACTAGAAAAATGAAATGCTTTTATATAATTCTTGCTGTTTCTTTTCTGCCTCATTACTAGTATATTGATGTTTGCAGATTCAAGATTATGAGGAGATTTCAAATGCAGAAAAACCTGAAGTAATTGAGAAGCAAAGGGATACGTTCACCGATTCTCGTTACCCATCTGATAGGCCATCATCGGAAGGGATTCATTATTCAACTGCTGCTTCTACGCATGAAGTATCATTCTCTGTGCCAGAATAGCTTAGAGACTTTTGTGTAAATCATTGTATCAGATATTTTACATCGACCTTTCCTTTCTTTCAGGACGGGTATAACAATATTATGGATTTGGAGAGTTCGCTTTCTTCATTTCCTATTACACCTCTTGAAGCACTGAAGTATGGATCTTATTTCCTCTGTTCTGTCATTCTACTGAGAACTGCTTTCTTCATCAGTGCTCACTCATTTTCACTCAATTAAATGGAAATTCAACGTTAATTTAACAAGCAATTCAATGCTACTGAAGGTGAACTGTGATTCATAGCAGGGCAGAACAAAGTAGGAGCTCAATATACCCTTGTATTTAGGACAAATATTGACCCTTCTCTTTTGCAGTGTCTTTGAATTATAAGCTGCTCTTATTGTTTATCATTCATTGTTATCCTGCACTAGCCCAAACATTGCTCCACCCAACACCCCACCTCAAACTGCAGAAGGAAGAGAAAAAGAGAAGCCGTCAGGACATGCACACAGTGTGGGGTTTAAGAAAACTGTTAAAAAAGACAGTTTGCAAAATTTGTAGTACCGAACTTTATCAATGATGTATCATAATACCTAAAAATTTGTTATACTTAGTATTTCATTGTTCAGTTTCTATTTCTTGACTGTTGAGTTTGTACAGAGGTTGTTTTGACATTGGTGAAAATCATGCTGATGCAACTAGTCCAAGTTGGAAAGAAACTCGGCAAACAGAACCTGAACATCAGGCTCATACAAAGTCATTATTAATTGCCACGGACCAAGGAAGAGAAAAAGTTGAGGGTCAATTTTCAGCGAGAAGTTCTTTGCCCCGTCAAGCTACAACTGAGCATAAAAAGTTTTTGAGTGGTCCACTGGTACCTGATAATGCAATTTCTTCCAGAAAGATTGTCGTTGATGAAAATAGGTGAGCTCTGCTTGAAAGAAAGTTCATTATGTTGTTTTCTTTACACTGCTATTTAGGCTTTTGAAGCTAGATCCATAACTGGCCTTGGTCTTTGTGATGGAAGAGTGTTTGCTTTTCTTCTTTCGTCCTTTAGTTTAGTGATTGCTTAAATATGGTTTTGATAAGCATTTACAAATTACTAATTTATTCCCCTTAAGGAACAAAATGGTTCTAGGTACATGATTTACTTAATTTTCCTTTGTTTGCTTGTTTGTACAAATACTCATACGAGATCTTGAAGTATACACTACTATATGAATATTTTTCTAAAAAAATTTCTTAGTGGAAGAGCTACTCGTTTTTGTAATCAATTGCTCATCGTAGCTTCCTACATCTTTAGGGATTATCTTCAGCAAAAGTGTCAGTCAGATAGAAATTACAGTGGTCCATTGTTGTATCGACAAAAAAGGGAGACCAACAACATTTCATCTGGTATGCTATTCTTATACCACCTTGTTATATGTTTCTTTTATGCTGCATCTATGCTGGTTCCAATTGTACTTTTGCTTAATCAATTTATGCAGCAGATGATGCATCAGAAGGACCTGTAATGTGTAGGGGACGCTTCAAGGTGATTTCAGCCGATCTCAGTCCCAAGGTATTTATGGATTATTATATTGTGATCACTGGTTAACCAATGTTTGCAGTTTGTTTTTGACTAAGAAACCAATTATAGAATTTTGTTTCGACATTAAGCTTTCTTATTACATGTTGAGCAGGGTATAGTTTATCATAATTAAGTTGCAATTAGGCATTTTTATCATTGTTTCATCAATGTTTTTACTGAGAAGTAACTTTCAGAATTAGTTATCATGAACTAAAACTAAAGGACATGTGTTTCCTATTTACAGTGGTTAAGTATCTTCATCAATGGTTTTTTCATGTATTGGAAAATAGCAGCATGCTCAAAATTTCAACATTTCAGATTAGAACACTTCCTATTGCCTTAGGATGAAATCTCTATTATGAGTAAGATACTTGAACAAACTCATGTTTCAACAAGTGACCCAGCCTTCAGCATTAGGACAGATGACATTGTCCATCTCTTTAAGAGTTTACATATTGAAATTCCTGTTTAATAATGGTGCTGGTATGGATTCCCTGTGGTTTAATTTCTCATAACCAGTGGTTTGGCAACATTTTCTTTTCGTTGTATGTTCTTGTTCCTTTAGCCAAAGATCGGGAATAATCTTCACTTTGTTGATTGCATCTATTCTTGGCCAAAACTAGTGGATGATTATCATTATCATTATCTTCATCTGATTCTTGATTTGTGGAGCATGTGAGGCTTACTGTTGAAATATATTTCCAAATAATTCTTTTCGAATCACCACTGGCTGATATAAGTGCCTCAATCTGAATTAGTCTTTATGATACTTGATTGATTATGAGAGATTATGAGAAGGATGGCAATTTTCTTATTCCTCCTTTTGAATTTGTATCTGTGATGCTCTTCCCATGATGATGAGAGAAGTTAAATATATCATTTAGAAAATGTCTTTGAAATCATTGCAATCTTTTATCTTTCAGGGTCCTGCAAATTGCTATCCCAACCCCATTTGTGGAGTTCCAACAAGTTCAACTATATCAAACCTCACAAGTGGTGCAGTTCTTCCGTCACTGCAATGCATTCTGCAGCAAAACGCCGTGCAAAGAGTACGTTGTTTTTCAGTTTCCATCATCATTTTGATTTTTATTCTTGGAATACTTAGAATAAGTGATTGCGTCCAGGAGGAAATTCTGAAACTGATCAAGTATGTGGAGCAAACCTATGGTAATATCTCTCATCTTTTTGCGATTTTTGCCATTCCCACTCACCCTCACATAAGAATTACTGAAATAAGACTTGTTTCCTCTTAATCAGGCAAGAACATGGACTTGACTGACACAGCTGCAAATGACCTTTTGCAGGTACTTATCTTGTGTCTTTCTCTTTTGTTCTCCTCTAACACTGTTCAATACCATTGAAACAGCAATCAATGAAATGTATTTAAAAGTCTAATTCAGCTTCCTTACCAACATAAACAAAACAGATTATCCCCAATGTTTACATGATGATAAAAACAGATGAACTTTGCATTTTTGTGATTGTAATGCCTGTTTATTTTCTGAATTTGTCTAATAAAGAACATGCGATCTTTGCGTGGAATGCAGTCATTTGTTTTCTCTCTAATTTAATTATTTAGGGTCTGATTGCAGAACTTGCCAGACGCAAAGTTGTGCCAGAAGATCTCTATTATTTGTTTCAGCTTTGAGTTGTTCTACTTCACTTGTTTGCTTGCTACATAAAGTTCGATCAAAATAGAAATAACTGAATTGATTTCAGTTAGATGGTCATACTTCAGAAATTGTGTCCCTTTGAGAAAATTTGCTTTTAATTTGATTAAATTGTCTAGTTGCACATTTTGCAGGCTGCTCCTACATCAAATCGAGAGAAGGAGCTGCAGGCTCAGGTGATTAATCTGCAACTAAGGTAATGAGATAACAGCCAGAACTAGTTTTCAAGTTGTTGCTTTCTATTCTAGCATGCCTAAGACATGGGTCTTGTTTCAGTATTGGAAGCTTTCTTGAGGAATTGCAGAAACAGAAAATGAAGAATGCTCAGGTTTGTATTTAACTGGATTTAATGTTGGGGTTTTTGCATGGAATCCTACCTTCAGTCACAGCCATCCTGTTCAGTCTCTTCACAGATGTCTCAGATATTTTTGTAATTTTTAAGTCACTTTTCCTAGTGTCACTTCCTTTACCCGGTGCTTTATGATAATGTTTTGGTTTTATTTCGTTTTTCATGTAATGATTGGTTATAGTTGGTTACTCAGATGCTACGCCGTGGGAATAGATATGATCAGATCCTGTAAGCCCAACTAATGTACAATTTACTAGCCTAGATTGGCAAATAATCGTCACATTTATATCAAGCTATGCCTGCTTATTCACGTGTCTAATTGGCATGCTCTTGCTGTATACGGAAAAAAAAAATGTAGAGGAAAGAGGAAATGAGAGCAAAAGTAAAGAGCTTAGGATATCTTGGAAGAATTGGGAAACTTATTGTGGCCTTCTATTATATTGAGATCTCAATATCTGTAGATGATCTGTGATTAGGCTTCAAATGATCCAGCATGAGTAATGAGCTGCTGATGTTTTGTTTATTTGGGACAAACACGATGTTGGACCCTACTAGTTATTGCCTAGCATTTTCTTCACGAAATCTAGTAGCATTACGTATTTACGTTGATTGGTCATTTATAATCATTTTTCTCATCTATCATTGTGTACGAGTCATTTATCATTTTGCTTGTCAATAACTATTGTCATTTTTCTGATGCAGTTGGAAAGACAGTTGAACTCGATTGTCTTCAAGGAAAGAGAATAAAGCTATCACGTTAATATCTCCAGCAGCCGATTTATGTCTCGACTCTTGAGTGACGCATTCCAGAGGTTCTGCCTCAGTGCTCCCGATGTATAGGGAGCACCGTTACGATCTGTATTTCTTGTGTACCATACGTGTGAACATGTGCTAAGGTAGACACCCAAATTTTGAGTTGTCATTCCTTTGGTCTCGCTTACCGACCTATTGTAATTTATTGCCTCTTGATATTTGTAATTATGGTACAGTCTGGTTCTGTCCCAGTGTCCCCCCACTCGGACTTATTCTTTTTCTTTTCGGTTTTATGGTACCTGCCAAAACGTTGCCGACCTTTACGTGGCATTAAATTAATTCTCTGGACTTTCCTATGTTGTCCTGTATGCTCATCGCCCTCTACAGGCAGAATCATCTGACCTGCGTGTGTTACAACAGTAATGTCGTCAACGAAACGAGTAGTTTCATATGCTCATCAATAACTTTGGACAGCAGTAACCGAGTCTAACAAGGATTTTGTGTTGCAGTAACAAGTGATCCAGATCAGGGATGTAAATCCATTAGATACAAATTACGTTAACGGGGGATTTGTACATGCTTTTAACCCTTCCCAGACATGGTGGGCCTGGAATAAATGATCCATATGTACGTCGGAGTATGCGATAGATGGCTCCATGATGCCGTGGTTGCTTTCAATATATGTACATCTTCTAAGCTTTAATCCGTCTAATGTATCGCCGGATGATACCATGAGTGTCTTCTTTTCAGCTTTAAAAGAAGAGAACTGGACTATTTTTTAGTTATACAACGGGAGTATATGCAATCAGATATAAGATTCATTATCTCGCCAGGCGTCCAAACTAGAATCAAAATCAGCAACTTTCGATTTAATTATAAGAAGCGTAATTCTACTAGAGTTGACAGGCTTGATAGGTAGAAGTTTGTGACTGAATTTAGTAACAAGTGATTCAACCCTGGCAATTCAATCAGCATAATCACAGGAGCACTTTAAGGGAGCTAATACCCAATGAAGCTTGGATCTCCCATATACTCTGCAATTTCCTCAAGCTTGACATTGAGCAATTCTTGAGTCTCAGCATCCTGCACAACCGCAATCTCTGTGTCTAAATCTCTTTGGACTAAACTCCCATACTTCCCTTTATGCTTCCCAGCGAGAACAAGAACAGGACCCCCCCGACGGGGCAGTGCAGTCTCGAGAAGGTCCTGATCCACTCCTTGAACCAATTCCTTGCTCTCATCCATGGAAATATCACACATGTATGGGCCCACCACATCCACAATCTCTCCTTTCTTCAAGTACAACCTACCCCTTTTCAAGTCCTTGCTTACGATCCTGACTCTTATGCGGCTCCTGAGCCATGATACTCCCCGCTGTATATCTGTGTCACATTTCTTTTCATTCCTCTCTCTTTTGATACCACTATTGTTGTCAATATCATATGTTTGCCCGACATTACTAATTTTCAAGTTCTTCAATTTCCTCAAGCACTTCTCCTCTTCCTTCGAACCCAAATCAGCAATATTGAGAACCCGGAGAGTAAGATCCTCCCTAGTTTCTGCAATCTTCAAAACGACTCTGTCTGGATCCAATATCTCCACAATCCTCGCCTTAGAACCAACCATGGTGTCTCTTGGACCACCTATTATTCTCACATCTTTGCCCACAAAATACCTATTTCCATCTCTATTTTTATCCCTATCCCTACTTCCAATGCCATTTTTCTCCTTTTGTTTGGCCTCCTCTCTGTCTTTCCTGCTCCCAGCAGAATTTGAGTTGTGTGAAACAAACCCTAGTCCTTCCTTATCAGTATGCTTATAGTATTCCTTGACTTTGACATCTCCCTTAGCATTTCTGCCAATACCCATTCCTTCATGCCAACCATAACCAGCAAGCAAAGTAGCAGCAAAATCCTCTACTGGTACATCCTTAAACTCCTCCATTCCCTGATCCTCAGGCAACCTTTTCAAATCATATTTCAGCTTCTCCAACAGTATATTCTCATTTCTCGGGTTCTGAGATCTGTTTCTGTCTTCCTTGGTAGTGGTAGCAGCAGTGGTGCCTTCACGAAGATTGAGTCCAAAGGAAATATTGCTGCCACCATCAGCAGCAGATAGAGACTCCACCTCAAACCGGAGGTCAGTGTCTGATTGGAGAGAGAGCGGTAGTTCAAGGTTCTTCATTCTCTTATGGGGTTGGTATTCATTCTCTAAAGGAGGAATAACTAGGTTCCGGTTGTTTTTGCCAGAAGCAACCTTTGATGGATCAAATTCTGTAACATATTGCTTCCCTTCTTCTTTATCTATGATCTGGTCCTCATCTTGTGAAGATGGTTTAGGTATGGGGGCCGATTTGGATGACTTTGAAGGGATTGAAAACGAAAGTTTCATTATTCCCCTGAAGTACAAGCAATAAAACAGACACGGGTTCGTAACGAAAACCTGGCTGAAAGTGTAAGAGCACAATCAAAGATGGAACATTTAATTTAAATAACTCCTCAATTTTGACTAACCCTAACCCTAACCCTTGAAGGTCGCAGAACAACTCAACTCAGCTCAACATAGAAAGCTGTCCCTTTCCAACAAAAACCAGGGAATTACAACCAAATAAAGTTGTCAATCTTGACCAACACTAACGGCATCAACTATTCAAACCGATTCAAACCCTACCAAATCTAAACATTAACTACAACTCATTGAAGAATCAGAAAAAAGAAGATCACAAGGATATACCAATATCGTAAACGAGAAGTCAAACTTCCAAAGCTCACCAACGACGACCGTCTAGATCTTCTCAGAGGACTTTGAACGGCGTCCAATCTTGGAATGAACGCAGTGATTGGGCATTTAAATAGAAGCACCGACTCGTGGCAAACGCATATCTCCATTTGGTCCTCCCGTTTTCTTTTATTTTTAAACAAAACAAAAACTTATATATTTATTATTATTCTTAACGTAATTATATTTTTATTATTAATAATAATTAAATATATAACTGTTCCATAGAATTTTCATTAAGATGCAAAGTCTGGAAAAAATATAAAGCTTTATCTTTAAACTGTTGTATATAATTATTAAATAAAATTTCAAAATAAATTAAATAACTAAACAATTTTATTTTAATAAATATATATATAAAAAGTTTTTTATATTTTATTAAATTTTGTTAATATATAGTTAATTATTAAAGCTACTTTTATTTGGAAGTTATATCTTAAGATATTTTAAATTTAAAGTATATTAATTAAATAATAACTAGATTTAAAAATATTTTATTTTTTATAAATTTAAAGTAAATATATAAATTATATAATTAAATTATATTAATCATAACTGATAAATAATTATATTAATCATAACTGATAAATAATGTTTAATGATTAAATAATAAATTATATTATAAAAAATCAAAACAAAAACAAATTTTAATTTTTATAAGTTTTAAAAATTAGAAAAAGTAGAAAATAAAAACTTAAATAAATATATTTTTATTAAATTTAAAAATAAAATTAAGTAAAAAATTCTAATTAAATAATAAGAAAAGATTAAGCTTTGGAAAAACTTAGTTTTTAGATTTGAAGAGTATGAAGTAAATGTTAAAACAAGGAGATCACTGCATGTGGGATATGGAAATATACCAAAGCCTAAAAGTTTGTGCTCTTCTTTTGCCACAGTCCAGATCTGAAGGACAGGGAAGTAGTGCATCTTCTATGTAGCTTCCATACCTTGAGCCTTTCACTCGGAATTGAACAAGCCTAATCCAACTAAAACAGAACCCACAAGATCAGACGAGACCCAAACCCAATTTAGTAATGAAATTGGTGTTGTCCCATTTCACGCCTATTTCACGCCGACAATATGCAATAATGGACTTCATACCTTCGGCATGTCTTTTCTGCTGTGTGAACTGTAATGACTATAAGTACATTGAAGGTATGGATGGAAGGTACATTGATTGAGATTGATAAATGATTATACAGTACTAGGAACGATGGAAACTAAGTGTCGTGGCTAGGAACGAGGTGGTTCACGACAGAGACGTTGCGGACGATGATATCGTGGTTGGAAAGTCTAAAAAAAAAACAGGGGGGGGGATTAGGTCTTGTATCCTTTTTTGGGTATTAGATCAGAAAAATAGAGAGTAGAGGGGACAATTTAGATTTAAAGTTTGTATTAAAATTTAATTTAAACAAAAATGTAGGAGAATTTTAATTCAAATTAGCCGAACATTAATTATATATATAAATTCTGTTAATTTTAGTCAACTTAATTTTTTATAATTAAAGGCTATTTTGGTAGTTGAATGGTTCATAGGATTAAGAATTATCTCTGCTTGTTCGTGAAATTAGACATTTTTCAAACATTCATGAGATGTTCTTAAGAATTATCTCTCCTTAGTACGTGAAATTCGTCATTTTTCAAACATTGTTGAGGATTGGTGGTGTTAAATTTATCAACGCAAAACTTCTCTCTTATTATTATTTATGATTCACATGTTAGGATGAATCAAGGGTAGTATTGTTATTTCAGAGTGGAAATCTGTTTATGATTTACTTTGTCCTTTCCTCACATGCATTGTTTCAGACCAACTGCAAGTAGACTTGTATGCACGATTCTAATTTCTGATTCTTGTCCGCAATAATTGCAAACTGAGGTATCAATTCAAATGGGATAAGATTGTAAACATAAAATTGAATCCTTTCTCGGAGAAAACATAATAATGCGAGACCTTAAGTCATAAAAGGAGGTTCTGTTTGTCTTGTTAAATATCGTAAAAATTGTCTTTTACTCTCTCTTTTATACTATTTCATTTGTATTATTTCTTAAAAATAGTGAAAATTTTGGCTAGGAGTTATTATCTTTCCTTCGGGTATAGTCGTAGTGAATTATTATACTATGAAATTAAATATCTAGGAAAATTATGACTAAAAAATTAGATTTTAAGTGGAACCGTTTGTAACCCCTCCAGCCTTTCCTAAAAATTTACCTGGTGTGATTTTTTTAATACAATTGTTCACACTATATTCACCTAGGCAATAGTACTCGAGATGAATTTGTTATTATTGTTAGAAATTAACCCGGTTTCACAACAATTGGTATCAAAGCCAAGGTTTTTCTTAGTGTGCTATGTAATTGTAGCATGGTCTGATCTTTCACATCAAATTTTTTTTCCTTACGCTATTGACATTCCACATTGACAGCTATTGAATAGAAATTGTAGCAGAAATGACAAAGTAAAAGATACGATCGCATCAACCACGTCAACAACTTCTACCTCATCTATTCTAGCAAGGATTGCTATGACAAATGCAAGATTTGCGGTGGAGAATTTTTTATGGTACAGGTCATTTTGACATGTGGCAAAGTGAGGTTCAAGACACTCTTTTCCAGCAAGGTCTTGACATTGTTATTAAAGAAAAGAAACCAGATGATGTTAAGGAGAAAGATTGGAAGATTATAAATCATTTGACATGTAGTACAATTCGATCGTGTCTTTCTAGAGAGCAAACGTATGCTTTCTTGAAGTAAACTTCTAAATCTAAATTGTGGAACGTGTTGGAAGAGAAATTCCTGAAGAAAGTAGTCAGAATAAGCTCTATATAAAGAAGAGAATGTTTCGTTTCTCTTATGTTCCGAGTATCACTATAAATGATCATATTACCAATTTTAATCAGTTAGTTACTGATATAATAACTTTGGATGTGACATTTAAAGATGAAGATCTGGTTTTGATGTTGTTGGAATCCCTTCCTGAAGAGTTTGAGTTTCTTGAAACTACTCTTCATGGGAAGGCTGATGTGTCTCTTAGTGAAGTTACAGCTGCTTTGTACAGTTATGAATTGAGAAGGAAGACAAAGGAAGAACATAAAAATGGAGAAGCAAAAGCTTTGATAGTCAGAGGCTGTTTGCAGAGCCAAATTAAAGGAAAGAAAAGGAGATCAAAGTTAAGGTTCAAATTGAGCAAAAATGAATGTACCTTTTGTCAGGGAAAAGGGCATTGAAAAAAGGGTTGTCCAAAGCTAAAGAATAAAAAGAAACCTAATAAAAGAAGGGTTGTTGCAAATTCAAACGTTGCTGAGTGTGAAGATACAGACTCGAATCTTTCATTGGTTGTTACATCCTCAATAAGCCCTTCTAGTTTATGGCAGCTTGATTCAAGCTGTAGCCATCACTTGTGTCCCAATCGGGATTGGTTCTCTGATTTTAGAGAGCTAAAAAGTGGAGTTGTTTATACAACAAATGACAATCCCTGCATAACAAATATGATTAGTTCAATTTGCTTGACATATGTTAGATACATGCCAAGTTTGACAAAGAATCTCTTTTATGTGGGAGTCCATGAATTAAAGGGCTACACTATAATGCAGCAAATAGAGTGATAAAAGTGATCTATGATGCACTTGTGGTAATGAAAGGAATTCGAAGAAACAATAACTTGAATTATTATCAAGGTAATGGATTTATTGGAACAACAACAGTAACTTCTAATGATGATCAAGAGCTAGAAGCAGCTAGGTTGTGGTACATGCGCTTGAGACATACAGGTAAAAAATCCTTGAAGATATTGATAAATCAAGAATTGTTGAAAGGAGTTCAGGCCTGCAAATTAGACTTCTATGAACATTGTGTCAAAGGGAAGCAAACAAGAGTGAAATTCAACAATGTAATCCATGAAACAAAGGGTATTTTGGATTATGTTCACTTTAATGTATTGGGACCTTCCAAAATAGCTTATTTAGGATGAAAACACTATTATGTAACCTTTTGTTGATGATTTTTCTCGAAGATTATGGGTGCATACTATGAAGATTAAGGATGAAGTGCTGGGAGTTTTCCTCAAATGAAAGAAGATGGTGGAAGCTCAAACAGGCAGAAGAATCAAACGTCTCCATATAGATACTGGTGGGGAGTACAAGAGTGATTCATTTTTAAAAGTCTGCGAAGATGAAGGTATTGTTAGGCACTTCACAATTAGGGATACACCATAATAAAATGGAGTGGAAGAATGTATGAACCGGACATTACTGGAGAAAGTTCGGTGTATGATGTCTAATACTGGATTAGGCAGAGAATTTTGGGCTGAGGCTATTACATATGCTTGTCATCTTATCAATCGCCTTCCATCAACTGCTATTGGTGGTAAAACACCTTTGGAAAAATGATTTGGAAAATATTTTATAGATTATAATTCCTTACATGTATTTGGTCCCACTGCATACTATCATGTTAAGGAGTCAAAGTTGGATCCACGTGCAAAAGAAAGCAATTTTTATGGGAATCACATATGGTGTGAAAGGATATCTTCTTTGATACCCAGAGTCAAAGAAATAATTTTTAGCAGGAATGTTACGTTTGGAGAATCTACTATGTTAAGAAAGGTGATAACTGAAATTGTTAAGCAAACAGATGGTACTCCAAAGTAGATGGAGTTTAAAGGAAGAATTGTTACCCTAGCAAATGATGAAGCAGATGTAGAAACTCCTGCAATAGACGAGGAGCTAGACAAAGAAGAGGTTCCAACCCAAGAACCTCTACAACAACAATTACCAATTGCATTGAGAAAGCCAAAAAGGAACATTCAAGTACCTACTCGTTATGTTGATATGGTGGCTTATGCATCTCAAATTGAAATTGATGACATTCCTACTACTTATAAGGAAGCAGTCCAAAGTTTAGAAGAAGATAAGTGGAGAATAGCCATGAATGAGGAAATACATTCCCTTTATAAGAATCAGACGTGAAAGCTCGCTAGTCTCCCAAAGGGAAAGAAGGCAATTGGATGCAAATGGGTATATGCAAAGAAAGATAGATTTCATGATAAGGATAGTGCTCGCTACAAGGCAAGGCTGGTGGCTAAAGGTTATGCTCAGACAGAGGGAATTGATTATAATGAAGTTTTTTCTCCGATTGTAAAACATTCCTCTGTTCGAATTTTGTGGGCTTTGGTAGCACATTTTGATATGGAACTGGTTCAATTGGATGTAAAAAGTGTGTTTTTATATGGACACTTAGAGGAGAAAATATATATGACTCATCTTGAAGGTTTTAAAGCTGTTGGAAAAGAGAATATAATGTGCAAGCTTGAAAATAGTTGTACATATTGAAGCAATCTTTGAGGCAGTGGTACAAGCGATTTGACAAGTTTATGATGGGACAAAAGTACACAAGAAGCAAATATGATCACTATGTGTATTTTCGCAAGCTACAAGATGGATCCTACATATATCTTCTCATATATGTTGATGATATGCTGATAACTTCAAAGAATCAAAGAGAAATTAAGAGATTGAAGATTCAGTTGAATTACGAGTTTGAAATAAATGATCTGGGTGAAGCCAAGAAAATTCTCGGCATAGAGATAAGTAGAGACAGAAAGTTAGGGAGACTGTATTTGACTCAAAAGCAATATTTGAAAAAGGTACTACAATGTTTTGGCATGAATAAAAAGTCAAAACATGTTAGTACTCCACTCACTCCTCATATAAAGCTCAGTACATCCATATCTCCAAAGAAAGATGTAGAATAAGAGTACATGATTAAAGTACCTATATAAATGCGGTTGATAGCTTGATGTATGCTATGGTACATACAAGAATCGACATTTCACAAGCAATTGGGGTTATGAGTAGGTATATGCATGATTCAGGCAAGGAGCATTAATAAGCTGTGAAATGGATTCTACGACATATTTTGAACACCGCAGATATAGGTTTGGTATTTTAACGGGATAAGCAAAATGATCAATATGTAGTTAGATATTGTGATTTCGACTATGTCAGTAATTTAGATAAACATCGATCAACTACTGGCTATGTGTTTACTCTTACAAAGGAAACAGTCAGTTAGAGGTCTACCTTACAATTAACAATTGCTTTGTCGAATACAGAGGTAGAGTATATGGTAGCTACAGAGGTGAAGGAGGCAATTTTACTTCAAAGATTGCTTGATGAATTGAGAATTGGACTGAAGCATATCAAAGTACATTGCGATAGTCAAAGTATTATTCATTTAGTAAAGAACCAAGTTTATTATGCAAGGACGAAGCACATCGATGTTCATTATCACTTTGTATAAGAGGTTCTAGAAGAAGGTGATGTAACAATCCAAAAAATTAAGACCACTGAGAATCTTGCTGATATGTTGAAAAAGGTGGTGACTACAGTCAAGTTCCAACATTGTTTGGACTTGATCAATATTGCTAAAATTTGAAGATGTTTGCTTTGAAGTGTATTTGAAGACACTACTAAAGATGAGTTTTGTTAGAGATTTGAAGATGTTGAAAATGCTAAGGTGGAGAATTGTTGACTTTTTGGCATATGTTCAAATCCCATATTGGAGAAACACAATAATGGGAGAGCCTCCTTAAGTCATAAAAGGAGGGTCTCTTTAACTTGTTAAACATCCCAAAATATTGTCTTTCCTTCTCTCTTTTGTAGTATTTCACTTGTATTATTTCTTGAAAACAGTTAAACATCAGTGTAGTAGTGTCCGAGGAAGTAGACATAATTGGCTGAATCTTGGTAAATTATGGTGTTCTTTATTTGTTTATTTTAAGTGAGACCCCTTCAGTCTTTCCTATGAATTCACCTGGTGTGATTTTTCAGTACAATCGTTCACATTCTTTTCACCCAGGCAATAATGCTCGGGGTGAATTTGTTATTGTTGGTGGAAACTAACCCAATTTCACAACATCTTTTGTGCCGATTAATGATTGAAGGGTGATATATGACTCAAAAACAATATATGAATATCACTCTTTCTAGAATCCTACTAGTATTTTCTTCTTCATAATATGATGAAAATGACGACAAGATATTGTCAATCTCCTCACTTAATTCTTTCATCTTCATTTATCCATACTCCTCATCTCCTTTCACTCCAAATTCAGTGAACCTCTTTATCCATCTTCCTAATCTTTTTAGAAATCAACTTGGAAGCACCACGAAGAAAAGACACATGGGAATTATTGAAATTGAAGATCTTTTGCCTTAAAGGAAGGCACAAGAAAATGGAAACAACAAAAGTGGGCATCACAGATCTTGTATGGAAATGGAGCTTAAGAACTGCACAGGTGAAGAAAGTTTGGAAGGTGAGAAGAGCAGGCAGAACGAAAGAAAATAGCAATAATGACAAGCTAGCTTAATAAGCGGCTTACTTTAGTAGCAATAAAACTCAAAATGCCCTAATTCTCCTTTCAAAACCCCAAAGCAAAAACTGAAGGTACTGACATATAGCTTGTCCCTTCTAAGGGTAAATCGTTCATGAATGATCAGTAAGGAACATCAAGTTGAGTAACATATATAAGCAGATAACACCAATTAAAAGGGAGGAGACTGTGAAAGCTTTAGTGAGAGAGTGTAAAGCTTTCCACAATATCCAATCCCACATTTGCTCTTTAAGAGTAGCATTCTGGTGATGCAGGGAGTGGTCATTGTAAAGGAAATTGGTTGATTGATAGAAAGTTCACTGGTTAATCAATTCTACAAAATTCATAGACTCCATAAAAGATTAATACTGAGTTTATATCAAAAACTCTCATCTCCGTAGGATATTTGATATAGTATAAAAATAATAAAACTTGAGAATAAAAAGAAAACAACTTAGCAACAAGCAACTTCAAAATCAAAATTGAAAATACCTCAAAATCAATCAAATACAAGTATCTAATTTTGTAAAACCATGGGGAACTCAATCAGAGTAAATCTTTAACTACATTGGTATTGATAAAATACCTGAAAGAGTCATATGGCCCTTAACCTTGATTTTGGGTTACTATCATACTATCAAAACTGTCAACCCCATCACCATTATGTTCTATCATATAATTTGTCACTTCTTTCCTTATCATCTCCCATAAACTTTGCGTCAAAACCCATAATCCATGCCCCTACATCATTATTCATAGGAAGGAATAGGGTAGAAATTAGAATTAGATATGAAACTTGAACTAGGTTCATTATGAATAAGGGAGAAACTTGAGTTGAATCATGAACAGTAGGCAACTAGGCATTAACTCAAAAACTCGAACGAACACCTCCGAAGGGACGACACCATGAAGAGATAAGTGAAGTGATGTCAAGGGGTCATCATTATTAGAGGACGATGTTGTCTCAACTTGAGTTATAATCCCGCTAGTCCTCTCGGAGAAAATTGCCTAAAAAAAACAATTCCACATGCAAGGAGGTGCAGTAGGTGTTGGCCCTCTTGCTAGATGAAATGTTTAGAAAAATTGACTGCCCATGCCATTTTTAAAAATTGACTGCCCTTGCCATCCATACCTAAACATTTCATTAGCAAGAAATTAAAAATTCACTGCCCATGCCATCCTTAACTAAACAACTACTAATTGACTACTAAGGAAGAATAATATTCAACTACAAAGAGCCTTAGGGAGATGAGAGAGAGAATCTGCAAAGAGAGTTGGTGGGAGAGAATGGTTAAGTTTTTTTTTGACAAAATGGTCCTTTAACTTTTTGAAATTTACGGTATCAACTGATATTCAACTGGTATTTTAAATACCGATCAGTATCAATGGGGCAACTTTTGTACCATTTTTAGTTGGTAAGGTACAACTCAAAATGTTGTCATACTTAGAGAATGGGTTAAAAAGAGAGAAGGTAATTTAATCAAGTTGGACTCAATTATAAAGTTTGAGAAATTTTATGGTTAAATATGAGATATTTAGTAAATAAGGATTGATATGAGATATTAGATCTTACTTGAATATTGGTATTTAATTAAAATTGATTATAATTCTAATTAAAATTAAGATATTAAAATGTCCAAAACCTAGACTTAAAGTTCCAAAGGAGTGTTAACCAAAGGAGTTAACACTTCTTACTTAATCTTCTTTATAACAATTGTAGAGTTTTTTTAACTAGTTATGTGAATGTCATTAAAGGTTAGATACTTGTGTAGTTACAATAATTGAGATGTTCTAATTTTAGAAACTATTTGAAAATAGACAAGAATACAATAAAATTTCAGAATAAGGTAGGATTTATACTTTATTATATTTTATATGTTAATCATATTATAAAAAATTAAATGATCATAACTTTCAAAAAATTATAAGAAAAAATTTCGTATTTATTTCACTACATAGGAGATTGAGAGTGATTTTTCAACATATTTGTTAGCCCAACTTTTAACCCATATATCAGAAAATGAAACATAAAAGGTCTACATCAATTCCATGTAAAAAGGCCAAGACATGTTAAGCATAGGCTCGTTTAAACCAAACTCTTCAAGGATTCCAGGTCTTACAGGTTAAACGGCATATGCCATGGTCTGGTCATCACAGAAGTTGGTACAAAAATCTAAGGACTCTCACATAACATACGGATCCTAAGTGGTTATAAAGTCTTAGTAAATGGAAATTATTAATGATAACATATACAGCATATGATCTGGATTGAGTATAAAGAGTTCAGGTCACCTGGGCAAAAGAAGTCCTACCCCACAAGTAAGGTCTTTGACATGCAACGTCCAAATTCCATACTTTTACTTAACATCATCATATGACAATTAATTTTGCCCATATTAAACCTGCATGGCTATGGACCTCTTTTTCTTTTTTCTATTTTTCCCCCCTTCAAATGCTATCGGCCCTTGTCAACATGCTCTGGGTGATGGAGTCACCTACTCCATTTTAGAACCTCAAAGTCCGCCTTTCTTGACTCCACAGGATAGGCCTTGTGTAAACACTAAATTTGACATGAAGTTGTACTTGGAATAACATTTCATTACTCTATAGTAGTAGTACATCTTGCCTCACTGGAGATTTGTTTTTTAGTGCAACCTCAGTGGAGACGGTTAAAAATAGGGCCAAGTTATAAAGATGAATTTAAATAATAATACAACAGCAACGAAACAATTCAACGTGAGCTTGTGGGACAAGAATAGGGTATGGATTAGAGTGAGGAGATGACGAGTAATAATAGAAATAAGCTTCTTCTAGAAACGGAAGAGGAGTCGGAGGTGAAACGAGAATTGTGACGTGGATGACTGGGGTTGAAGGAGATTGTGTGGACAATGAGCGTATTTAGACGAAGTACAATTTCCAGATGGGTCCCCAACAATCATGAGGAGAAAACCAGAATTTCCACCGCCACGCATAATCTCAGACCGTATGGGTCCTTGACAATTTCCTCTATCACAGGCATGTAATTTTAGCAGCATGAAATGACCCAACTAACCTTCGGGGTCAGGTAGTGTGAGGGAGTAGCCCAGGCCCCGTGCCTACTGGCCATTCAACACGTGAGCCTTTCCTCCGGAATTATTTTAACAGGCCTGCTCCACTGACTGTCTGGCTCAAGCCGAGCCGAGCCGAACTCTTTCTCAACCAACTTAATTAGACAAAGTGATCATGAGATACCTGCTGTGGCTGTGCAAATGCAACTCCAAATCCAAAGTCCAACCAACACCATTCGATTCTCCATTTTTGTCAGTCGTCCAAAATATGATTATAAGAATTCCAACAGTATTTTATTGCGCCGGCGCCTTTGAGCAATATTATTATTTCAGTTTTACAACTCTTTGGATATGAGCCATTAAGCCTTAGAGCAGAGAGAGCTACAAGCTTCCATGAGCCGAATGCCAGTGAAACCTCTCCCACAATGCTTTCCCTACAAAAGCTCAAAGTGTGCATCTTTGCTTTCTTCATGTCTTTGTATTGACACGTCTCCTTGTCCACCATCTTTTTCTCTCAGTATATCGCAACCAACAATCAATAAAGTCCCTTATATAAACCTATTTCAACACGGTGGAAGACAACCAAGCTGCGAAAGGACTACTTCGCTTGGTCATACATATGGGGTTCATACCAACGGAAGAGAGCAAGAAATTGGAGATAGATGAGTTCCAGAGGATGTTGGTGGCATGTGCAGGGCTTAACAGAAGAAAAGATGAGGAAGAGTTTAGTGGCTTGCTGCGAGCTTCGTCTATGGAGATTGATGATTACAGAGAGCAGCTTGTTTGTGTCACCAGTGGTGTTTCCTTTCTGGGTCTTGCCATCGTCGACCGGCTTTTGTCTCGTGGATACTCTGTTCGGATCATCGTCGACAATGAAGGTACTATTTTCCTTTTTTGTTTAGTTCATGCCATCACTGTGTAGTCAAGTTATGTTCTTTTACATTTTAATGACCGTGTTCGTTAAGGTATACTATTCGTGAAGTCACTATAAAGATTATGTATACGTAAGCTCGAGGTTTTCCTTCTCCTTGTCCGCCCCGAAAATGTTTATTTAGTTTGAGATTGCGTAATGAGTAGCCTCCTTTAGTTCTTAATCTGAAGTTTTGAATTTTTAAATATCGGAAAAGTTTGGCTAAAACAAGATTCTTGACAGAGTATTTGGAAATTTTGAGTGTATATAATTTGTTGGCCTTTTAGGTCTCTGTTATGACTTGGGAGAGATTATCTTTGGGTAAACTCTTCCAGCTCTCACTTTATTGGCGCACAGGTCTTTCCTCTAGTCACATAGAATTCACTTCTGAAACAATTGGAGTTCTTTTCTCACCACAAATTTAATGGAGTTCAAATTAATCACCAAGATTACCGTCACAGACGATGGTGTTACGAATTGAGAAAACAATTTCTGCTTCAAGTTTTGTAGCGAAAACAGGGGACTTCTTAACAATTTGTTCCAACATAATTTTGGTGGACCATCTGAAATATAGGATCTTGCAAGGCTTAGTTGGTTGTAATCATGATATAAGTATGTATAACCCAATGATCAAAAATCTACAGCCAATTCTTTTTTACAATATATCATAGAGCATAGATTACAACTTCCCATATCACTGTTGATATTCAACTAAGCAGAAGCTCGTATGTGTTTAATTGGAAATTGCAGAGGACATGGAAAAACTAAGGGAGTTAGAGGGGTCAATGGAGCTGAGATCAGGTAACAGAAGGTTCAATGCAGTGCTTGCAAAGCTGACAGATGTTGGCAGCTTGTCGGAAGCATTTGAAGGATGTCGTGGCGTGTTCCACACCTCTGCATTTACCGACCCTGCTGGCCTTTCTGGCTACACCGTGAGTCTCCGTCTTCTAGAAAAAATTTGATAGTCATATTTATATTTCACTTTTTTTATTAACTCCAATGATATTGGAAAAAGATATGGAGACAATTCAATCAAATGGCGTTTTTCAATGTTCATAGAATTTTAGTAATGGCAAGGATAGGGACAGCGGATCCACCATTTCTTATATAGAGAACAGGAGTCTTAAAGGTAGCATCTGCATTGGATATCTCGCTTAAAATTGAACTAAAGGATCTCCCAGACTTTGAATTATGTCAATTTGTGGTTCAGAAGTTTGGTGATAAGATAAATAAAAGGTGAAACTATATGATAGATTTATTGTCAAATCTGTAGTCATTCCACATGATGGGTCTTTTCGAACGTTAGGTTCAGCGACTAACTTCTTCCCAGTTCTAAGCCAACTTCCAATGGATCTAACTACCCGACATTTAAGTTACATATACAAAAGTTTGACTAAAATGGACCTTTTGATTCTTATTTGTCGGGGAAATTAACAGATGCTTAGTTTTGACTAATAATAACATATGCCTAAGTTTAAAACCTTGCCGTATTTGCAATACTTGTCAATGTGGTTGTTCGCCATAATAAATGCCCTCAATAATTGGTGAATTGGTGGAAACTTGTGTCTAATACTCCTTGCGAATACGTGGCACAGGATAGGTGTCCTCTGGTTTAGAGGTACCTTTGTACTGGTAATGGTGATTGATCATATTGATGTGTTCTTCCACTGTTGACTGTGCGCTATTAAAACGTTGGTTGGAAATCACTATCTAGTTCAATTACTTCCATGTGATTCTTAACGATGGTACTGCTATTATGGCAGTGACTGAGAATAAGCTAATGATATGTTTTTTTCTTCTTAATATAAACTTTGGCGACTTCTGACCTTATAAACATTTAACACACTTGTCACATGATTCACATTTATGCTACCTCTACTATCCAACTAATTAATCCTTTGCTTTTAAAAGACCTTATAAACATTTGACATATTGGTCAGATAAGTCACGGGAAGTCTATAGTTGAGTTTTGGCAGAAGGGTCATTATCTCTTAATTTTGTGTTGATTAATAGTAATTACTGTTTGTTATTTCAGAAAGCAATGGCAGATATAGAAGTGAAAGCCAGTGAAAATGTCATCAAGGGATGTGCTAGAACGTCCTCTGTGAGGAGTTGTGTGCTCACCTCTTCGCTTTTGGCTTGTGTGTGGAGGGATGATAGTCCGCAGAATATCTCATCTGTAATCAACCATGAATCCTGGAGTGATGAATCACTTTGCATTGACAGAAAGGTACATCTTTCAAATTTTCTGCATTTCTCCTTTTCCATTTTGAATAAAAAATTTCATGCTATATGCAGCTCTGGTATGCTCTAGGCAAGCTGAGAGCGGAGAAAGCTGCATGGAGAACAGCAGAGGAATATGGGTTAAAACTCGTCACTATTTGTCCAGGGCTTATAACGGGCCCCAAATTTTTGCACAGAAACCCAACAGCCACAATTGCATATTTGAAAGGTATTGGTTCCATTTTCTGTTCTTTCAGCAATAGCAGCATTGTTGATACATCCTAACCATGACATCGAAATTCAGGAGCTCAAGAAATGTTTGCAAATGGGCTGCTAGCAACTGTGGATGTGATCAAGCTAGCAGAAGCACATGCATGTGTGTTCCAAAATATAGACAAGACAGCATCTGGCAGATATATTTGCTTTGACCGCGTCATTGAGAGCCAGGCTGAAGGAGAAAGATTGGCACTAGAGGTTGGAATTCACGCAAACAAGATATGTGGATATTCATCCAACTACAGTCGAGGTCGATTTAATATATCAAACAGGAAACTTTTCAACCTCATGTCTAGATCACTTCGAAGTTGTTACAATCAACGTTAGGAATCCTAGTAATGCTGTTTTCCTAGTTGTAAGTTTTGAGAGAATGAAAAATGGAGCATACTTTCTGGTGGCTTAAATTATCACACGTCTTGTGACAGACATGAACCTAATGATAAACTTGAGAAGAAGATAACAGATGCGTGTCAAGGACCAAAAAAGAGATGCTATGGTATAGGAACGTTTATCCTATGCAATTCGCCGGGACTCATGCAAGCTTTACCACTTACATTAACTATCCAGCCTGTCAAACAGGCCAGCAGTTGGTAACAAGCCAAGGATGACCAGTTTCAATAATCTAGGAAAATATGCAACAGAGGATTGAACAACGCTCATCCTGGTCATAGCAACATCTTTTGGAGACTTCCGAGAAGAACAGAAACTAATTCTGTGTTAGAGCTGATATGCATGAGAGGCTGTCACTTTTCTTTGCATACAACGATAAGGTTAGGTAACCGTTTAAATGCCAACAAAAGGACGCACCTTTTCCGGATTCGATTAACCACAAACGAGATATTTCGAAACCGAAAATAAAACAAAAGTAAAAAGAGTTGAAGGGGAATCAGTAAAGCTTGGAGAATCTCTGGTGTTTGCACTCTGAAGATGTTGAAACAAGTCCTTCCCGTATGAGAGGTGTGCAGGATATAACTAAGCATTCGAATTCATGTAGAGGACAAAAGAAGATGAAATAGACGACAGACGAGAGACAAGCAAAAGCCTTAAAGTAAAAGAAAGATGAGAGGGAGACTCCAACAATCCCCACATTGGCAATGAGGTTTCTGGTGGGACACTCGGCACCGGCAATTTTTGTTCATTCTGTTTAGCTGAAAGAACCCTTAACACTGACCATTAAGATATAAGCCACAATAAATTCAACAAAGGAGATTGCTGAAGTTCTTGGATTTTATTTCAATCTCCGATCTCCGATCCCACACAACTAGGCAGAAAAGAAAAAAAAACAAGAAAGAGACAGACCAATTTCAAGCATTCCCATGCGTAAAACAAAACCAATAAAAACAGATTAAGAACGCAGTTTGCGGAAATTTAAACAAAAAGGGCTCAGAGAGTTGCTGTCTATGCTCAGCGAAGAGCCTTTTCGAAAGGGAAAATAGCCCTTCTCATACAAGAGGTGTCAGAATAATAAGCACTCTTCATCTTCGCCCCAGTTAAAGCTCAAAACTTTGAAAACAAGAGATACATTCAAGAAATTTTGTGTAACCTACAATGTAGAAAATACTAACCAAAAAAACAGACTAAAAAATATTTCAGAGGAAGACAGATGCTACGCTGAAACGCCTTGGCATGTTAGGGTTTATGTAAGCGCAGAAGAAGAGCGCAACCCCCAGACTTTATAGATTAAGCATGGGCTTTTAAGGATTTTGTCATATTTCACTAGCCCATGACATTGATCACCGATTGCTTTTGGATAATTAGGCCTGCCAGTTGAATTGTCACTTTGCGCTTACATAGGCCACCAATGACCAACCATAGCCCAAAATTTATTTTCTTTCCTCTCTTTCCCGCATTGTTGACGAGAATAGATACTGTGACAAGACCTAAAGGGGATTTTGAAAAATGTAGGCCTTTTTTTCCTTGCATTCGGAACTTCAAGTCCAAATCATTTAGAATTAGAAATGAATCTTATATATATATATATATCTCCATTAACACTCTTAACAGCTGAACTCTTTTTTAGTGAACAAGGTCAGAATGGATTAAGACAATACATAGTTCGACAACATTAAATCTAGAAAAGAAAACATACATTAACGTTAGTTTTTATGATAACCTTGAATTCAAAATGACATTATTTTTCAATATAATAAATGAATTTAATACATCATATTCATTATGTGAACATTCCCAATCTAACCAACTAATGTTTTGCAACTGGAACATCAATTCCGTATGTAGATATGTACTCCAATTCACAAAGATAAAACAAGGGCTCACTTAGTATATGACTTTAGATGTGGTACGTACCGCATTCAAGTTTTATAACAAGTCATATGCATGCTAGATTTATCGGTTTTGAGAGAATCTGAATAACACCTATTGATACGTAAACAAAATAGAAAAGAAAGACAGCAACCACGTCAGTCCATATGATGCGAGAGATCAGGAGGAGATTCTTACTTGTCTTGTTAACTTAGTTCTACATTTAAATACCCAAGTAGAGGTAGCTGTTTTCTTCTTTGAGAGGGATGCATAATGTTTCGAGATTCCAGAAAAAAAAAAATCAATATACGTCTCATGAGAATATTGAGGTCCGGTACGCGTTTAGTTTAAAATGACTTCAATATATGATTATCATTCTATATATATATATCGCTTTAACGTAACGTAGCCAATTTCTTCAAAATGAAGAATCTTAGGGCCAGCTACTTAATTCTCGTTTACATCGCCTTCCATATTATATACAGAAATATAGGAGAGGTTTTCTAATTTTTAATTTATTGTCTTGAGGTATGAGAAATGGACGAACACATGCTAAGATACTTCTTTCTTCAGAATCAGTAACATAGAAAAATAAAAACATGTTAAACATACCAAAGCAGATATGTTCTTTGAATTACCTGATAGCGTATAGTTACTGTTATATCTTTTCTTGACCGACAAAGGATAAACCAAGATCAAACCTGTAATCGTTTTCAGATTTGGTTAAGAGATACAGAAATCAGAGTAGATAATTCAAGCAGTACCAGCAGAGCTATTGTTATTAGACTCACTGACAGTTCTATAGTGGAGACCCGTAACGAAACTTGGCCTAGGTAACTCAAATTTCCCATTTTTTTAGTAAGAAAGGGGAAAGTGACTGCACCAGTCCACCGGCCTTTCACGTGCATGAGTCATGCAAAGTGAAGAGGACTGTAGGAAAAAGAAGAAAAAAAATGGAAAGCAAACATCAAGAAGCCATGAAAAAAGAGCTTTCGGTGAGAGTGAATATAGTATAAATATTAAAATAAATAACAGGGCCAATTTCCTATATTCGCTGTCATCGGGACACAGCAAGCAGTCATTTACACTCTCTGTCTATATATATATATATATATATATGGATATATAAGCTTTCTTGCCCGAGCTTCTGGTATAAGAAAATGGGAATTGATGTCATCATAGAAGGTCTTATGAGTTAATAAAATAGTTCAGAGACTCAGAGGGACCTCAGAGAAGAGAAACGGTTCCATTTGAATAAGTGCCACTATTCAGATCAGATCCAGCTGTTGTTTGATATTGCTTATTGCATGGCAAAGCAGACCATAGCAAAGAACTGCCATTGCAGATAGGGTAAACACCTCTTCAAGATTCCACTGTTTTTGCACCAAGTAAGTCCCTTTTCTTTGTATTTATCCATGCAACTGCATTAGAAATTTATAATTAATTGGTTTGAGTTTCATGCCTTGTTCATGGTATGAGAGACTCGCAAATTAAATGGACCTGTGAAATATTGATTCATGGTCCTCCAGCGTTCTCCTTTCTCTATTTACATCGACGATCATCCAATTACGTGAAAATTCTAGCAGTCAATAGATCTTTTGCTGCTGTATTCCAATCGGATGCTAGTAACGAGGCAAGTTCCAGAGCTTGTTCTTCTATGGGACTCCAATTGCAGTACCTAAAATGCTTCCCTTCTAGTCATGTACACGTTGCGCTTCCTCAAATAGCACAGCAAAATGTAGTTGATAGTCACACAACGCAGCTTACTGTTCCATTTTCCTACCTGTCCCACTATAGGTTCGCTATTGTATTTATTTGTAGGCATTTTTCAAATTTTCATTCGTCGTCATGCATTTATTAGATGGATGAAATCGAAAACTCACTTTAGGTAGAATACAGGAATATATATATATATATATATATATTGGGTATATACATTTTTCTGGGTTTGTTGCTTTTGTTTCGTGGCATCTATACAGTCGATTCGTTTCGAACCAATATTTGGCTTTCAATGTCAAACGATAGAAAGGAGAGAATTTTAGGACTTGGAGATATGAAAATTGAGCTCAAAACGTTGTTGAAATTTATTTTTGATAGAATCCACTTCCACTTTTGATTGTTTATTTGTTGTTTGCAACTGATATTGACATGATGAATCAATCTAGTTACTAAATTAGAAACACATTGTGTATAAAACTGCACATTCAGTAATCATCTCCTGCACAGGATAGGAAAGCTGGGTTGTTTCTTTGACATTTGAGTTGTGAAGATAAATATGAGGAGTCTCTATTCATATGACACTGTAAGAATTGTTGCAAAGCCAAAAGAGACATCAGACATGAAGTCATGATTTCATATAGCTAGCAAAAACATTTAAGGTAACTTTTCTTATCATAAACTCGACAAACTCATGGAGTGTCCAGTCTCACTCGCATTCCATTTTCTGGCTTACCCTTTTCCTACTTTCACTAACACACCCTACACATCACTTTTCTTTTCTGCCCATCTCAAGATATTTCAAGCACCAAAAAAAGCCCCTTCTCAGTAAATGCTACTCTCTCTCTTTACCATGTTCTATGGGTTGAGTTGAGTTGGAGATACCATACCAGATTTGTAACACAGGAGACATGAGATTTGTATGTATATAGACACATAAACCAAAGATTAGATTCCTAATTTCCTTTTCTTACGTTGGTTGATCAGACATTTTAGTATTCCAGGAGAAAACTGGAAGGAGAAATCAAACAGACATTTTAGTCATTACGTCTCTTCCCAATTTGTCTCTTCACAGCAAGAGCGAAGCCGGAAGCCAAGCCTAGGCAAAATAGAATGAACCAGAAATGAAATCAAGAACATCAAATGGGAAGCCTTGTCAAATTCACCATCAGTTGTTAGTGTAGTAAATCAAATTTCAGGGGATAGAAAAACACAGACCACCTCCAAGAGGACACCGAGTCTCTCTCTCCGTTGTATTATTGGGCAGTGGAAAGCAGGGCTTCATAAGGCGCGTGAAGCTACTTTGTTTCAAAATAACTCCATGCATTGCTTTAACTTTGCTTGTACTGCTTAGTTAATTGCATGAAAATTTTCTTTTCCTGTACGTAATATTTAACTTTAAAGCATTTAACAGAAAACTAGCAGAAAAAGGGCAGTGTATAGGAGCTCAGAGAGAGTATATACAGTCACCAAACAGAGAGAAGAGAAGCGTGTTATGTCAAATTATGTATGTGTGGTCATCTTTTTTGCAGGTTATTATAGCTGATCATCATCAAGAGATCATCAAATGAAGGATAACCCACCTCGAGTTTCATGCAAATATGGGACCCATGAGGCATCAAGAGACGGCTCCACCAGAAACAGCAGGTACGCCGTCGATGAAAGTGGAGAGATGATAGAGTGTACAGGTAAGTATTGTCAGTCATGCACAGCTGGGTTGATAGCCGACTGTGTGGCACTTTGTTGCTGCCCCTATGCTTTGGTGGATCTCTTGACATTTGCTTTTGTCAAGGTTCCGTGGATGATAGGGAGAAGGTGTTTAGGAAAAGTGCAAAAGAAGAAGAAGAAGCTGGAATGGAATAGAAAATGCAACAAAAGTAGTAGTAGTAGTGCTAGTGAAGGTGGCAATATGAGAGTGGTGAAGAGGGATGAGACAGAAGAGGAGATTAGGGAGATTGAAGCTGGCTTTATTGAAGAAGAGCAAATGGCTAGGTTTAGTGCAAAGCTTGAGGCAGAGAAGGTTTGGGTAGAGATGTATCAAGTTGGTCATTTAGGTTTCGGTAGAGTTTCCTTTACGGGTGTTCAGTTATAGTCTAAAAAGGTCTGATTATGGAAGTAAATCGATGTTATTTACATATGCATACAATGTTGTGCTCTAAGTGTAATGCTAAATTGTTTTTCTACCAACCGTCAGTAAGAGTGGGCTATATGAATTTTGCTTTGGAAGTGTTCTTTATATTTATTTTTACATATAATTTTGAAAGCTCAAGTTACCTGACAAATGACAATTGCGTCTATTTTGTGAATGTACAACGTGAAAAATTTTACCCTATGCCTACATTGAATGTTAATTCATTTATTCTACTTTT
>JANSVA010000008.1:10466452-10489780 GCA_025504915.1 Erythroxylum reticulatum | reverse complement strand
AACTCAATTATACCCGAAATGTCATGAATGCATGCACAATATTGGTATGAGTCTAAAAATGTATATGCACAAATAAGAAAAAAAACTCAATTATGCCAAGCATACCATGCATTGAAATTCCTTAATATTCTAATTCCTAATATGGGGCGTTATAGGTTCGATAAGGAGTTACACAAGAAACTCATCTCCTTCAGCCACAATAAGCCTTAGAAAGATCATTTAGGGGTAACAACGACGGACAAGAGATCGCAAAATGTGTTCTACTAAAAGGGAATGAGTAAAGATTTGAGGAACTATGTAAAAATAAGTGTAACCTACTAGAAAAGTAAGTACAATAATATGCAATATCTCAGGAAGTTACTACCAACTCTTATATCAAATGGTTGCTAGAAGTTGATAAGCATGGACTTCGTAGAAGGCCTTCCACCCATGTAGGAAAGAACATAAGTGATGGTGATGGTGGATTGCTTTAGTGAGCATAATTATTTCATACCCATTAAATATCTGATCATAGTAGTAGATGTGGACCGATTATTTCTCGATCATATCTTCAAGTTACGTGGAATGTATAAGAGTATTGTGGGTGACAAATACCCACTTTTCTTTCTAGAGGGAGTTTTTCAAGTTATAAAGGGATTCTCATTCAGATAGATAAACTGAAGCGATGAAATATACGTTGGAGACACATATGAGGTGTTTCTATGAGGATGTTCCAATAAGATGAGTGGAGTAGGTTTTCTTGGCTGAATGATATTATAACACTATATCTCATATGACTAATGATTCCACACCATTTGAATTATTGTATGGGTATCTTCACTCGTCTATGTACTTTATTTCATAAGAGGCTCTCGAAACTTAATGGTCGACTAGATAATGAAAGACAAAGACATAACATTAGCTTTAGCTAAATTCCATATCCAAAGGGCGCAAAAATATATAAAGAAGCACGTAGATCACAAAACGACTATTCGAGAGTTTAAAGTGTGAGACCTTATGTTCCTCAATCTTTGACCATACAGATAATAGTCACTATAAATAAGGAGCCATTAGAAGTTATCACTTCTGCACTATGATCCATATTCCATTATGGAAAAAAAAAGGGGTTAGTCGCTTACAAGCTAGCATTACTTGAACGATCAACCATTTACCTAACCTTTCATATGTCTCATTTAAAGAAGTGCATTGCAGAAGGAACACATATCTTTGTTGAGTTACTAACAATGGCACATTGTAATAACAAACATACTAAAGTCGTTATGAATTATCAAATTGTGAAACATCACAATTGACCTAAGACGCAAGAATTATTATAGTGGACTGGTCGTTCATTAGAGGAGGCTACATAGGAATCTCTATTTGAGCTACATAATCGAAACCTTGAAGTCAATCTTGTATACAAGGTTTTCGAAGGGGCAAATATTGTTACCAGAGAAGAAATCATGCAAATGTAGGAACTATAACCCATAGCAACATAAGGGAAACGTTATTGTTTAGACTCTACATGATGATACCTTTAAATGATGTATTTTTGTTCTTTGTAGTTTGTTATCGACAACGTTGTACATAGTCGTAAGAGAAAAGCTCACGAGCTTATATCATGACATAAGTACTATTACAGTGGAATGGCCAGTCATTGTGGGAGTCTCTATTTAAGTTACAAAATCACAAACCTGATGCCAACCTTGTGGACAAGGTTTTCAAAGGGAGAGGTATTGTTACCAAAGAAGAAATTATGCAGAAGGTGAGAATCACAACCCGTAGTAATAAGAGGAAAACATGGTCATTTAGACTCTACATGATGATATCCTTAAAATGATATAGTTTCGTTCTTTACAGTTTGTTATCGACGATGTTGTACATGATCATAAGGGAAAGACGCACAAGTCTATACCATGCAACAACTCGACATTTTTTTCAAAATTAAATAACAATTATCCTTAACTCTCTCTCTCTCTTCCAATTCTCTCTAATTTCCTCTTGCAATTATCCCTCTGTATTGATGCGCACCACGAAAGGACTAACATCGATGTGATGATGTCTTCAATGGATATTTTTGTTTGATGGGTTTTGACCTAGAGGAACTAAGAAGGATAACAATTTCAAATTCAACAATAAAAAAATAAGGATACTTCAGGTTTGATTTCTACGACACCTTTTGGAAACTCGTTCCAAGCAATCCAATGATCAAAATAAAACCAAAAGAAACGAACAATCAACACGCCACAATTGGAAACCAATTGATAAGTGAAAGATGGTTCGAAAAGTAACAAGAACAAGAGAATAAGGTTTTCTCGCTATTGAAGCCGACGACATTTCCACAATTCTGATCAAACTCCATTATAAAACCCTAAAACATAAGTATTTATACTTAGGTCAAATAATAAAAGGTTGGGCTAAAAATACATGGAAGTCCAAAATAAAACGAAGCCCAAAAATTAAATAAATAGATCCGATTCGTGTCTTCAAGCTCCAAGTGTATCCAGTCCAAGGATTTGAGTTAAATAGATTAGTTTGGGCTCAATTCGATCAATTCCATTAAACTCTCCTCCAATAGGCTCGGAGTTCGCCATCTTCTCAAGATAAAAGCCCACATATGTACCAAGAGCCTTTTTAAATCTCTTGGTCCTAGCTTTGGTCATGGACCATTCTGGTATGGTTAGCTCTCTGTCTGGCCTTGGTCGATTGTTCATGGTCCCGCTTACATCAGTCCCTCCCTCCTCAGGAAAATTCGTCCTTGAATCTGAATGCATATCAAAAGGAGAAAGATCAGCAACATTAAAAGTAGCGGATACATTATACTTACCTGGAATATTAATTTTATAGGCGTTGTCATTGATCCACGCCAACACTTGAAAAGGACCATCACCCCTAGGATCTAACTTGGATTTCCTCTGGTTAGGAAACCTCTCCTTCCTCAGATGCACCCAAACCTAATCACCAGGTTCAAAGGTCATTATTTTTTGCCCCTTGTTGGCTTGCTTCGCATATACCTTGTTCCTCTGCTCAATATGTTGTCGTGCCTTCTCATGCAACTCCTTGACCATCTCGGCTTTACTCTTGCCATCTGTACTAGACAACTCATGCAAGGGTAAAGGCGCCAAATCCAAAACAGTCAAAGGATTAAAACCATAGACAAGCTCAAAAGGTGAAAACCCTATGGTAGAATGCACACTCCGATTATATGCAAATTCAATAAATGGAAAACATTCACCCCAAGTTTTCAAATTCTTACCTACTATAGCACGCAACATAGTACCCAAGGTCCTATTAACTACCTCGATCTGTTCATCTGTCTATGGATGACAAGTAGTAGAATAAAGCAAATTTGTACCCAACTTGCCCCATAAGACTCGCCAAAAATGGCTCAAAAATTTAGCATATCTGTCAGACACAATAGACCTAGGAATGCCATGCAATCTAATAATTTCTTTGAAAAATAAGTCGGCAACATGCACAGCATCATCAGTCATATGACATGTAATAAAATACATCATCTTACTAAATCGATCAACCACAACGAAGATGCTATCAAAACCTCTCTTTGCCCTAGGCAAACCCAAAACAAAGTCCATAGAAACATCAACCCACAGTTCAGTAGGCACAGGTAAAGGTATATACAATCCATGAGGTTTGACAATAGATTTTGCCTGTCTACATGCAATACACTTGGCACATAAATGTTCAACATCTCTACGCATTCCAGACCAATAAAAATGTTCATGCAAAATATCCAAAGTCTTAGCAACCCCAAAATGACCCATTAATCCACCACTTTGGGCCTCATGCACAAATAAATTCGTATCATCGACCTTTTTGGTAGAAGAATCCAAATTGAATCTGTCAACAATGGGACAAATTGAATAGACGTCATTGTTAGTAAGGATCTTGTCCTTCTTGGTAACATCATTGCAACCAAAATAATCACCGTTTGTGTTAATATATCGGGGATCCATTTCATTAGACTTTAGTACTAAATAAGTGACAATTGAGTAAAAGCAGTAATGAAATTCATTATCTTCTTGTTTATCTATAAATTGTGATGTATCCATATACTATATTGAGAGATTTTTTCAAATTTATAGAAGGTTTCAATCATAATAATTATTTTTATTAAATAGGAAATGGATATCTAATTTGCGTTTTGTAGAAAATAAATTGCCTTTGAATAAATATGTGTAAAGGAAGACATTTGTGTTTGGAGGTAAGTTTCTTTACTTACTTAAGAATGCAGTCAAATTATATATATAAAAAAAAAGAATGCAGTAAATAAGGTTTCTTTGTTTTCTTTTTTTTGTTGTTATTTTTTAAATACATGTATAAATTATGTATTTTAAATAAATTAATTTTTTAAAATAAAAGATTTTGTCTAAATAATATCTTTTAATGAATTTTAAACTTTTATGTAAAAAACTTAAAAGAAATGAACCTAATTCAAAATGTTTGGTTCAACCCTAATAATACAAACCATGATTCGGGCCCAAAGGGGGTACTTTGTACTAAATTAACGGGCATTAGATAACAAGTAGGTCATTGGTTACTACAAGTGTTGGGTTACTATTATGAAATGGAGTAAAAGTAAAACAATGAGCTTTGAGGATGTCCATAGAGACAAGGCACACGCGATTTATCTATTGGACTTGTGTTGTTCAAGTTTTAAGTCATCCTTTGAGTGACGTAGTATAATATCCATATGACGGTAGTATAAATATAATGGACAATAGATACTACTAGTTATTCAATTTCAATTACAAAACTAAACTTATTAGAACAATTGTGACCCAAGTCCGAGTTGACTGCGTTAGAATATCTTATTAGGAAATAGAAGAAAATTGCTAGTCTCATCGGGTGCGAATTGGACGAGTTCAAGTTAATGGTCCTAAAATTTAACCCAATAATCAGAAAGTATACATTTTGATATACCTTAGAATTCCTTAGTTATGCTTAAATCTTAAGAACACTTACATATATAATTAATACTGGATGACGTTTATGATGACAATCATAATACCAAAGCCTAGATATTCATATGCTAAAACAAGTACTCAACTATAGACGGGGAAGAGGGATCAGAGCATGGCACTTGAACAACAACCATTTGCTCCTCATATTGAAATGCAGCATCTAGTCCATCAATTCTGCAAGCTCTAGGCTTCTCTGATGCAAAGATCCTCATTTCACCCGAACCCTTCACGCCAATTCGCAGCGAGCCACCATTGGCAGTATCGTAAACCAGGGATTGGATGGCACCACCGGTGTTGAGCATATTCACCAGGCCAATGGGGGCGAATTGGACTGCCTTGTGTGCTAAGGTTAAGGTGGCAACTGGAGACACAGTAATAAGCTCAAAGTTGAAGGGATCCAATGCAATTTCAATGTTCTCATATGGCTTGGAAAGAACTAGCTTCTTGGCCTGAGACATGTACATGGCAAATACTTGCACTTCTTCAATGGAAATTGGATTTTTTCCACTGTTCCATTCAATTTCTAAAGGGTTGGTTAGGGTGGAAACTCTGTGAGAGAACTGCGAGGCACACTGGTTACGTCTGGTTTCTCGGGACCATCCTCCGCCTTGGCAATTAAATGCTCCAATGACTCCAGTGAACTGTTGTAAAACATAGAAACGTTAGAAGTAATGATAAAAAACTTGGCAATCTAGTACTAATATTACAGACCTTATTAAGGTTCCAAATCTTGAGCATGGTCTTGCCATCATGAAGAGGATCCTCGAAGAGGCAGTCCCTAGTTGGAAGTGCATAATGCTGGCACCGGAGGATGGAGCCATCCGGCAGCACAAGTCGTCTGAGCAACTGGAAGTTGTGGTTGCCAACAGAATCGCTGACATAAATAGGGCCACCAGAAATTGCCCTGGAAGCAGCATGAAACTCTGCACAAGGGTGAGTTGATTGGAACATGTCCCAATCTGGGTGTATGAAGTTGCCCATCCACAAGCTGTTATAGGCACAGTGTACCATGTGACAGCCTTGGAGCCAAAATGTACCATTTGGATCACCAGATGGATCGGTGCACCAGAAGTCATCACCTGGAGCGTACGCAAGTGCAAACAACATTAAGAAAAGTCAACATCTCACTAAATACAAATAACGACAGGTCTCTCGCTAGGAGGCAGTAGAAAGGGATTGATTATGACTTTTGGTCATTATCGTGTACGCGTTGTATCTCCAAGACCGTTTCAATTGAATGGATGCCAGTGTCATTGTTATTAGTTCTTTGGATTAGACAAAGAAAAAGAGACCGACCAAATCCGTGATTTCAACAACGACAACGAACCGTTTCCTTTTTGTTAACGTGTGAGGAATGGAATATGATTAAGTAATTACGTACCAACACGGCCAAGACAGATGGCCTCTGTTCCAAGAAACATGAAATCGTTGCAGTGCTCCATACTAGCAATTACCCCATTGCCGTTGAAATGCTTCCTCACTGAGGCTGATAATGCCTTAAAATATGCCTTCGCTAGCTCCACCCTGCCCCCATAGTTCTCGCACAACATTTCCAGCAACTGCACCACCCCACGGCCACAACGTCATCATGAGATCAGAAATCCATGTAAATCAAAAAGTCCTAACTCAGCTGTATAATTTGTTTTAGAACATAAGAAAACATGTTTTTGTTTCAGATGAAATTAATCTAAAGAGGAACGATTATTAGGAAGACGTGGGTGGGCCTTATTCTTTCCTTTCTTCTTTCTTAAGATATGAACACGTATTGAGTGAGACAAATTCATTCGAAAACGATATGTTTAGATATTCACTAACGTACCGACCAAAGACTTCTGTTCCAAACATTCAAAGTGACCGACAATACTGTAACCTCAATTAGATTGGTCAGCCTAATAAATTAATGACGTAGCAACCGTTCAATGTAGACACAAAACGAACATTATCTAACCATATCTGCTCCTCAGCCAAAATAAACCATAGCACATACTTCAATACCTAACATCCAAGACCAAAAGTTTAGAAAATTAACCGATACTTACATGGATAACGTCCACTTTGACTCCATCAATCCCAACAGTTTCCAAATGTGAATGAAGCCCCTCGTACATTTGGTCAACAACCTCTGGTGGCACTAACCCCACACCATTATTCACAATCTTGTCAACAGCAAGATCCTCCATCGTTATCTCCAATCCTGGCGACAATGTGGGCTTAACAACCACCGATTCCGGCAGCCCTGGCACATTAGGCCTCAGGCCACCCCAGTAGCCACAAAGTGCATGCCACACATAAACATACTCCACTGTGTTAAACTTCTCCTTAAGGTCCTTAATAAACGCACCCATGCCCTTATTATCCTTTGCTCCGGAATCCAAACTCTTGGGGCTAACATAGTCCCTAAACTTATAATTCTCTTCAAACTTCACTAACCTGCATGGCATTTGCTCACCAGCAACCGCACAATTCATCCCTTCTTTGTTGATAGGGTCCTCATCATGGCTAATGGATTGCCAACCATCATCGATCAACACCAGCCCAGGTGGACAACCACCATCAACAAGACCTTTAACACCTTCCCAAATGCCCTGTGGGTGTACGGTAAGATAAAATGCGTCCCAAGTGCACCAACCAAACTTGTCAACAATGCCTGGTGGGGTTTTTTCCTCCAAAAGCTTGAATGTTCCTAGATGGCCCCTAACCACCTTCATGGCCTCCTGCACCAGAGTGAACGGATCGTTTCCCGCATGTACGTAGAGAGCACTCTTGAATGTGGAATCGGAGACTTTCTTCGACCCACTTTCCATGCAAATGTCAACGTTGTCGTCGGTTCCAGGCTGGAGAGAAGCCCGAAACTGACCTTCAATGAGTGGCAGAAGAAGAACATACGGACGTCCTAGGTCCGATTTGTTAAGAATCATCATCTGTGTCTCGTGCTCAAGGTCTCTGCCATTAGAGCCAGTCCAGTGAGTGGTCCACCAGACTTTGAACCTGAAAATGCTCATGAACTTGATGTTCTTAAGTTTCCCAATGGACACTACGTGCCTGTCTTTCGACTCCTCAGCTTTAAACCCCAGGAATGATCCGACGTTCGACACTGATTTGTCGGTGACGACGTGGGATGAGGAAGAGACGACTGTGATGTTACTAGGGACATCAGAGAGGAACATATGGCCATTGGCAGTGAAGTTTGACTCTTCAAGAGAGAGCTCAAACGACTCAGGGTGTTTAAGTCCGTCGACCCCATCTGAAGCTCCAGAGTTGATCTTGCTTAAGCTTGGAGCCATTGTTGAACAGCAAGAAAAAGATATCCTTTGTTTCAAAGAAGAGAATATAGCTAGAGATGAGTAGTGAACGGAGAAGCTTGATGGTGTGAAGAACGACTGGATACAGAGGTTATATATAGTGGAAGACAAAGAATAGGGGCAGAGGAAAAGGTGTTAAAACTGAAACGAAAAAGAGATTCTAAAGAATGAGGGAAGAAGATTCTGAAGAATGATCTTGAAGAAGAGGTAGCTAACAATCAGCTCTTTGTTTTCTGCTTTGATTGTACGTGAGTGTGTTAAATGGAATCTTGGATGTGTATGCTCAACTCAGGGGACAAGCTCCCGTATTTATAGGCTTAGCTTTGACATGGAAAAAGGGAGAAAAGTAAAAAAATAAACACGAAGAGAGGACGACGTGGGGTGGTTGGCTGACTTGACCAGATGAAAGCGCAATTGGGAGTAAGTGAGCAAGTAATTTAGGATAAGATAGTTAGTTCCTGTTTTGTGGGGTTCTAAACATCAAAAGCATGGAAACCACCACAAATTTGTTGACCCAAGTAGACAAGACTTTTCCTTTGTTATTAAATGTTAACAATAAAAGTGTAGTTTATCTTTATCTTTATTTTTTTAAAATATGAAAATATATATATATATATATATATATAGCCCTGATTTTTTGTTTAATAAAAATAATTGATCCTTTTACATACTCTTTAATCTGGTTCTATAACTTATTCAATTTTTGAATTAAACAAAATATGCTGATAATCCTCATTTACCATGCATGCCTTCCAACAAGCCTGAGTAAAATAATAACAGAAGTTAAATAGGTAAAATAAAATATTTAAGATTTAAAAAGATTAATTATTACCATAAAATTGGTTAAAGACTAAATAAATTTTATAATATGATTGAAAGAGATTACCCTTATTTATCAAATAGTTTAATGGTTAAAAAGAAAAACATAATTTATTTATTTTAATTTATAAAAATTTATTAATTTAAAAAATTGATTAATTAATTAATATTTAACAATTAAAAGTTAAAAATCGAATAAAAATTTTGAATAGTTCAAAAAAAATTTCGGTTAAACCAGTAGTTTTTAATTATAGGATAAATTTGATCAAGAATAATTTTGATACTCATAAACTAACCTAACCCAATTACCATTTCATTTTCTTAACAATTTCTTTGTGTTTTTATTTGAAATGTAAATTTATATTTAATTCTCGGAACCTAGACAAAATTCATTTTGCTCTTCTTTTTTATAATTTTATTACAAAAAGAAAAGGACACGTACACACAAAAATGCATTCGTCAGTGGACTGAGGAATACCGTAAAGAATCAGGAGATGAACAGCTGCGACAAGGCTTCCAGGGTTTTCATGAGAACGTTCCTTTTGTGATCCAACACTTTTGCGAAAGAGAAGCCTTTTCCTTTTCTTTTTTTTTGTGTCTCCACAACTTTCCACTATTCCTCTGCAAGCCAGTCCCGCCCGGCATCATCCACAGCCATAAAAGTCGGTTTCAGGAGACTTTCCTATAACCTATAGTATTTACTTATTACTAATTATTGGCTTTAATTTTTTATGTTGGAAAAATTATTGAATGTTTTTCTTCTTTTATAATTTGTTTTCCAAACTAATTAAAAGAACAATAGGTAAAGTTGTTTGTTACAATCATAAGGTTTCAAGTTCTAAGTCATAGAAATAGTTTCTTTATAAAAATTTTGTATGTTACTTTTTTTATAAAAGGATAATATATTTCATGAAAAGATTTAGATTTTCAAATTGAATATTTTCATTAAAACATAGGTTAAATCTTAATATTTTAAAAGCTTAAAATTTTTAAATTATGTAAACTATTTAATTTTAATTTTAAATCGATCTTGTGCCTTCCAGTGACTGACACGTGCTGTCTAGCATCTAGAAGATGAGGGTGCTAGCCTTCCACCGGCCACTAGTACTCCTATTAGTTTTATTTGTGTTATATTATTTATGAATGACAAATCATGGTTATAATTACCTAGTCTTGGGTTTGGGTTTGGGATTGGATTCTCAATTTCAATTGCCTCCGTGACTCACGGTGTCAACAATTCATAAAGAAAGAAAAGATAAAGGTAAAGAGGAATAAAGCGGCAGGGGAATAATCAAAGTTCCATCCACCAATAAATTGCTGGTATTGTAAGTAATTATGGAAAATAGAAAATAAAAGAAGGAGGGTTGTATCGATAGCAAAGCACTGTTGAAGATGAAGTTGAACTGCTACAGGTAGTAGGTGCACGTGTTCGGCCTTTCTTTAACTAACATAACCAACGACGCCTTCTCATGATCGTAACAGGATAAGGTTGTTATTCTTTTGTTTAAAAGAAAGCAAGACACTTGTGTTTTTACTATAATTTCAACACTGCACCAACCTCTAGCAATAAGCCAAGTACGCACTAGTGAATTAACTCGATAGTATAAATATTTGGGTCCATCTTGGGATGGGAGTGGCTAGCCGACCCATGCCACGTTTAGACGTCTCAGGAGTCAAGACTCAAGACTCGTATCCACCGGCAACTTAAGACCCTATACAAACAACTTTTGGTAAAACAAAACATTTAAGGTGCTACGTGGACTACTGTAACTCTAACACGAAGGAAAGCAAGCAATCGAGAGAACTCACCCATTGAGAAGCATTAGCGCGTACACGTGTAAGAAATGAATTGGTTAGAGATACCTACGTTGACCAGTGACTAGCAGTGATTCCCAAACAACTTTGGACACAAGGGAAACGTCGACTATGGGAAGCATGAGGGAAGGGCTACCTTTGCCTTACGTTTTTGCCATCCTACAAAAAACGTAAGGCAAAGCTGGGCCATGATGTCTGTTTTGAGACGTTTGGCAATTAATATGGACATGGACTCGGAGATGACCGCATAGGAGGCCAACACTTCTGCAGTTCTTCGAAGTCACACCCCATTTTTTCCAAAAAGACCCATGTAGCACGCTCAACAAACCGCAGGTCTCAGGGATTTGTGTTGGGCAAAACAGGCGCAACCCCACGGCGCCACACTCCATCTTTTAATCATGTGAATGTAAATAAAAAATTGTTACAAAAATCAATAAAATTTAAGATATTTATAAATATAGATTTTATTTTATTTATAATCCTAATCTCAAACTAAATTTTTTTTTCAAACTTAATTTTAAAGCACAAACAAAATTCATATATTGATTTCGAAAATTTAAATCTTTACTTTTTAAACTTAACTCGGTAGACCATATAAGTTGGATCTAATCGTATGGGTGTAAGATGTACATTAAGGATAAACAAGAAAATGTTGAACTAAAGTGTAAGCTTTTTATAAGGTTAAATTGTCAATTCTAACGTATTAACATTTAAATCGAGGATGACCTTGCACCACTTTTTAGGCAACTAGTAATGAAGGGGTTTAAACAGTAGGTTTTAGTTGTTTGGTTAACAAAATTAAAATGAATTATAAATAATCTTAGGTATAGATATAGGAACAAATCACTTGTGCCAACAGCCCTCTATTTACTGTGCTCCCACAACATTCATCAATCCAATGAATAAATGGTGTATTGACACAGATAATCTGAACCCATAGATGTAAGCTGTAATCAGAATAAGAAATAAAAATTATTATTATAAAGATATTATTAAAATATTGATTCTTATAAGTATATTATCATTAAAATCACAATCTTTTATATTAATTTCTTTAATATAAAAATTTTATTTTGTTTCATTAATACTCTTATTCAAATATAATTATTAACTTTATTTTACATTATGCCAAATATACATAATTAATAATTTCATTCATATTCCAATTCTTACTTCCTCATTATCATTCCTTTCATTACTGGCTACCAAACAAGAAATATATTACAATTAAATTTGTTAAAATTCATATTAAATCCTTTTAAAATTTTGACTCAGTTAACTAACCCACGTTATTTTATATGCAAAATGATTAAATTCGAAAGTTGTAAATTCAAAACACGATATTAAAGATAAAGTACCAAACCTAAATAAACTTTCAACTAGTTTAAATTATATTTTTGTTGGTTGCTAGCAAGTTTTAGACCATAATGTGTGAAAACTGGAGAAAGTAGAGTCTACTTGAAGTTGGAACAAAAAGAAATACATAGTAAAAACTTCGACACTGGAAAAGGACCGACTAAATTCGCAATAACTGGAAATTGCTTCCAGTACATTTTGCTTTTCGCTTATTTTGCGAATTCATCGGTATTAATCACAATCCACCGGCATAGCAAAGGTGGTTTCAAATTTACAATACAATGAACCACAAACATACATCCCTTCATTTACATAAGTACTGAAGTACATAATCCTTTTTTTTCATTATATGATTTGTTCAAAAAAAATGGGAAAATGTACACCATCTTGCTTGGATTCATTTTTTTTCTCTTATTTATTTATTTATTATTTCGTTTTCCTTCTCATCCCTCCCTACTGCCTCTAATTTACGCACTCCCACATCACCCAAAGTCTACAATGTTTGTCCATATCTAGGTAGTCGCCATATCCTATCTATAACGTTGTACCCTAACATAAATTCTCTACACCATTATTACCAGGAACTAGGAATGACTTTTTCCTTTGTCAGAAGCACCAAGCAGAGACTGTAAAACAGAATACGGAAAAACAGCCATGTTAAAAGATTAAAAACTTGGAAGAAACAATGTGCAAGCCAAGGCACGCAAGTCAAGAACCACAACGTGGAACATGGTTACTACTTGATATCATTCCGTTGCCACAAAACAAATGCTTTTATAATCTAACTATAGGGAAAAAGGCTTGTGAATATTTGGAACTTACCATACTAAAAAGGCGGAGGGCGGCAGGACGGGTGAATTTTCTGGCAAAAAGGAAGCATGTTGATGGTTTTCCTTTGCTGGTGCACCACTCTCTTCGGTATTCAGTCTCATAATAAATATTGTCAATGCCCTGCAGCAGTTAGCAAATATTACAAACAAGTATATGCAACTAATAACCTTTCTCATTTCTGCTTTCAGCTTTTAAAACTAGTCTCCAATGACAAGTTCAAAATGCAAACTTACAGAGAATCTACATTAACTTTTCTGTCTCAATTCAATATCAATCGTAAATTGAAAAGGAAATAATGGCATCGAGCTGAGTAATGGTGTTGCAGCACATTATCATAAAAGCATGCTGGTTTTTTAAAGGTGGTGGAATCCACTGATGCTACCAAATGGCGCACCGCGTAAATCAATTTGATAACTCTTGCATCGAGAATATGAAAGAACTAAATTCAGTCCCCTCAATATTCATAAAGGAATTAATTTTTTATCAATTAAGTTTTACAAGGGTGTATAATTTGAAAGCAGTTGATTTGTGATTATAAAAATGACTATCAGTTGTTATAATCAGAGCCATAATAGAGTGGTTTCCAATATCCTCAAGACAGAAGGAAAACCAGATACACCTACTTTCAAAGTCATAAGCAAGGATAAAGCCAAAACGTTTAAAAATCAATGGACCTAAAGGAATCGTAGTGATACCTTTATAGATTGTATAAGCATGGGAGTTGCATCAGAAACCTTGTAGGTGACAGGATGCCATCCACGACGCAGAGGATCTTTAGAAGATGAATGATCCCAAGAACTATGTGTCAATGATCGTCTTGTAATTTCTTCTTCAAGGCCTTCTTGCTGATTTTCAAAAAAGAGGAAAAATAAAGACATGGGGGCAAAAAACAAAGATTACTTTTTCCTTCTTTTATGGAAGGAGGGTTTTACATCAACCAACCCAGCTGAAGAGCCCATAGTCCCAATATCACAAACTGCATAATGTCATGCATGTATTAATTATTGAATTCCAGCATTACTGTTTGAATCCAGTGCAGAGCTTCAATAACAGTAGAATCTAAATGAAGGTTCGGCAAAAGCAAACCAGGAAAGACCTGGTCAATATGCTTTTGTAGTTTCTATGTTGATCCTGCTTTTCAATGCTGAGTTGTTTGTGAGTTGAGTAAAGAATGAGGATACGATCGTTATGATCTCAAGCATAAAAATTTCCACGTCAAAAAATTACTCTCCGAACACAGGCTGTTTATCCAATTCATGATGATATAAAGGTTGTAATTTTACTGTGATCATATCCAAAACTAAAGAAAAGATGTTGTTAGTCGATGTCATAGCTGGCAATTCCGAGACCAGCAACTTGCAAAGGCAGAGAAAGACAGTTTTGAAAGTGTGATTTCATTCAAATAGTTTTTGTTGGATCCAACAACTTGATGGGGCAGTCTTCCACCCACACATGAATCATTTAATTCCAGAGACAGAAAGGATGGTCTTACAGCCAATAAGGTTTGCACGTAATGTTCATCTGGTATACAATTGTGCTCTGCAGCTGGATCAGCCGGCTGCAATAACAAGGAACAAAAGAAACCACTCTTCAAAACGTTTTTAATCCGTTGTAAAAGACGATAGATGCATACATGCACAATCCTCAAGATAAATCTCAATATATGTCTCAAACTAAAATTCAGTGATAGCCTGGTAAAAGTAAAATAAAGATACTCACAAAGGGTTGATCCCGCCAAAACTCAGGTAATGATTTCCTCTGCATCATGTTCACACATTCATAAAAATAATAAATTAGTTATTACAAGAAAGAATAGCATTTAGGAATTTCAACCAAAACTAACTCCTTTTTTCCATCAGAATAAGGATTTCCTGGACTGTAATGCTACTATTACAACTTTTCAAAGCATAGTAAAGGCAACTTGCATTCCAAGTAACCATATTTTCAATGAAGAGAACAAGCAGGGTAGCTGATCCAATTACTAATCAGAAAACCATATGCAAGTAGTTTGTTATGATTTGCCTTCAGCTCCAACAGCATTCATCTAGACTGTCATATCTAGCAAAAGATAAACTTGCCTTGCAGTGCTGCTTAAAGATAGGGAAAACAGCATTGTCATTCACCACAACCTCAGCATGCCTCCTGGTAAGAACAACCCACTGAAGAAGACAGACAAAGCACAAGAATTACAAAATCTCCAGCAAGATTCAGAATGGCCGACTTCAAGCAACTTTGTTATCATGCTTTTACTGTATTAACAAGCACAGAATGCAGGCATTTCATGGAATCAACCACTTAACCTGAGACCCTTTCCTCCAGTTATGAACAGGAACCACTGGAGCCATTTTTGGGTTGTAGCGGCCTTCTTTTGTATCAGCAAAGCTGCAGAAGATCAATGTACTTTATTAACCAAATGCATCACATAATTGTTGGCATGCATTTGGCAATGGTGATAATGCAAGTTAACATTCATAATAAAGATTTGTGACATTGATAAAAATACACATAATCCACATAAACAAAACAACTTGCTTCATAGTGTTAGAAACTGAGAATAAGAATTATCCAGATTATTTCATTTAGTGGTATATTAGAAACAAATTTAGAAACCTGAATCAAAACTACACTACCTATTACCACTCAAATCCTACAAAAGAGCAAACCTAGGTGATATTACGTTTGAGTTAAGCACAAAAGGCAAAAGTGGACACCTAAAGTATACAGGTAACTACTCACCTGTCTACAAAACTAGTTGAAGTTGACATAATGTAATCATATGTGTAGCTGAAGTTGTAAAGAGGTATACAGCTGCAAACAGACCATGTAAGTGAGGACTTGTGAGGTAATAAGGTTATGCAAAAATTAGCCTTAACAGAAAGTTCTTGATTCAAGAGCCAAAGTAATCATCTCGCTATTGGACTGGAAACAGATGAAGCCAAATTTCAGTAATGGCTCAGGTTTCAAATTGTGACAAGAAGATGTAAGCTAGACATAACATATTTGAGTAGTCGGAATCCAAACCCCACCTGTCTGAAAGAAAAACAAAACGTTCATTTAGATGATCCTCTAATGCATGTCGAAGCAGTATACGCTCTGCCTCAATCATGCTTGCTGCTCCCCAATCTACCTGCAATAAATGACACGGACTAAACATTACCATGCCAATAAACACCAAGTAAAATGGCTATTAAACCTAGACCAATAACAAACTTGCACTGTTTCCGGAAGATTGAGAAGTATGTTTGCAGAAGCAATTTTGAAATACTTTTTTTCCTTTGAAGTTAGTTATTGCACGGGATTAAAAGACAACCTGTACACTATCATTTACTTGTCTATTGAGAAAATAGACAGATCTTGTTGTTCCCTTGTTGAACAGAAATCCTGGCCTAGAGTGAACACATATTGAAAATCTAGACTCCTCACCCTGAAAAGATAAACACTTCATCAATAAGAATCCAGCTTACATAAAATCTTTCACATAAGCAAGATAATCAAACAGTACAAAGGGAAAAAGAAAAGAGAGAGAAACAAACATAATGCTATATTAGTGCATTAACTTTAATTGTCGCTGTGGTCGGTACGAATCAATTCATTTATTCTATTTACAGTACATTCTCAGTTTGAACAGAATTCAGTAAAATATCACCAAGTAACAAAAAAAATTTCACATGATTAACGCTTTCCTACAACTGAATAACAAAACAGGGTAAATGCATTACACAACTTGCCTTGAAAAACGCATCCCAAATCATCTCGAGAGGGAGCCTATTCCTTGCAATGAACAGGAAAGCGATTTTCGGCCTCTGAACTAACCGAGACCGGAGCTTCAAAACCCGAGTGTACTGACTCTGCATCAGAACCAAGCTCCCAACGCAAAATCCAAGCAGCAGAGCCGCAAACACCTTCCTCTTCCATCTGTAATGCGATTTATGGTTATGTGCCACCCCCTTCCGCTGCTTCATCTACTTCGGTCTACCTTCCCTCAACGGAGCTACGGCACCGGCATAGCAGCTCAAGGAAATAACTAAAAAGTAATCGGCGTTAAGCTTCGTGAGGAGCAGATCGGAGGAGTAGTCGCCTTATACTGGAGGGGAGGAGAGTGCCCGGTGGGACCTTGGGAGTGTGTGTGACTTGTTCTTCCTCTTTCTTTCTCTTTATTGTTTTGCTTACGCTGATACTGACAGGAGCCGGAAAGGTGTTTGGATTGCGTGTGATGTGGGCGATTACTCCTACCCCGTCCTCTCTCCTCAGTTCATTCATTTCTCTCTCTGCCTTGGTTTCCAATCTTTATGAGAATGATTGGATTGAATATTAACTATCTTGACTCAAAAAAAAAAAAAAAAAAGCTTCAATCATTAAAATGTATTATGTTTAAAATAAATTAAAATTGTGAACATATATTTTGATAAAAACAAGAAGTTATTTTATTAAAAATAATAAATAAGTAATTGGAAAACATAATTTATTTACTTAAATTAGGTACAAATAAGCCCGAATATATTTGATTTGTAGTTTATTAATAAAATATAACAAAATATAATATTATTCGTTTGTAATGAAATGAGATAAACAAAAAGGCTTTATATTACATCTCATTCGATTATAAACAGTAAATAGAAATCTGAAAAGTTTAGAATAAAATGTAAAATGATAAATATTTCGTTATATTACATTATAAATTCTTTTCTCAAAACGACATTTTACTATATTATATTATAAACCTTTTTGTTCCTCTGAAACAATAATTTTTTTCATTATAAATCATTTAATTTCATTAAAAACCTTATTTTCATCCCAAAAACAAAGATAGCCTTTATTAGTGAATAAAAATTAGGCAAAACGTAACAAAGTGTGTAATTTGGAAAAGCTGCAAGTAGGCATTGCATGTACAAATTGGTGGGGCTTATTTAGTTGCAGAAGTAAAGTGTTTATATTATATGGAGCAAGTAAGCTAAGGGCTAAATATGAGAGGAATATAGCAACCACCAACTCGGTTGTTATGGAATTACAATTATTACATATGTTCATATGTCCTCGTGATTTTTTTCAAGTGAAAGCTAAGCATTAACCAAGAAGAGTACTAGCTAAGGAAGGTGGCAGTTAACATTTGCTAACCAAAGTCAGCTTAAGTCATTAATGTTTCATGATCCCACTAAAGCCTCTGACTTTCTTCTTCTAATAATAATAATAAACAATTCACGTATTATTATGTATAACCTTATAAAACTTGTGACAACAAAGCGCTCTCTTACATTGATATACGCTCCGACTTCACCAAATTTGACCAAGTAGACTCCCAAAGTCTATCTTCGATCAATGGCAACTCTTAACTTTCATTTTACGATGATGAATGGAGATGATAACAGACATGGAATGTTTTCTGGTGGAACTCGATAGATTCATTCAATCTCTTGGTTGGCCTACCCTGGCTGACACTATGTGATAGGCAGAGACGTACGGTTTGGGTTACAGCTAACATTCAAAATTTCCCGTAACGATATGATACGTAGAGATGGTCTGGATTACATTTGGGCCTTCCTTGCCCGGCAATGGTCAGACTTTAAACTAGTGACATATCTCTGTAACGTAATTTATTATGTAATTACATGAACATATTTGTGCATTCTCCTAACTTCTTTCTTGGCCGTAGCATTCCACAGCTGCCAACTCAGTGTTCAACAAATCCCATCTCCATATTGATCTTCATACTAGCATTGACGCGAGCCTGGGCTTGAGGAGGGATTTATTCTTGAACACTTGTTGTCACTGTAATTTGATAGTAAAGGGAAATGATTTGCATATTGCGACACAATCAGTTAGACAAACTTTTTATTACTTGCGCAACCCTCCGCTTGTTTATCCATCTGCAACTTTATTGGGTCTTTCCCATCCTTGTCCAAACACAGCATGCCCTTCCTTCAGTTTAGATTGAACTCAAGCACTGCCAACTCTTCAGGATCCACCCAGTGGATGCAGTTGAAAGGGCATGAACGAAACATTACCAATTGTTTATTTTGCATCTTTTTATAAATGCTGCCGTTATTGACTTCTTACTTTATTACCTCAATATTCTTGTCATCATCTCCGTATTGAACTTTGACTCCTGCACATCCAAGAGTCTGGTCCATTACCAAAAAGTGTTGCTTGCCTACACCCTGTAAAATCATTTTTTTTTTTAAATTGTTCAAAGGAAAGACTTTGCTTCTATGTCATAAATGATAAAGCTGGGGTGAGATTGCCCTGTGCAAGCATTTACATCAGCAAATAGAGCTTGGGGTCTCACTGTTCCTCTCCACCAGCTATAACCCCTAACAAAATTGTTACTCCCAAATCACTGCCCAATGGAAGCATCATATTCTCTTCTGAGACTCCCTTCCTTGAGCACCTTATATTATAAGCCGCATTCAGCTTCAGAGTGTACTAATGACCCCGAAAGAAGGATCATAAAAAGCTTTAATTGCATAGAGGACTATCAGAATCGGATTAAGCAACAGCTGAAGAGACACAGACCTTTTGGCCTGCAATATCAGGGTAACTTTCTGTAGGCCTCTTTAATCTCATGGGGTTTAGAATCACTGGAGACTCCAAGCAACTCATAGTAATTTTCCCTGTTCTTGCACTTCCTCTCCTTCTGCAACAACATTTGACTATAGTCCATCTATGTCTACATCTTGAAACCTTAAACTTCACATTAGGGGTCTACCAGCCTTTCACGATTGTGTTCTTTAAGTGCATTTAATAAGGTTTCGAAAAGGAGTAAACTGGAACAACAGCAACTGACATGTCTTCTACTGGCTGCTTCCAGTTAGTGACCAAGTTTAGAAACTAAGTTTTCTTAAAGACTTTTTTCGTTTTTAATCATAATTTCTAGTGAATATGAGTAGACATAAGATCCCACTATACTTGAGATAGATAGTATATTGTTTTGTAACTATTGCGAATGCGTTAGCTTTATTTAAAAAGATACAGAAGTTTGTAATTTATCAACGCTGGGGGAACCGACTGACTCATCCGATACATTGTGTAGATACAACTAGGAAACGACGTCGCTTCTTCGGATTATCAGCTTGCTCTTCAAATTCCGAGTTTTGCACCATAACAGCGGAGAAGATGACAGCCCAATTTCACAGCAGATAAAAAAGAACCCGAAAATGGCACACAAAATCAAACTTCTCTATTCACTTAGACAATCCCTCTTTTCGGCAACCTCTACTTCTGTCACTAGACAACTAAGTAACTTCTCACTCCTGTTTCCCACAATTTTCGAAGTTCTTTTGGTACTATTTTTCGTTTTGGTTAATGCATGTCCCTCTAACCTGTGTAGTTCATGGCAAATTTGACCCGGTTAAAAGATGGGTGAAAGAATTTGAGTCTTCAATTCAAAAGGGTAGCCCGAATTTTGCCTGCAAATTGAACTTAATCAATCAATGTACTCGAAATGCACACTTATCAGGTAAGGTAATGCCGACATCTCTTTTTAATATAGCTTCTTCCTCCAGTAGGTTGGTTTATTCCGTATCGGCTTTACTTATTCTTTTGTTTATGAATCTTAACTAACGTATAAGGGATATTCCGTTCGTGTATATACACTCATGTGGCAGTCACCCGTCATATGCTGAATGTGTTTGACAATTTTCCTCAGTGATTTTTGAGCTTTTTTATAATTATTATTTGGGTTCATGTTATAATTGGAATTGACATTGGTTTCAGGAAGTAAACTAGGTCTAGGATGCTGGCTTGGCGTGTCGTTCGTTTCTGGATGTACGAGCATTTCATCTCCTGTTGCTCATTCCATGGACGGTGAGGACCACTTCATACATTTTTGGGATTCAGTTCCATTATTAACTGTCCACTACGTGTTAAGTATAGTAAGGGTTGTAGGATATGATGTTTTGGTGGATGACCGAGACTATTCGGATGGGGAAGACAATTCACACACCTTATGGTTGTTCATCAGAAAGTTCTGGCTACCCTTTTTCTTTCTTGTCACCGCGTTTTCCGAGTTGAGGCATCCATCGTTGCTTATCACCAACGCAGTATTTATCCTTTTCAGCACAAAGCCAAACCCTTTATCGGTTTTTGTTTTTGTTGAGAAGGTGAGGAATTATTCCTATTTGTTTTAGTGTAATTGCAGAGGCTTACTGGTGCACTTCAAGCTTGATTAGGACTTAAGTGAAGTTTCTATAGTCGTAGTTTACCCATGTCTTTTCTTTTCTGGTTTTGAATCTGATAACTCATATTTTCTATCAACAGCAAGTGTTCATCAGTTGTTGAGCTATCAGCTTGAGAGCATAGTATTTCTTCTTTTTAAACATTTCTGCTTCTTTGACCATGATCCTGTATCCTCTTCACTTCTTATATGTTTGTTGATCATTCTATAATTGTCCTTCGTTATGCACCCACCTATACACACCCACGCACGCACACACGTACATGCATTTTTGGGATTCTCACATTAATGACCACAGCATGAGGTGCTCTTGACTTCAAGTTCTAACATTTCAGTTGTGCAAACGATTGATGCGCCGAGAGCCTCACTTGTACCTCTTCAAGGTTTGTTCTATGCCTGAAATTATTCTAAAAGCATTTGCTGACATATGGAAATTGGAAGGTTCATTTCAGGGTGTATTTTTCTTCATGGGCCATTTACTCTTGGGGTACCATAGATGTTCTTTCATGGTGAAGCAAAATTTGGGTCTCTGTGTTCGAGCAGTTTGTTATTAAAAGTTTTTGATGATGCTCGTGTCTTTTAAAAATCTTATCCCACATTTACATATCTGCCTTAGTTAAATCAAAGACTAGGGTCTAGAATTTAACACAAATTGCGGTTTTCTTGGCCGTTAGAAGATCACAATATGTTGTGTTTTCTCAGTCCTTGTATGCCAACAAAGTGGATGTCAAAGACTACAAGCTTCTCTGCCTTGCGACCGTGGAAATAAGAGACCAGAAGTTCACATTGGTCGGAATTCTTGGTAGTTGGTGGGTTTTTCCTTCGTTGCTTGAAGAATGTTCTGTGTTTCTGGATACTTTTCTGTACTGAAACAAGATAAAGTTGGCAGTTGCCGCAATATTTCTACTGATATTTTGGTTCCCTGAGCCATCTCGAAGACATTTATCTTCTGTGCACAGAACATTTCATCATTATTTGGGATTGACAAGAAGGAATTCAATATATGTATATTTGACAGGATATGATGACAGACGACCTCTGTACTTCCGCAACTTGTGACAAAAGAGCCACTAATGGTTACTGTTATTGCAAATGTTGAAATATGTGGGATGTCTGGAGAATTAACAATTTGGACAAAAATCCATGAAACCAGCATCTGGCATCTTCTGCTACTGAGATTCTTTTTTTATTACTAGCGGGGAAAATTATTTTCCATGTAACTTCTCAAACTTAATGATATACATCAAATTCAAGGTAATGAAGTATATTTGTTCTGTAATCCTACATCTATCTTGGACAATGTTAAGCAAGATAAAGGGCACTTTTTTATTGATTCGAAATTTGAAAGAAATGCTGTTCGTGGTTAGCTGCAAATTCCAATAATGTTGTTGAACTATCTGGTTCCTTGTCTTGGCTTCGTAATGATGCATGGCAGAAAATAAAGGCCTTTCAGGTAAATCCCTTCACTCAGAATAAGAATTTCACTTTTTTTTCCCCCATCAAATTCTTAATTAATCAGACGGTAATAATCACCGACTGAAGTAAGGTCTCTGGAAGGACCACAGAACATGATTCCCAAATAAGGGAAGTAGATGAATGTGACGGGGAGAGTACCCAAGATAAAGGCAATGCTTGTTTGCCAAGAAAATTGAGAGCCTGAGTTGGTTGATCACAGGTCCACTGTCCCTCCACTTTATGTCCCTCATGCTATTACGCTGCATTTAGTTACTGTTTTCAATATGTAGAGACGGAACGAGACAAAAATTTGGAGATAAAATAGAACAAAAATTGGAAATAATGAGGTGTTTGGTTATGATGAAGAAAATAGATAAAACTGTGCTCATCTTAAGGACAGAAACGTGTTTGGTTGCGATTGACAAAATAATAAAAACAGTGTCAATGACTAAAGTACCCCTGCAGTATAATATAATTGAAAATACGTAATTCATTGATTATTTTAAAACGAATAATTTGTATTAATAAAAAGGTTAACAAATAATAATAATAATAATAACAATAACAATAAGAAATTAATTTCTAATAATAATAATAATAATAGAAGAAGAAAATT
>JANSVA010000008.1:10413213-10425767 GCA_025504915.1 Erythroxylum reticulatum | reverse complement strand
ACTTATTCTTCATCAAAATAAAACATAGAAGTGATAAGAAATTAGTTACAATTCTGGTAAAAGCAGGATAACACAAATTTCTAATATTTGTGAAATTCTTTTTCATCAAATTTAAGACTCATACACAATTGTAGATGAACTTGGTCACTTCCTTTGCTTTTTGTACATTCTCATCATTAATAAGAGAATATTTGACATCTCCTATATTTTTCAAATCGGTTCAATGCAATGTGCTGTACAAAGAGTCCAATAAAAAAAATTATATCTACTTTACAATCTTCTTCCAGTTGCTTTATAAGTAAAATGATTGTCATTAATAAATTGAACAATATTTTGTATCCTAATTGTATTCATAACTTCATCAAATATCTAAATTAGAGTATTAACATTCCTAACATGGTCAGATGCAGTAATAGGCTTTAAAAATATTGTCCTCTTTGCAGAATAAATCAAGAAAGTTATAATATATTTATGTCTTTTATTTATCAAACTATCACACATAATTGAACACCTATAAATGGTCAAGTCATTTTTTCTATCTCAATAATCTTTTATTTCATAAACGTAGTTGCTGCACTGTAGTCATCAATTGAAGGGTTCATGTATCCTAGATTGTAGAGGCATTATTATCTACCATTTACTGCTGATAATAATAAGATTGGGCAACAGTGAGTGTTATACCTTAATCATACCACCTAGCTATTGCTATGTTTACATTGTGAGCTACTTCTCTAAATTGTAAGGTACTACAAATTGAAAGATGGACTCTTAAGAGTTATTTATAGTACAAAAAATTAAACATTGTCTTCTTCTTTTCCTAACATCACGTGCAACATTCATTTCTTATTTGATAGAAATGTCAATTTAAGGTCACTTGGAAAGCTAAAATCAACAAATTCTAATATTCGTTGCTTAATTTGTTTTCCTTTCTCTACCTCGTATCTATCTTAATTTGTTCCTTATAAAGTGATCATAGTGGTAATAGATAATTATAAAAAGAAAATAGAAATCTTGAGTTCGAGTTTCATTTCTTAAAAAATTCAAATATTTATAAATTTGCATCCAAAACTTCTAATAATTATTTGATTGAACCTATCATCTGTAGTTAAGAAATATTTGTTATTGCTATTTACACAATAAAAGATACTTATCATTCTCTTCCCTCTAGTTTCTGCCATCTTATAGCTCCAGTCTTAAACACGTAAGTCCATATCATCCAACTTCAAGACCAAAAATGAAGAATGATTACTAAAAAGCAAAAATAGGATGGGATTGAGCAAACTAAGAAATCGGTGTCGTCTTTACATTTTTCATTGGTTTTGGGAGAAGAAGTCAGAAACAAACATTTGGGTATGATCGAAGCATCTTTTTTTTTTCTTGCTTTCCAGTATAACCTTTTACTCCTAAAACGGGCAATTATTTGTCGTCTCCCATTTTCTACAACTCGAGGTCGAGCGTGTCTCAAAGTCAGCAATAAGCATTTTTGTTCCTTTGTCTTTTCTAGACTTGATGTGACTAGTAAGTCTGGAATCTGTTTGGTGCCCATATTTTTGTTCTTTCCATTCCTGAAACACGTGCATTCTTGATTTCTCTTAACACCTTTTCCCATTAAACAGGACAGATATGCGTTGGAGAAGAATATAAGTGCCGCACGGACAAAAACAACAATGTTTCATCTTAGAAAGCAGATTTCTTCAAACTACGTAATCTGAAAAGATGAAAAGGTTTACGGTAAAAGGTTTTGATGATATTCAACACTCGTTATCAATTCAACGTTTCGAACACGAGTTCACATTCAAAAGGCATAAGTCAACCAGAAGCGGAAATGAAATTGTACGAACTCAGGCTCCACTATAGAAATCAAGGCAAGCGATTCAAAAACTTCGGCCACTTAAAAAGCTAAAATGGAATGTGCAGATATTTCAACTTAACCACTATTGGAATGTGAAGATACTGAACATCCTATTAGAGATATGACATTTTTTTTGGAAAATGAAATATAATATTGTTATTAGCGACCCAAACGTGGTAAAAAGAAATGTCAAGGTACGCTGCCTGTCGATTTAATCGAACTATCTAAACACTTTTAGTTCAATACTTGTATTATGCCAAATTTCACCCATTCCCTTTAACAAAACGCTCCGTTTCCTGCACCGACATAATACCCATCTCTCCATTCTTCGGTGCCCTAATTTGGAAGGTTTTCGCATCTCAGCCCTATGATCTGGTCGCCAATTCCCTGCTCCACATCTATTCAGATGAATCCTTATGATCCGCCTCAATGTTTACCTCTATTTTCTGCAGGACTTCATAAGCCAGGTGATTAGTTCTTGCTGCGGTTTATATCTGTATTTCCCAATTTCATTTGAAACCTCCGTCTGTTTATTTTCTTCCATAGCTCGTAGATTATAATATTGATGGTCAGTTTAACTATCACATAGTCACTGGAATTGCCCATTTTGAGCTTCAGTACCCATTCAATAACTCCCCCGTGGTTGTCAAGTTATGTTTTAGATTGAATTGCTCTAGGATATTCCTCTTGATATCCTTAATGTAATCATGAGTGAATAATATGTGGTCCCTAGTTTCAACTTGTGAGTGGCAAAACATACAAAGGCTTGTTCCCAACCAATTCATCCTGTCAAGTGTAGGGAGCTTATTATGAATGGTGAACCAGACAATAAATGAATGTTTAGGGATTTTGTGCCTAAACCAAATCATTTTGTGCCATCTCTCTTCCTAATTACTTGGGGAGAATAAGTCTGCACAAGATGAGGTAGTGAATCTCTTGGAAGATTCTCTAGGCCAAATAATAAGATCTTCTTTGTCCTGATTAAGCTGATAATTGGGGAAGCTAGGTAGTATACTGCTTAACCTTCTTGAAGGATAGCACCGACTATTATTACTGATGACCGATGACACTTTTGCATTACTTGGTAGGGAGTGTTGAATTGAATTATAGGTGGAGTGTAGGTAAAGTGGGCCCAACTTTGTCCAGTTGTCGAATCAAAAAATTGTTTTCTTTCCATACCAATTATGTGCTTCATCTTGGTCCCTACTATCTTCCTTTGACTCGGGATTAGTTTTTGTTGTTGGAGAGGAGTTGGATAATGGTTTCATTGTCTAGAAATTGGATTCTTTGACATATTCCTCATTCATCCATTTTACCCAAAAAGGTTCCTTCTTATTATAAAGTTCCTAGATTCTTTTGACCACGAGTGCTTTGCATGTTACTCTTAGTGATTTTATTCATAATGCTCCTTGTTCTTTAGATTTGCAAACATCATTCTATTTGACCTTAGGGAATCCTTTGATAAATCCTATACCACGCTCCATAGATGATTCCTGAGGATTCTTTCTATGTCTTTGATTATCTAGACTGACATTGCTACATGAGATCTCCAATAGATGTGCATACTGTTAAGGATTGAGTTTATCAATGGAATCCTTCTGACATAGGATGGCCTTTTGGGCATCTAGCAGTTAGTTCTATTCATGACATCATATGGAGGTTTGCAATCAGGATAGGATAGTTTAGAGGCTGATATTGACAATCGTAGGTATTTGAAAGGAGCTTTAGGTAGTTGTATTCTTGAGATTTGTGTTATCTGTTCCAACTAATCTGAGGTCCCGGAGATAATGATTTGACTCTTTTTTTTTGTTTAGGATCAGTCCAAACATCCCTGCAAACTCCTCTAGACATACTAAAAATATCTAAATAGATTGAGAATCAACACACACATAAGCAAGGATCATCAACAAATGACAAAGTAATAAATTTAGATCTTTTGCATTTGTAATGGAATTTGAAATGTCTTCCTTATGAAATATTGTGGTCTATCATTCTTGTTAACACCTCCATTTCCAATGCAAACATGTATGGAGATAAGGCCTCTCCTTACATGACTCCTTTTGCTCCCTTCAATATGTTTGTAGCCTCCCCATTTACCAAAACAATTAAAGAAGGATTAGATTTGCATTGATAGATCTAATTTGTGAATTAAGTAGGGAATCCGGAAGCCTATAAAGTATGAAGAAGAAACTCTCAATTGAGTGAGTCAAAAGCTTTTGTTAAGTCTATCTTAATGGACAACTCTTTATGGTTTTGTTGGTATGGTAATACTCGAAGATCTCGTGCAATCAACATATTATCTCCTATGCTCCTCCCTGCAATGAAACCAGATTGAGAAACATTAATTAGAGATTTCATTAGAGGCTTAAGTCTTAGGGCAAGGATTTTAGAGATGATTTTGCAGAGGATATTACAATAGGAAATTGGTCTGAAATCTTTAAAGGAAGTTGAATTGGGCATTTTAGGTATTAGGTAGAGGATGGTCTTGTTTAGTTCTTTTAGGAGTGAGCCTGGGTTGAAGAATTCTTTGACCACACCACATATATGGGTTCAAATAGATTCCAGGATTTTTGAAAGAAAAAGGCATTGAGTCCATCGGATCCTGGAGATTTCTTGGGGCTAAATCTGAATAGGCACTTTTTATTTCAGTTTGGTGACTGGTACGAATAGGGATTCTGATTAAGTTTGGTTCAGGGAGAGAGTGATAAATTTTGAGAGCTGGTGTATTGAGCTTGAAGGAGGAGTTGAGGAACCTAAGAAGGATTGGAAATGGTTGTAAACTTCTTGCTTCAAGGCTTCCTGGTCAAAACATGGTGATCCATATGAGTCCAATATTACAAAGATTTTGTTTGTGTTTCTTCTATTTTTAATGCATGTGAAGAAATATGCTGAATTCTAATCTCCTTCCTTCAACCGGTCTGCCCTGGCTTTTTGTCTTAAAAGAGAGTTTTGACCTTTGAGGGATGTCAGATATGAAAATAATTTGGTTTTTTTCCTTGTTTTTCAAATTTTGATTCCTAGGGTCTTCGTATTGTTCTGACTGGATTTCGTGTAATTCCCTTCTAGCTTGTTCCACCTCCTGTTGTATAACCATCTTGAAGCTTTGTTCAAGTCTTCGTTGATAAGTTTTAGTCTGATGACCAATTTTGTATGATTCAAATCCATCCACTGCTCTAATCAAGCCTCGCTTGATGATGCTTTCATAGGCCTCCATCTCTGTTAATAAGTTAAAGAACCTAAAAGGGGTTCTTAACTTCCTAACATACGGCTCCATATTAACTTCTATAGGGGGTATGATCAGAAAAACCAGGATTATTGAACCAAATAACGGAGTTCTAAAAATTTGTGATCCAGTCAGAATTGACCAGTCCTCTGCCCAGTCTTTTTCTTATGAAATAAGGATGTGCCTACTTATTGGACCAAGTGAAGAAATTTCCTCGAAAAGTGAGGTAAACTAATCCTGAATTGCTTCGATATTTTCTGAGATCAACATCCATTTTTCCTACATTGTTTCCTGGACCTTCGGCTTTTGGAGGATGGAGTATTTAATTGAAACATCCTAATACAGCCCAGGTGTTTAATGTCTTTAGTTAGTTCCTCAATATCCCTCCATAAGTTTTTTCTTTGAAAATCATGATTTGCAACATATACAAAGTTAATTTGCTATAGCATTGATTGAATCTCCATATGTAGATATTGGTCTAATTGCTTATGACTCAATGCTTAAATAATTTTGGTTTATATGCCACAATTATTCTTCTTAGCCTATGAGAGGTGTGGTTAGAGAGAGTTTTCCATTGTTCTTCTAGGAACCTGAGTTTTGATCCAAGGTTGACTCCTTGATCTTAGTTTCCAGTAAGCCTATTATGCTAAGATTTTTCTTTTTGATGTAAACCCTCATTGCTTGTTGTTTTTTGGGCCAATTTATGCTGCTTGTGTTTCATGCTACAATTATGATGTGTAAGGGCTTAATAAGCTCTTTCTTTTTTACTTTCTACTGGATCTTCTTCTTCTTGAATTTTGCCTAGGACTGCATTCCTTATGCTCTGTATCCTCATTGTGAAGTATTTCGGAATTTGGTTTCAGGTCATTTTGAGGGTTATTTTCAGGTATTTTAGATTATGAAGTATTGGTGATTATGTATTCTGGATCAATATTAGTGAGCTAAAATGTTTGCATAAGATTAGGTTCCCGGGGGACATTAGTAAAGTTATGAAGATTGGTTTAGTTTTGGCTTAAGTGGGATTTTCTGTAGTGGGGTTTCTAGTTGTTGGAACATTTTTGGTGATGAGCTGGTTGGAGATAGGTCATGAGTTGCATGTTCTGTATTTGTGTTGATAGGTGGATTTCTTTGAGGGTTAGGTTTCAATGGGATTTGATCTCTTTCAGTAGTGATAGTTCTTGGCTTCCAGATTTTCTATGTCGGAGGTTGGTCAGGTTTCTAGGGATAGGTAAATGAAATATTTGCTGTTCTGGTGTCTCCTTCTTCTCCCAATCTTTGAACCGAAAGTATTTCAGGAAGTTCTGCTTTTGTGTTTTATTTATACACACACTTTTGCAAAACCTATCCTCTTCATTGATGTTGTTTATTCATCAAACCTTATAAGTTTCCCATTTGCACTAGCTAAATAGCTTATGCCCATTGTTGTCCAATACTCTAGTGGAATACTGTGAAAACATATCCATAGAAGTATTGTTTTTTGTGAGTTTCTATCAAGCCTCATACATGGTGTGCATTTAAAAAAAAAAGGTTTCTCTCTCCAATGCCATGGTCCAACTTCGATGATAGTAGTCATACTTGCAACATCTCTAAATCTGAATATGAAGAAGTCTTCTTCGGTTACGAAGACTTGTTCTAGCCCACATTTACTCCAAAGTGCTTCTGCATATGCTTTAATAACTGGAAAAGTAGGTCTTTTATCTACTAAAATACCCACTAACATTGTTTTCCATTTGTTTACTCAAGCATGCAGGATCTCGACCGAAGGTGATGCTATGATGGAATCCTTTACTTCAGGAATTAGCTTCAACTTCACTGAGGGTTCTCCATCATTTACTACCATGTTCCAGGCTTTGTTAGGATTTGGGGTTGGAGGGGATTTTTCAGTAGTCGAAGGTGGATGTGGGCTTAGAGTTGAGTGAATGTGTTTGAGAGATTAGGATGGGAGTGTTGTGTTGGAATTTTTCAGTTACTGGTTTCGACAGCATGGTGCTTCCTTTTTTCATTTGTGACAGGGTGGGGAATCTTTCTTGGATGAGAGAATAGAACAGCTAGTGGATTTATCTAGAGTTAGTGTCAAGTGTTCATCCAGTATACTTGCTTGAACGGCTGTAGAACTGGTAAAGTGTTTATGAGAGAGAGATTTCACGGAAGATGGTAATGACAGTATACCGTTACCAGTTTTAGGTGAAGGGAGAGGAGGAGCACTTGATTGATTATTGAGGTGGTTAATGGATATATCGGATAGAGTAGAAGATGTCAAGTATAGGGGGCTGGTGATCGGAGTTTCAGGGGTTAGGTGGTTTATGGAAGGGAATGGGATATGGCTGCTGGTGGACGGGAATGGGATAAGGACTGTCTCCACAGCAATAAAGGAAGGAGAGAGTCTTTTGGCAAGGTTGACTGGAGGGTGGTTGCTTGACAGAAGGTAATATATTTGGGTCCAACGGTTAATAACTTGGGGTTAAAATGAAAATGAGAGGGAGAAATTATAAGTATCAATTAACGTCTCTAACAGACAATAAATCCTTTTCCGGAGCGAAAGAGTCTCATCTCTTAACCTTCGGCTTGAGAGGAGAGGACCCTGTAAAAGGAAAAACTACTAGATCTTCAGAGTTGTGGAACCAGTCATAGAATATGGATGAAATTCCATAGTAATTTGCAAACATCTACCTGCCCTTCTTTGTTAATCTTCTCTTAAAACAGAAGACCTGTGTTTAGCAGCTTTAATTCTGCTGTATGGATTATAAATATGAAATCATGGCTTGAGAGGAGAGGACCCTATAAATGGGAAAACTACTTGGTCGTCAGAATTGTGAGGTTCACAGGAACCAGTCATAGAATATGGATGGAAGTCCATATTAATGTTTTTGCAAGTACCTGCAACATCGAACCTTCTTTGTTAATCTTCTCTTAAAACGGGAGACCTATGTTTAGCAGCTTTAACGCTGCAGTATGGATTATAAATATGAAAGGAATGGAAGGAGGTTTTAAGTACTTACAACGCCCGCTCAAACGCCATATTTACCGTAACAAAATCTCCTAAAATTTGTACTGAAATGATTGTTTTTATGAATAATATAATAGAACAAGTGTTATTTAGTTTATTTAGTCTAGTTTATTCTTAAAAATTTCAAATGATGATTTATATTAATATTTAGTTTTAAAATATAAATTTAAGATGACGAAGAAATAATTAATAAAAAGTTCAAAATTTTAATTATAATCTTTATTATTATTATTATTATTATTATTTTTTCTTCTTCTTATTATTATAAGAATAATAATAATAATAACAAAAAATATTAATAATAACAAGGAAGTTAATAATAAGAAAATTGTTAATGAGAAGAAGAAGAAGAAGAAAATTAATAAATAATAATTAAAAAATTCATGATAAGAAGAAGAATAAAATTATTAATAATAATAACAATAATAATAAGAAGAAGGAGGAGAAGAAGAAGAAATTTAATAATAAAAATAAAAATAAAATTATTGATAATAATAATAATAATAATAGGGAAAAAAAGTTATCTTTACTTATTTTGTTTCACATAATAGATAAAAATAAGGAAGGTATTTTCAACTATTAATAAAAGTATAGAAATAATTAAACTTAGAATTAATTATTCTGTACATTATTTTTAACCAAACAAAGAAATAAATATTCATTAGAAATACGTCATTAATAAAATTGATACTCTACTTAACCAAATATGCCATTAGTTTGTGTTTACGGCCCAAAAGGATATTAAATGCTTTGATGTTGACAATCTTACCCTTCATAATCCTATCCTCCAAGCCAAGAAGGTAAGCTTTCAAATTGTTTAGCAAGAAGGGAAGTTTAATGAAACCAGTTTGTAAAATTATATTAAAAAAGCAACCATTATCAATCCAATAGCAATGATTGCATTACACACTATAAATTAGATTTCAAAGGTATTAGAATAATTAATAGCTAATTAAGAAAAGGCATAGGAACTTTTTGTTCATATTTCTATGCGTAGAAAATGAAGCATCAACCCTTCAATTAAGTTCTTATCCAATATATGCTTTATCAGTTACATATTTTTTTGCAAGAATCAAAGTAAACAAAACCATCGAAACCAAATTAATGCTTAATGGTTTACATTTTAACTGTGAGATATGTCTTGAATTTGGTGAATGGAGGGATTATAGAGGCCAATCAGAACTGGATAGGAATATAAAATAAGTGCCAGTTTTGTTTTAGACAAATCAACTTGAGAAGTAGAAACTAACGGGTGCTATAGTGGAAAGTGAACAAACGCCAGACTCATTGTTAGTTTTACATGTAAACAATTCATAAGCAAACCGACATCAGTTTTAAGACAAATTGCCATGAACTTATGACATTTTTCTTTGAGGATAAGTTGAAATAGAGTTTTAATGTGCTACGACTTTAAAATTTTACTATATTGAGAATTCTTACATGAAACCATAGTCTATAAATAACTATTGAAGTTTTGTGATAGTCACACGGCTCCTTATATTATCCTTTTCATAGTAATAAAAGAACCTTTATCCTTTCTCATAGATGTAGGTCATATAAATTAACTGAATCACGTAAATTCTTGTGTCTTTACACCAGATATCTTTCACAAATTTAATATTGAGAAATTCAATAAATCTAAAGATTTCATTATATGAAAGGTGAAGATGAGAGTGGTCCTTTTATAGCAGGGATGTGCAATAACATTTGAAGGAGAAGAGAAACCGTCGAAAGTTTAAGGCAATAAAAAAAGAGAATATGTCAAAAACACATAATGCAATGCCGTGTTGAATCTGGTGATGAGGTCCTAAAAGAGGTGGTTGATGAAACTAGTGTTGCTTTGTTATAGAAACAACTTGAAAACAAGTATTGAAATCACTTATCAAAAGTAAAGTTTGTATATTTTTAGGATGTTAGAAAGTATATAGGCGAATGATCATATTGATATTTTTAATCAGATCATATTGGATCTACAAGGTATTGGGATTAAAATTAAGGATAGAGATCAAGCAATAATCTTGTTGTGTTCCATGCTAAGAGAATTTTGTTAATATAATGTTGTATAGGAGAGAAACTATTTCTATAAATAATAATGTGAACGATGCCCTATATTTTAAAGAATTGAGGAAGGAGCTTACAAAAATGGATCATAATTGGGTGTAGTTGTCAGTAAAGGTAGGGGCAAAGAAAAGGGTACTAGAAACATGAGCAAGTCATAATCCAAATTAAGCACTTAAAACTTTTCAATTCTTTAATTGTAAAACTAGAAAAAGTAGACATATCACAAAGCAAGTGTGGTTGTAAAGGCAGGTGAGTTTTGATGAGGAGGATGAAAAAGAAAGTGATGTTTTAATGTTCAGTAAGTCTAATTATGCAAATTGGTCGGCAGTAGACCTTGGAGCACCTTATCGTATGGCCTTTGACAAGGATTATTTATGTTATTTTGGAAGAATGGAATGGCACAATTAGGTTGGGTGATGATGGAAATTGTAATATTAAAGGCACTGGTTGAGTGCAAATACAATTGTATGATGGGATTGTCAAAACTTTAGATGCCTGTTGTATTCCTAAACTTTGTAAGGATATGATTTTCTTAGGTACACTTGACAATCAAGGATATAAGTTTTCTAATGGCAATGAGTAACTAAAAGTGTTAACATTTATGCTTATCTAGTGAATGGATCTTACGTCAAATGCAATAGATTTTTAAACTCCTCAAAGAGTATGGTACTTTTCTTTCTCTAGCAGGAGAATATTTGGTTGCCCTGTACAGACTCATGTTAAGGATGGTGAATTGGAGCCTTGTAAAATTCAATTAAGATTATCCAAGAGAAACTTTTTTTTATAAGATATTATTTTATGTTGTTTTAATTATTTTAAGATAAAATTTGTTCTTTTTAATAATTTAAGGGTTAATTATAAAAAAAAACTCAAACTTTTGTCAAATTTTCAATTGTAACATAAACTTTAAAAAATAACAATAAAATTCTTAAACTTTCAATTTTTTTAAATCAAGCCCGACGTTATCTATTGTTTTCTGGATGTCCTCAGCTCTTTATTTCTGTTTGTTCTTCTGACGCTTCAAACAACTCTCAAATTTCAGCATACTGCATCAGGTAGTTCTTTGTTTTTAGTTCGTTTTCCTAATATCTTTAGTGTGAGAGTGAGCTGCGTAATATGAAGATTGAATGGTGAGGGCGTCGAGATAATAAATTAAAAACGAAGGGAAAAATTAAAATCAAAGTGTAAAGTCATCAGAGCTGCGTAATCTGATTTAGATCAATTTTAAACTTAATAGAAACAATAAAGTCAGGCTAGAATTGAAAAAAATTGAAAGTTTGAGCATTTATTGCTACTTTTCGAATTTCAAGCTATAATTGAAAAAAATTGAAACTTTAGGCATTTAAATGTTATTTTTAAAATTTTGGCTATAATAGAAAAATTGACAAAAATCTGAGCTTTTGGTAATTAACCCATAATTTAATTTAAGATTTCAATTCATATCTTAATAAACTACCCCATTCATTTTGCATATAAGCAAATTATTTGCATTTAGGTCAATAATTTTTACCTTTTGTAGGTATAATATATAAAAAATATTTTTGAATAAATAATGATAAATTACTTGGAAATGCATTTTATCTATTTTTAATGATATTCAAAAATAAAAATTGATTATCATAAATTATTTCCAAATTTCCTAATGTTTGTACCTAAAGAAATATCAAATTATAAATATATAATTTTAAACCTATCTTTTTTATTCGACATTTCAAATGCATTTTAAATAGGAATAGTTTAATATTAGTCAATTTAAACGTATAAAAGAACATGGTTATAAATTGCATTCAAACCTTTTAAGAAAGATTTAGATAAGTTGATGTTATTGTAAATGATTACAAATTGGTCATCAAATTGGGACATGATCCTCGGTCCCATTTATCTTGTCTTAATTTTGTCCTATTTTATCTCAACCATTTATCTTTATGGAACCTAAATAAATGGATGGTTGAGATAAAATGAGACAAGGTAAGACATGGGATAGAGAGTTTGAGGGGCATCAAATTAATTCTTAATAACTAAGTCAGATAATTTAATTTATATAACATTACAATTGAATAATCTAAATTTAGTGAAAATTATTATAATTTAAGAGTTTTAAATATTGATTAAATATGTAATTTACATTTTAATATTTTAAAAAATTAAAATAAACTTTTACTTACCGTTATTTTATGTTAATACTTTTACATGTTATTTAGGCCATCTCCAACCATTACACGAAATTTTTACACCAAATTTGATATAAAATAAAATATTTTAAGAATCTTTTTACACCAAATTTAGTATTATTCTAACCATTTTACACCAAATTTTTTACATCAAAATTTTTTGAAAGAATATACCACAATAATTTAGTTATTAACTAAATTAATTTATATTTATACAACCACAATAATTTAGTTATTAAC
>JANSVA010000008.1:10374215-10390398 GCA_025504915.1 Erythroxylum reticulatum | reverse complement strand
TTTGCTTTAACGGATCTAAGCGAGACTGCCGTGCAAAGGGTGTGAGCGAGAAACTTCGGTGAAAGTTTGAGTTCCAAAGTGACCTTTGTAACAATAACCATAGAGGATAGAGAAGAAATGTGAAGTTAAAAAGAATGTAAGAGAGAGAGAAAGGCGTGGGAGGAAATAAAGATTATAATTTGTTATTTTGAAAATTTATCAAATAAGATAGAGTTTAATAAGATACAAATGTCAAATACAATGTTTTGTAATTATAAAAAAATAAAAAATTTAAATATGTCAAAATATTTGAATTTTTTAAATTCTATTTTAATCAAATGTTAAGATTTTAATTTAACTCTTTTTGTGAACCTTTTTACGTTATTGTTAGTTTATTTCACATTATTATTTTTTTGCTACATAATTTCATGTTAGAGCAAAAAATTAAATTTCATACCATATTGATCGGTACTAACCAAAAAATGGTACAAAATGTTGGCACTCGATACCAGCCGATACTATGAAATTCGAAATCTTTAGAGACTTATTTGCCAAAGATTCCTAACAAAATAAACCTTAGCGCAAACCCTCCCATTTCTGACGAATTTGCTCTCTATCCTCTTTACCCAGTTTTAGCTTCATCTCTACTCTCTCTTCTCATTACCACCCACTACCCTTGTGAATCATATCTTCTCCTGTCATCGCCGTCGCTCCATCGTTAGACCACCTACCCAACCACTCGCTGCTAGCCACCAGGCCCTCCACCTTTGGTCAGATCACTGCCGCTCTCTCTAATTACACGTCAGTGGTCATTAGCCATTCGCTCCAAACAAGTTGTCCTCTCCATTAGCCATCACCATTTGCTGCTATCGTCTGAACAATGGACAAATTGCAGTCTACAAAATTTTCAATTTTTCAGATCTAGATCCAAACTCGACCTGACCCTTAATTGCAATTTTTGTTTTTTTGTATGTTTTAAGTTGTTTGTTTTTGCTTCGAATTGCAATTGCATTGTATTTTGGTTCTATCATGTGCATTTTGTGAATTGTTTATAAAATATGTATTAGGCAATTTGAGTTTGAAAGTTGGAATTGTTTGTATGAATTGATTCAATTTCAATGACAACTAGGCATTGTAAAGTTATAAAGAAATGAGATTACAATAATATTGACCGTGAATTATGGAAGAATATTTAAGTATTGTGATTTGTGAACTGTGTATAATTTAAGAACATGTCATATTATTTGTTATTTTATTAATCACAAAAATGAGATTAAAATTCGTTCATTAAGTTGTTAAGTAATTTATACGAAACATAAAATTTACTAATTATTGTTTGTATATAAAAAGTATTTACCATACAATTAATCATTTAAATATAAGATTTAATATATGTAATTAAGTTAAGAAAATTAAATGTTTGCTTTTTTATATTGTTTATTATTGTAATTAGGAAATAAATTTACAAATATTACTCTTATCTTATGAGTAGCAAATACACTTTCATCATCTTATCTTATGGGTAGTTAAATATATAGTAGAAAATAATATGTGAATGTATTAATATAATTTTAACACATGTCTTCATTTATTTTTATAAATAACTGGAAGGAAGTTTAAGTACTCCTGATAATTCAATCACTTCAAGAAGATTCAATGATTTAATTTGTGCTTGTGCAAGTTTGTTTCCCTAAATGAAGAATCATATCATTTGTTTGTTGTAACAAGCATTTGAAGGTGGAGGAATCAACAAATTAAAGAAGCATTTAGTTAGGGTAAAAGGAGATATAAAGCTTTGTCAAAAAGTGAGTTATGATATGAAATGACAAATGAAGACTTTGTTTCAAGAATATCAAATTAGAAAGATAGAAGGTAAAGATTGAATTACAAAATTGGTGGTGAAAGCTCTTTTGTTGGTGTTCAGAATGATAGTAAGAATGTTGAAGGTGGCAGTTTTCCTACTCAACAAGAAGGGAATTTTACACCTGATGTTGGGAAAAGAAGAAGACAGGAGTCTAACTTTTTTACACCACGAACAACTTCTAGAGTGTCTTACAACCTTGAGAAGTGACTCATAATATGGGTATGACAATGGCTAGGTGGTAGTATGATTCAGGTATAACATTTAATGCTTCCCGATCTTATTATTATTAACCTATGGTAGATGTTATTATCTCTTACGGTCTAGGATATAAAGCTTCTTCAATTAATAACTATAGAAGTAAACTTTTAAATATTTTTGTTATGAAATTAAAAGTTATTTTGATAAATGAAGAATGACTTGGGATACTTTTAGGTGTTCAATCATGTGTAATGGTTGAACAAATAGAAGATATGGGCCTATTATTAATTTTTTGGTTTATTCTCCAAAAGAGACAATATTTTTGAAGTCTATTGATCCATTTGGCCTTCTTAGGAATGTTGATACTCTATTTAAAATAGTTGATGAATTTGTGAGTGAAGTTGAGCTAGAAAATGCTATCCAATTCATTATTGATAATGATTTTACTTATAAAGTTGCTAGCAAAAGATTACGAAGCAAGTATAATTCTTTTTATTGGACTCTTTGTGTTACACATTACATTGACTTGATGTTAGAAAATATAGGGGATGATAGATATTTTCCTACTATTAATTAGATTACGCAAAAAGTAAAAAAAAGTGATTAAGTTTATCTGCAATCATGCATGAGTCTTGAATTTAATGAGAAAAAATTTCACAATGGTGGGAATTTGTATCGTCCTATTATTACAAGATTTTTAACAATTTTTTTATCACTCTAATATTCATTATGATGAAGAAAGAGTTGAGACAAACATTTACAAGTGATAAGTTGATTGCATCTCAACATGTTAGGTCTAATGCTAGATTTAAGTTTTCTAGAATTATACTCGACGATAATGAATTTTGGTAACAATATCAATTTTTCATCCGAATTTGTGAGCCTCTAATAAGGGTGCTTCATTTGGTTAATAGTGATGAGAAGACAACAATGAGTCATTTTTATGATGCCATTAAAAAGGCAATGGAAACAATCAAGGTCAATTTGAAAAATATGCTTGTTTTTGTGCACACCTTATCTCGGAGTCATCAATGAGAGATGAGAATGACAACTTTACTTTTTGTTGTATGCAGTTGGGATATTTTTGAATTCTAATGTCTATTTCATACTAAGTTTTACAAAGAAACCTGAAGTTAATAAAGAAATGTTATTAACTATTGCAACAGTTGTTACCCACGAGATGATACAAGATCTCCTAAGCTCACAAATAAAGACTTATAAGGATATTTTTGGTGATTTTAGTATGTCAATTGCTGTTCATACAAACTTAATCCCGATATATATATATATATTCACTTTTGTTAATTGTTGAAAATTAATCATCACCTTATGTTATTATAATACTACTTTTATTGTCTTACAGTTGCTTAGTAGGACCAATTCAGAAGTAGTGTTCTAGAATTGAAAAGATTGCAATTCAAATTCCAAGGCAATATGTGAGTGCAACAAGGTGTGAAATGAATTAGAGCATATTTGAATTCATCTATTCCAAGAAAAGAAATAGATTGGAGAATAAAAGATTGAATAACTTGGTCTTTGTTCGATACAATTTAAAACTTTAGGAAATGTATGTTATGATCATTATTAAGTTACATATAATTTCTTAGAATTTAATTTTATTGTTTATTAGGATTCTTAATAGAACAAGTAGTTTTGTAGATCTAATTTGTTTTGATAATATTTATCTTTTGTTGGATTGAGTTTTTGAGAAATCGAGTTTGATAGATGAGAGTAACTTAAAAGATAATTTTGGATAGGAAAATATTGACATGTTATTTGGTGTAATGAATTTGAATGATAGTGATGATGAGGCTGATGAAGATTTTGTATTAAATGAAAATTTAGGTCAATGCAATTTGAGCAAGTATTCAATTGAATGAAGTTCCCGGTTTTGTTTCTCATCTTCTTTTAATTTTACTTATATTTGATTTATATGATGAATTCTATATATGCAATATAATTGTAAATACTTTTGTTTCAACTTTTAGTTTTAGTTGGTTATTTAACACGAACTCTTGTTATAAATTGTTATTGTTAGAGAGTCATGGAAATTTATTATTCTTTTTATATTATTTTTTGATGTAATTATTATTTATTATATGATGATTAAATGATCTTTTTCTATATTAATTATGACTATTATTTATATGTGAAATATATGAAAATAATATTAATAAAAATAAATAAATAATTTTTATTTTAAATTTCTATTATTATAATTTTTAGAGAAATGGTTGATGTAAAATTATAAATTATACAATACAATATAATAAAGGATTATTTTATAATTTAAAAAAATTTAGGGATTATTTAAAAAAATTAAAAATTACCCAAAATGGTACCCAATATTGACCGATATCAGTATAGTACTGTATCAATACTAAATTTGATACTGGTACCTGTATGGTACTCGTATCATTGCATGAGAGCAATTTGATACTAGTACGTGTATGGTACTCGTAGCATTGCATGAGAGCCCAATCCTATGTCCACCTGAACAGTCACAAGCACAATCCTCCATTGATTGTGGACTTTAAACACCCATCTCTATTTTGAAAATTTCAATAGGCAAGAGATAGCAAGTCATGTATAGCGCAGTGATTAGATACCTCTCGTTGAAACTAAAGCTGGAAATTTAACCAATAGAGCTCAAAACACCACCGGAACAAACCTAGATTACAATAAGGGTGATATTCGATGTTATCAAGGAACACAATCCTATCATTGTTTCAGAGACTTGGGGAAAGTTTTAGTTACTTGAGTTTTTGGTAAAGTTATTGCCTTTTCAGATATGCACCATTATGAGACAAAATTTAGTTATGATTGTTTCATGTTTGATAAAATGCCAAAAAGTTGGATAAAGACAATTAACGAGCAAAACCCATATGAAAATGGTGTTGAGATGGATGAAGGAGAAATCGATGCTTAGACTAATCAACAACCATGTTTGGCCTGAGAAGTAGTTTCTTTACACGAATTGGTTCACTAAATCTAACATTAATCATGCCAAATAAATGACAAGATATTCTCCACGAAAATTTCATTAAGATTGCTATAAATGCCTACTTTCTTATACAGGTTTTCACTATAAATGCTTGCTTTCTTACATTTTAGCTAACCACTTACCACTATTTCCTTATCTTCTACATTCTGGACTTCTTGTAATTGCTTAACTTTCATGTTATAGATTTATGTAATTGCTTAACTTCCACGTTTTGAACTTCTGTAACTGCTTAACTTCTATATTTTGGACTTTTGTAACTACCTAACTTTCACATTCTGGACTTCTGCGTCAAGCAAATTTCTTGTAACTATTTAACTTCCTACCTACTTGGCCACGTTCTTGTTAACTGCTTTCTTTTTCTCAAGTTATACTTTTTGGACTTCTATCTCAAACAATTTTTATGCAACTAGATAACTTTCAACCCATTTCCTATGTTTTAGCTAACTGCCTCTTTACACTAGTTTTTAAAGCACATGTCAATTATGTATTAGCTGTCTAAATTTTTGAATACTGGACTTCTCAACTGATTTCCATATGCATGAATTCTCTAACTAAATGATTTCTAGTATTTGAGCCCCTTTCACTTGTAGGCCAATTGAGCTAAATTATTTTTAAGTTATCAACAATTGCCCCTTGCTCTCCCCTATTCTAGCTAATTGCCTCTCTGCACTATTTTTTTAAAGCACATGTCAATTATATATTAACTGTCTGAAATTCTCAAATATTGAACTTCTCAACTGATTTCTATATGCATGAATCTTCTAGCCAAATGACTTCTAGGATTGCTAGTATTTGAGCCCCTTTTATTTCCTGAATTACTTTTAGCCTATCAACAATTGTACCCCTTTCAATAGCATTAACAGTTATAATAGGTGAAAATGGATCTTCATATATCAACATGGTTTGCTTAGCTTTCACAAACAATATAATTCCCTTATTAATTCAATCTTGGATAACATTCTTGAATCTCCAACATGAATTCGTAGAATGGCTCCAAGTATTGTGATATTTGCAATATTCTTATCCTCTGATTACTTCTTTCTTAGGGATTATATGCGTTAGGGATAAGGTGATGAATGTTTCTTCGACAAATAATCAAAGATCTCTTATGTTTTAAATATGTCAAAGATGTGTTGAACTTGAAAAGATGGAGTTTGGATTTTCTTTTTGGTTTTCAAGGATTTGCGCTCTAAAGAGGAACAAATGCAAGTTATAGGGATGTTGATTGCAACTATTGTCAAATTATAAGAATTCTTCTCTGTAATATAAGTGCCTATTAAATCTTTCTTTTGTTGCCTTTCTTCCCTAATAAGTTCTTCATATTTGGAGACTATTATTGCTAGTTCACAGAAATCACGAAATTTTATGCCTTAAAAGTTTTTTTGTAATTCAATATTGAGACTCATTTGAGTTAATTTCACATATTTGGTCTTTGGGAGTGCAATCTGACATCGAATTCTCTTCTTCTTGAATCATGTGATGAAAATGTCTACATTCTTACCACTCTTCTGAGTGACCGATAACAACTCAATTATACTAATTTAAGTTCAATCCTAAAAAGCTAAGTATAAAACAATCTTTCAACAACTCAATTATACTAATTTAAGTTCAATCCTAAAAAGCTAAGTATAAAACAGTCTTTCCATTTCTTCCAAGAAGGACAAAATTCCTACGTAATAAAGCATACTAGGAAAAGTTATTCACGTTATTGAATTTAGTAATAATCTAAGCTTAAATTAGTTGAAGTTTTGTAATTGCCTAATTCTCCACATTGTATGATGAATCTAATGATTTGTTCAATGTTGAATTGACTATCTTCACTAGAAAAAAGGTTGAATATGAGAATTTTGTAGCTATAAGGACAAGAATTCTCTTGATCAATATGTTCTGGATAAGGTTTGTGGAATTCTGGATGGCTAAATTGTCTTAAATCAAGCCCATACAATTCTTGAACTATAATAACTTACAACCTCATTTGTGGTAGGTGTATAATAGGATTACAATTTACAGTTGCAATGTTACCTCTCAACTTATATTGTGGTCCATTAGCTTCAGACTTCCTACCAAGACCTTGCTTGCTTGGAATTTGGAGCCTGATTGCATATAGGCCATTACCCGGATTAATGTAAGGAGAAGTCATACGGATATTTTCTCCCTTCTATGGATGGACATATCTTTCATTTACAAAGAGAGTTTTTGGGAGGCGACCGCATTCTCTAACTTCTATTTCATTAGAAATATGAAGCATCCATGTCCTTAAGAAATTTGCTTTATTAGAATAAGCAAATTTTAACCAGCAAATTATATTATAGCGAAAGACAATTTGTCGAGCTTCCCTGTTAAGGCTTTGATTGCATCGAATGTAAAGGCCACATTTGACTTTAAATCTAGAAATTTATTTGTGTAAATGATTTGTTCTATTACGGTAATTTCAGGTTCTCACTTATAAGGGGAGTTAGCTAAAGGCAAAACTGTCTTCTTAAGTTTTTCTACAATGTTTGATACAAAGTATTCATTCCTTATAGTTGTAGGGACTTCTTCCTCCAAAGCTAGAGGCAAAGTGATTTCTTTCCTATTGTGTGTTTGGGGCATCAGTATCCCACCGAGCATGCCTAATTGTTTGGTTTAAATATAGAATACAGGCATATCAGGAAGGAACTCTCCCAAAATTTGTACATGATTTTTATTAATGATATAAGTGAGCTTTGAAAAACTTAAAAATGGAGTTTTAAGCTACCAAAATGCTTAAATTTAACGAAATGAATTCTGAATTAAAGTAATTGATTGTTACAAAAGGGAATTTCAAACTACAAAAGAGAATTCCATATAAGAAAAAGCTATAGCCCATGTATTCTTTAAATGTGAATTCACACCCTCCATTTGGGCTAGCATTATTGCTTTGAATCTGATTAAAACAAGATTCTTGAATGAGCGAAAGCAAAAAATCTTTCTATAGGAAATTACAGAATTCACTTAAGTCTTAGCCCCAATTGTGCAGTTCATGTTAATCTAGAAGGAAAGAAATCAAAGAATTCATCAATAGAAAAGAAATGACAAGTACTCTCTTATTCATTATTTGCATTGATGGATTAAGGAAACTTTGGTAGCTCATCAAGTGACTGATCAACTATAAGCTCTCATATCAGAAGAAGGTGGAATCTCTAGTTCTAGCTTTTCTTTAAAATCAACTATATTGTTTATCTTATTTTGTTTGACTCTCACTGTATTGTTCTTTTTTGATGCCTAATTTAAAAAATTAATAAAGTTGGAAAATAACAAAAATGCGTTTGGAAAAAGGTTAATTGATCCCTCTAAAGAGAGATTTTATTTTAATGTGTATTGTGTCCTCATGATACTGTTGAATTTATAGCCTACTTGGTCATGTTCCTATCAACTGCCTTCTACCATTTTCTCAACTTCTACTTTTTAGACTTCTGCCTCAAACAATTTTTCTGTAATTGCAGTCTCAAGTTGTAGCTAACTGCCTCTTTGAATTATCTTTTAAAGAACATGTCAATTATGTACTAAATGTTTGGAGTTCTTAAATCCTAAACTTTTCAATTGCTTCTGATATGCATGAGTTTTTTTACCAATGACTTCCAAGAGTACTAGTGTTTAATCTTTTTTTACTTTTGGGCCAAACGGTCTGAATTATTTTCAGGTTATCGAAAGTTGCGTACAATTTTTTTTTTTACAAGGTAAACTACTAATTTAACTCAACGCTCTGGAATACAACGTTCCTTGCGCATCTTTGCGGAGAAGCTCCTGAATTCCTAATAGAGGCTCCTGAATAATATGTAGGCCCAGACATAGTATGATTGCGAGATTTGCCAAGTTGTCTGCGCACTAGTTACCTTTCTGGAAGACATGATGAAGATGAACCTCCCAAGTCCAATGTAAAAGCTCCGAAGTCCCAAGTTGCATACAAATTATTGATGCTTCAGAATTAAAATTGGTTTTTGCCGTGTCCTGGAGTTGAGTGTCTGATGATCGTAAAAGGCAGGATTGACTAAGGTCTTATAATAAGTAACTTATTGTCTCTCTACAATTTTAACTTGTATATGGACTACTCTTGAGGTTAATTTTTCCCGTGAGAGAGCAGAATCTTTCGGCTTTCCCTGTTGGAAGGCATTCCTGGGTACAGGAGCAGGCTGCTTTAGAAAACGAATGGTTGCTCACTGGTGGACTTCATCTTTAGAGTACTCAATTTGGTGGCAAGCAAGAGAGAACAAATTTATTGGCAATAGCTAATAGCCTGTTGTGAAGGAAACATGCAGACAACGTGGGGTTTAATCAATGATAGTCATACTTGGGTCACTAATTCGTAGAAGCTGCGGATTAGTACGATTTTGTATGCCAAAGTTAAGACTAGTCTATCCTGACCAAGGAGGAGAATTCTTGAGCTTCTCATGCCCATCATAAATCAGAATTCCAGTTCAGATTGAAACCGACTTTTCCTTCAACATCAAACATATCGTAGTTAGTTATATAACATGATATGATTGTATGTCTACAGGCCAACCATTGATATATGCGACCGGAACTCCAGTGTTTGAATCCTGCGTGGTTAAAATAGGGTCTCGTGCAACAGGATATGGCTATTCTTTCTAATTATTACATAATTAAGATATCCATTGAGCTTCTACTTCTTGTAAAAATAGTAAAAAAGCAAAATCAAACAAAACAAAAGTACTTGCATTATCTATTCTCTTCTCTTTATATTACGGCCTCCACATTCTTGCCCTTCCCTTTTCTTCCATTTTATCCACGCACTTCACCTTACAACAATGACAACATATGGAACCATACCAAGAGAAAACGCCCCATTGTCAACCCAATCCCTCATATCAACTGCTCAAGAAAAGATCACATCAAGCATTGGCACAAGAAGGCCATGGAACGAAATGATCAAACTTGAATGCATCACCTTTCCCTCCTCCGCAATGGCCACCATTGATAGGATCCAAACCAACGTCACATTGTTCCGTGCGAACTACGTCATTATCGTGATGTTCGTTCTCTTCCTTAGTTTACTGTGGCATCCCACTTCTTTGATCGGTTTCACCGTCATGATGCTTGCATGGCTATATCTATATTTTCTGCGAGAAGATCCCTTGATAGTTTTTGGCATTCTGATCCACGATAGGATGGTCATTATGGTGTTATCCCTGGCTACAATCCTAGTGCTTTTCCTCACCGACGTGACTAATAACGTCATGACATCCTTGTTCATCGGCTTTGGGATAACTCTTTTTCATGGGGCATTAAGAAGTATCGATGATTTGATCCTTGAAAACGACGAAGAAAGGTTTGCATCGTCCAAAGCATCTGCAGTCCCTAGGGGTCTGGAGAATGCCGCTTCACCATCCTTCTCCAAGTCCTAGAAGTTGGCCCTGATTTTGGTGGTCAATAATCACAAGTATGTGGTTTGCCGTTTTTAATTGTCATAGTGTAATGTATATGTTGCTTGCTGGTTACCTATCCTTGCCGTTCCAACTTTAACTTCTGTTTGCGTTCAACAATCTTGACAATATTGATGGAGAAGTATAACAGTACTCCTAGCGCGATTGCTCCTCGCATTTCAGGTTTCTTCCCAATTTAAATTCGTTGAACATTTTTGCCAAGATAGTGTTTCCAAGTCGAGAGGACAGATAATGTTTAAGAATAGAGGCATGCAATACCTGGTCTAACAAGGTTTCGAGGACACTCATGAATGTTAAGCCGATAAAAGACAGACTGTAGCTTATGAGTTATCAATTTTTATTGATACGATGGGTAGTTCCCAAAATGCAGAGGGCTGTACTCTCCAATCCCATGTACCATATCCTCCAACAAACTTAACATAAGTCCTGATTGATGAAATACGTAGAAAGTGTTCAAATGCAGCATAAGTTTACGCCTGTCGATATTTTCAGTTTTTCTTTCTCCAGTATCTCAGACAATTCCCCGATCATGCGAGTGACTTATACTGTAGTCTCGAAATCGATCGCCAAAAGATTGAAATCTTGTTCCATAAAAACAACCTTCGAGTTCGTGCTAGCCTGTTCATTCTTTTCTTTCTAATTTTTTGGCAAAATTAGATAACTACCTAGTTACAAGATAGCAATTTTGTCAAACTGTAATTGCTGTCCATAGCTTCCAATCGAATGAATGAACAGTAAGTCAATCACAAAATAAGTTACTTTATATAGTTCAATTAATGTATCCTGTGAGATCTACATTAGTGCAAGCAAACCCAATTCGTCTAACATTAGGATATTATAAGAGTTAACAAAATCTGATCTAGAAGGGGTAAATACAATGCATAATTATTAAGCTAGAAATAGATTAGCTTAATTCTACACAATAGTATGTACAGTTGAGCGTTTAGCATATCTTTTCAAAATGAATTAGACCATGCTTCAGTGTTGATTGGCTCGATAGGACAGAAAAATGAAATGCGTAAGAAGGGAAAACATAGACAAAACGGTAAAGAATCTTGCCATTACCTCCTTCCACTCCTGAAAATAATTCATCCTGTCAGTCGCATAAATACTTCCAAGAATTGAAAACCAAGGCTTGGTGTCAACATCTGACAGACAAGATGGCGAACCTGACGTGGAAGCTCAGCAAGCATTTGATTGGAAGGAAATCAACTGGCCACGGTTCATGTTGAAGAATGATAATATAAAGGAAACCATTTTGACAGCATATGATGCTTCAGCTTAACAATGAGCAAAAAGATACCATAGCATGGTAAATGCAGTAACGCCATCAGCAAGTACCTGTCATATATATATATATATAAATATAAAGAAATTTCATCAGAATATGGGCATGATGTTAGTTGTTGTAAGTTCAGTTAGAACAGGGTTAAAATAGAAAGAAGGAAAACAGACCTTGTCTGTGAAAATAAGCAAAGAAACTAAAAAATAACAGGGGATATATTAGATTCAAATCTCCAGATAGGCCACGATTTTGAGAGTTATTAAGCTTGTAGCACAATTGCTGCACTAACATTATCACTAACAAATGGTCCAGCAGATCCAACCTCCATAGGAGATCAACATATCTGATAGCCATAATTTCTCAAAGAAAGAATAACCACAAGATGTTTGAATTACAAACCATAATGGAGCATAGGGAGATGACAAGTCGAGAAATGGGTATGGCCACCTGAAAGGATGGATAGCATCATCATTGAAAGGTGAAAAGTTGATACAAAGGACAGAGAACAAGAAAAGCGGAAATGGGAGTTACCAAATTGGTACAAAAGCGTGAAAAATCCACTGAAAAAGGACATAAACACCCGTCCATAAAATGAAGTAAGAGATCCGAAACCAAGGGAATGGCTGCAAAGAAGAAGCTACAAATAATTAGATATAGAAGAAAGTTGATAGAGCCATAGGGAAACGAAACAAATATAACCTTAGCATATAGTTCAAAGCTGATAAAGAAATAGTGAAAGAAAACAAATATAACCTTACCAAACAGTTCAAAGCCACATCCCCAAGTAGTAAGACAGCATTAACTGTATGCATATTCACTGTCACCTGACATATTCGAAAAGGAAAAAAGGGAATTTTCAGATACAAGTGACTGCCAAAAAAACATGATGGAGTGTTGGCAGTCACATTAAAAACACTGTAACAGTAACAATTGGTGGTGCATGAAGGGGAAAAAAAAGGCACAACCAAGTTGCAAACTCAAGTTAGTCAAGAGAAAAACTCGAGGCAATAAAAAGGGAAATGAATAATTAATATGTTACACTTACAAAATTCAGAGGATAATCCTTGATGGTGAAATATGGGAAAATAATGGACCAATAAACACAATCAGTGAACATGACTGCCCCGCCAATCATCTGTTTAGGAGAGATAGGCAATAGAAATTATAAGATTGTAAAACAATTGAATACATAACCATCATATTCTCATAAGGAAATTGGACAACAAAAGGATGATAAGCTAATTGCATAAAAAACAATAGTGAAAATAGAAAGTGATCAATAACTGGCTAAACTTCTCTCTAATACTAATGACTTACAACCTGATATATAATTTGGAAGAGATGACAACAAATGTTTGCAACTTTGTTCTCATAAAATTTCTCTTCCGAATTTGTGTACCCTTCCACATAATTCAGAGGTATGTAGTATCCTTGCTCAGAATTACTTTCAATATGGCACTCAGCAAATTTTCTTCTGCCAAATATTTGGTATAGGTAACAGCCATAAAGAGAGAACAGCGAACCAAACTGCAAAGAACTAACCATGTTCAGGATCCAAGGTATGCTGATATCATAAACAAACCCAAGAGAACAAACAACTGCAACTAAGAAACGTCAATAACAGCTCCAGTTCGTATACCCAACAAAAGTTTTGAAGAGAATATGAATGCTTACCCCAAAATAAATTGTAAGGAAAGTAAAGGTCCATCTGGTCCACACCCACCAAAAAGGCTGATGTTAGAAATCAAGTTTACATCTAAAAGCAGATAAGAAGATATCACAAAACCGTAAAATTTTGAAGATGTGGCCACAGGTGCATAAGAAATTTGCTTGGAACTATAACTGGAAAAGAGTAACGAGTGTCCAAAGTAGTCACAGAAGCCACAATCAGAGATTCCATCTACCAATTATACAAGAAATGAAAATCAACAGACTGCAACTCTTTTAACATACTGGAGAACTAGAAAACACTAAGAATGTAAAGAAACCAACTAACAAGAGTTCTCTATGCTATTTAACCAATAATCAGATGTTGGTTTTATCAACTATGACAGACTTGAATGATGGAAGGGGATTCTGCTGCAGATAAAAAAAAGAATGTGATTGATACTGACTTAAACTGATTCCATTTTGTTCAATATAAATCAAATTAAACTGAAGAAGAACCATAATTTACCAAGTCCTTATAAATTCTGCATGTAGCAACCTCAAGCAATTGCTGCAGTTTTCATGCAATTTCTGATATCGTGAAACCGTATCTCAATCTTTATGCAGTAAAAGAAATAAGCAAATTGACTGAAGATAACTTACTGAGTATAGAAGTAGAAGGCGCTGAATCCACTAATAGAAATTTTGACAAATGATAGAACCAAAAGCACAGTAAATGAAATGAGTCGATAAGCGAACAACCAAATGGGGTGGATATGTGGAAGACATGGCCTCCAAGCTTCATTAATGTATAATGAATGAGCAACATCTTGCTCAGTCTTCCGTCTGCATGATCTAAATTTATCCAGGCCTTCATATTTCCATATTATAAATATTGCCACAACCACTGGTGTCAACACCAACATTACACATAACATGATCCTCCAGTTCAACCAGTAACTCAAGGTAGTAGTATCAGGAGCGATGAAAAACTGCATCCTGCTAAAGAAATTGAACTGTTACTTCTACTCGCCAATGGATTGTCAATCACCAGTTCCATACAATGGTTGAAACTCAGAATGGTTAACAGGGAAATCAAACTAAAAACATGGATTTTTATGATAAACAAACTAAAGGTCAACTGAAGCTCCGTGCTTGTGTTTCTAAAGCAACCATTTGGTGCAACTATACCAAATTCAAAGGCATGTGCATTACCCATATACCAAAATTCAATTAGAAGTAATAAGAAAAGGATTAAAACAGAAAGATAATATGGTAGTAGTACACGTTGCCCGATGACGTAAAAAAACGTAACTTGAAAACAGAACATTGACAAGTAATATTTGAAAATTATCTCAACAAACAATTTGACAGCGATAACAATCTTGAGAAGAGAGCACTTACATTAGAAAAATTCAAAAGATAACGCTTTGAGTTGCTAAGAATTGAAAACATAAAACTAAATCAATAAAGCCACCAACTTTACAGTCCTTGTGCAACTAGAAGATTTTCCTCTTTCTGGGTCGTCATTTCAAAGGAAGAAGCTTCAAACAGGGCAATAGAGAGGGGCACAGAAGATAGAATCCATCTTGGTTTATAGGGAGGAAGATGGTATTGCGAGTTTCTCTCTGTTATCAAGTTTTCAGAAAGTTCTATGAGATTTTAAAGGGTATAATAGAAATGGTATGATGACGTAAGTTGGTTGAATGGTATTCGCAAGAGATACTTGTTTCTTCGTGGTAAGGAAAACTTCTATTTCACTGGAAACTGCAACAGAATAGCGATTGCAATTTCTTTTCAACGTGTCGTGGTGGGAGGACTTAAGAGTTTATTCGAGGTTTTAAAATCTGGATAGGACCGAACCAGCTGCTCCGAACAAAAAAGTCTGAATTGGCCAGTAATTTAGTTCGGTTTTAATTAAAAACCTGCCAGTATAAAAACCGGCCGGTTTGTTGGAGAATTGGCTGGTTTGCATTGAACTGGTTGGACCGGTTCAGCAAGATAAAAATACCTAATCTGTTGTCTTGCCATTTTGTCTCGCCAATCGCCCCTCTTCTCTCCCTCCCCGGACTCCACTTTTCTCGTTTCGTTGCTCTGCATTAGAACTTACTATAGATTTGTTTTGTGTTTGGCATGATTATTCATAATACTTTTCCGACGATGGATCACCCAGACGTAGAAAGCGGGGTGCTGAGATGTCTATCTTTAAAGACTCTGTTCAAGATTGCCTTCATTTTGAGCAAAAACTAGTCAAAAAAATGGAGAACCTTAATATATCAAAGAAATCAAGTGACTCTTAACGTGGAGAAGTACTTGGGTTTGAGAATAAGGTAACCTTTTAGCTCGATAAACATTTTGTTTAGTGTTAGGATATGGGGTTGTCCACAAATTTGCTCTTGTTCGTTTTTACTTTTCTCTAATAAAAAATGGGCTTTTTGTGTCAGTTCACAAAATGTTCCCTATTTATGATATTAGGTTTGGTGTGGTTAGACTAAATTTGTTTTTGAAGTACAAAATTTTGCAAGTGTTTTAATCTCAGGGCCATCGATTTTCCCTCTTGGAAATACGATGAGGCTAGAATTGTTGAAGTATCCAATAAAGTTCAATACTCCATAGTTGATTTTTTCATTTCAGATTTCTTGTATTTTTTTTAGGAATCAATTGGTTTCTCCTACAGAGCTTAATGAGCATTTCTCAGACATCCATTTGGTCGTTTACTACAGGTTAATGATGTTAATCAAGTGCTATTTGGAAGGCAACTCAAGAATTATGATAAGTTTCAT
>JANSVA010000008.1:10357722-10373247 GCA_025504915.1 Erythroxylum reticulatum | reverse complement strand
CATCAGCAAAGAGAGAACTTATGTTGAAAAAAATATAGTCAGGTAAGTTTTATACTTTTAATTCATTATTTACTTATTAATAATATATATTTTTATTATAACTATTAATTTAAAATACAGAAGAGTGGTGGAGATTATTCGGTGACAATGCTCCAACATTGAGAAAACTCGCTATTAGGTTATTCAGTCAAACAACTTCTGCATCAGGTTGTGAACGTAATTGGAGTGTTTTTGAACATATTCATATAAAGAAACGAAATCATTTGGAACATCAAAAACTTAATGAATTTGTTTACGTTACTTATAATATGAGAATGAAGAACAATTATTTTATAATTTTGTTTTTATTATTGATTTTATAATTTCTCTATTATGTATTCAGAGCGTTTAGTAAGAAGAGAACATATGATCTAGTTGATATTGATTGTATTGAACATATTGACTTATGGATCAAAGAAGAAGAACCATCGCTTGATCTTAATTATAATGAACTTGAAAAGACGATTTAGGAAGAAAATGTATTTGTCATAACGAATGAATTAAGAACATCTACTGATGGTCAGTTCATATCGTATTTTGATCATATTGATACTATATTACAAGTTTACAACTAAGACTAATTTCATACATTATTAATTTGTAATTTATTTTAATATAGTAGAAGAAGTTGATACAAACATTTTGGATGAAATCGTAGTTTACGAATCTTTAAATAGCGTTAGAAAATTTGGAGCTTTTGATGACGATGAGACACATTCCCTTTCAGAAATATAATTTTGATTTTTATTGTTATTTTAGGTTTTATATTAGACTCATATTTATTTATTATTAATTCATTATATAATAATAGACATTGGTGTATTTTTTATTTCAATAAAATATTCATTTTTACTTATTCTTATAAATTTTATTTCTTATTTATTTCACAACCATTGAAGTACAAGTATAATCCTTGAACACCCAATCACAACCAACCCCTCTCGAAGATGCAAAGGTCATTGCTTTATAATTGAACTTTTAACTTCCTAATCGGTGGTTTGCCATCTTAAAACAACACACGTTAAGAAGAGCAGATAATACCATATTCTTTCATAGGTACACCGTTTCCCATTATTATAGAGTTGAAGTAGCCATTCTTACAACTGTATTCACAATTTGAAATGTATCATCTCAAATTGCTTGATTTTGAACAAACTACAGGCTCCATCGTAACATGACATAATAAGAAACATTCTTCTCATCACATCTAAACATCACCAATTAGATCCAATCAAGCCTAACTGATATTAAAACTTTAAAATAAACCCAAACACATCCCATCACTTTCTAACCTATAGGCAGTCCAAAAAAATATGAATATCCAATTCATCAACCCTCTTATAAATTGGGCAAACATTCTTAACCTCAACATGCTTATGAACTAAGGCGACTTCTATAAGCAAACAATTAAAGCACATTCTTTGAAGAAAAATGTGTACCTTAGGGAGGATTTTAAGGTTTCATAACTTTCACCAAAAGCCAAAAGAATTACTTGCAACAACATCACCAGGTGCCTCTGTCAGATGATAATAGGCTAAACGAACATAAAAGAACATTCTCACTTCTAGTCTTGCAAAATGGGATATTGAGAATAAGGTCCTTATCTCTGCTATTGGATAACCGTTGACATTAACTCTACATTTCACATTAAAAGACAAGATAGAAACTGATCCAACATTCCTATGAAACACGTACGGTTAAGATAAGGATACAGTTAATAAACATATTATCTGACAGCTAACAATCCTTGATAACTAAAACATTCTCCCCTATCTCAATACGCCAGCATGTCCCACTAACCAACAAACCTTTCCTTAACCAAATTCCTCGCCAATAATAACTCAACTTGCTACCAATATCCACTCTAAAGAAATCCTTTCTATGATAATACTTTGCTTTGCAAAACCTACGACAATAGTAGTTAAGGCTTCGTCACAAGCCTCCATGCCTGTTTACCAACCAGAGCCAAATTTAAAAGATGAATTTATCATAAGCAAATACCACTTTGGAGCACAATGATCTTTTTATCCTTTCCATCTAATACTCGAATGATCTCTCCTTGACGACCACCAAAACCCATTCAATAATTTTTTTTAAATCTACAAAGACTCAAAGGAAGCATAACATGGTCGTGATATAGTTGGGTAAAGATTGAGTTACAAAATTTAACACCACCTTTTTGTTCGCTTTTGAAAAGAAACTATATTCCAACCCTACGTGTTCTTCTATATTTTATCCTTAAGAAAGCCAAACAACATCTTTTTATCATGGTCAATAATAGAATTCATACCCAAATACTTTTCCAAACAAGCAGTCTCCTTTATACGTACCTAACAAAGAACACAAACAACCTTCTACATAAGCAGGAGTATTCATGCTAAATAAACACGTAAATTTATTGAAATTAATAATATGATTTAATGCCTTCTCATGCCTCCAAAGGATATCCATTAAAGTCCATACTTACTCCTCTTAAGCTTTAATATAAATTAACTATTGTTTACAAATAGGAGCTTCGAGATTTTGGGGGCACTCCTAATAATACTACAACCGTGGATAAGACCCAGCTGACTTTTCCTCTTGTCCATCAAAGTAACTAATTACCTTGGCAAATATAATAAACAAATATGCTTTGGTAGAGGCTATGGTGCGAAAAATAGGGTCAATAAAGTTCTTACCTTTTTTCACAACATAGGAGACAAAAGAAATGGAAAGCATCATTTAATGAGTATATATATTATCAAAACCTAGTTTAAGCATAATAGACTGAAGATACTCTCACTCAAAATAGTCATAAATATCGATATTTCAACCTTCAAAGGCAAGTAAATGTCGTTCGTTAACTAAGATTTTCGTTTTAAGTACCGTAATTAAGGATTTCCATTACTACCATCATTATTTGTTATCATCCTCCCCAATACAAAAGCGTTCTAAAATTCACAAATAATTGAAGGCAGGACTTAAAACAATCTCTTATCTAAAATTTTAGTGACAACCTTATAAAGGACTTGGTAAAAAGAGATAGGGCAAAGATAACTTGTAGTAACCAGAGAATTCACTTTACAACTAGAACAATGATTATTTTAAATAGTGGGGTCAACGATGAACAAGACCACAATCTATTAACACAAGCTCGTTGGACATTAACACCCATAAGTGGCCAAAATTTTGGAAGAATGTAAGGTTTATCATATTTGAACTAGGGGACTCATTCGGCCTTATCTCAAAAACAATTTTGTCTCACCTCCTTCGATGACACTTCTTTTATGAGTCCATTTTGCTCCTATGACACCTTTAGATGCACATAATTCAGAATATCAATCACGTCCTTATATTAAAAGCTAAATAAAGATTTAAAATAGCCCCTTATGACGTCCTTTAGCCTATTAGACTAATCACACCAATTACCATCCCTATCTTAAAACTTAAACAACTCATTTCCTTTATTGGTTTGAAGCTAACTTGTGAAATAGCACCATGTTTGCATCTCATCCCCTAACCAACTTACTTTTAACTACTACTCCCAATAGAATTCTTGTTACTACAGTATCTCGTAGAGCTAACTTTTAACCTAAGTTAATTCCTCCAAAGATGAGACATCAGGCCTATGATCTAACAAACACAATTGATGCATCAACCACTTAATTTGACCGGTGAATGTATGATTCAAGTTAGATCCTTAAATGAATAAATCCATCTCACAATTATATAATTTCTCAATGATAGATTTCCTTGAGCTATTTCTCTAATTACGTTGCACAACCTCTACACACCCATCCTCTACTAGCTACACAATTTTTAAATAGAAAGAAATATCACCCAACCCAATAGTCTCATGCATATGAATAATCAACGAAGGGACAAAATCATAGTAAAAGAAGCCAAGATTATACACCTAATAATTTGGAAACAAATCTAAGCAATGACTATTCGATGTAGCTATATCAATATGCTCAGAAACTCAAAGGTCTAACCCTTTTCCACGGTCCTAAATGACACGATTCTTTATTATGCCTAAATCAATTAGGGTAACATCATTCAAAGCAAATTAAAATTCCTCATATAACTATTGAGGACGAGTCGCATCATTTCTTTTCTAAGTTGTCACCAAAAGATTTTTAAATTCTCCAAGACAAAAAGGCTCAGGCCTGGGCCCAGTTTTCTCGACCTGGTAGATCCTGCTGATTTTCATCCTTAGCTAGCTCTAATCTCAATTATATCAACATAAAAAAGCCCATCAAAAGAATTTTGGGCTATAACAAACTATAAATGGGCCCTTTAATTAATACTATATTTGGTTGGGAGTTTATTAATGGAATAAAATGGAATGTAATATTATTTTATCGTTTGAGAGGAGAGTTTATAATGGAATGAAATAAAATGGGGTGGAAAAGGAGGGTTTCATATTACATCTTATTCTATCTTAAACAATAAAAATTAAAAACCTATAATTTGTGGGGTTTATGATGGAATATAAAATGATAAACAACTTTACACTATATTATATTATAAACCCTTCATCCAAACAACATTTCATTATAAACTCTTTCGTCCCTTCCAAACAACAATTTTATAATATTACATCTATTTACATTCAATTTTATTACAAACCATTTTATTCCATTACAAATCTTAAATCCAACTCATAAGAGTTTAAAAAAGAAATAACAAACTTGGGCTTGTGGGACCTGATAAGGTCTAGTAGAACTCGAATTGTCCATTAGTTTCCTAGCCTGTAACAGTTCTAATAGAGGATCGCCACATCTTTGGGTGGACCTGGAGAAATTTTGTTGTTTGGACTATCTGGGCCAATTTGCATAACACGCACAAAAGCCTCATACTCCATTGAGACAAATTCCCCCTCCCCCTCCGTAGGTTGTTGTTTGGACATTATAGAGACAATAAAAGATTCTCTCCTAACCATATTATGTATAGTTCCCTTGTTTATAATGGTCGATGGTGATTTGTCTACGTCCATGATTTATAGGCTTTCTAAGATATTATTCTTTCCTTTATAACTAATTCTTACACTTCAGCCTTTACTTGCCCACTCCACGTCTATGATTTATGGGCTTTCTAAGATGTTATTCTTTCCTTTTACAACTAAAACCCATGATTTGTGCCTCAATTTCTTCCACTTCAGCCTTTACTTCCCCACTACCTCATCCACTTTCCACACATGTTTTCCTTACTAAACATTTCCTCGATGATTGTCCCTCTACTTCAATCACCGTCTTTAGCAACGCCACCTCTTCTAGCATAGAGTATTTCGAAGCCATTTGTTTCTAATGGTTAATTTCTGCTATTGTTTCCAAGTTGGAGCACGTAACTAGGTGCCATACAACTTCTTTGCATTAGTATTCAACCTTTTTTTACAAAAACATTATGACCAAGACTGCCATACAAGAAACAAAACTTAGGAAGGCATTCGTATCAGACTATAAGCCAATACCAATCTCCACCATGTTTCTTTATCCTTATGCCTACTGCCAAGGGATCGAACATCAAGAGAGACATTTATCCGCATATAATCTTGCTATTTCCTTTAGAAATTCCTACAATCATAGACATTTATCCCCCTTTCTTGACCACCCATTTAGATATAATTATATAAACCTTTAAGATGTAGGGCAAATCTTAAAGCAACCGGTAAAGTTACCCCTTTGTGACCAAAAGGTTCTGGTTCGAGTCACAGAAACAATCTATGTGAGGATGTTGATATTATTAGTTGTTAGAGTTTGTTTCATGGCAACCTAGTTGATTGGGCTATCAGTAAGAAATCTCCCTACAACACACGATTCTAATTGTTCACTTACCTTAGTACCTTCATCATCTTCAAGTATTACACCAGAACAATCCATTGGCATGAAAAACATTAACAAAATTAAAACATTTAAAACTTGTTAAGAGATGACAGAAAAAAACTTTCACTTAACCTTCATTCCTTTTACTATCTTTCCAAACCCTTAAATCTAACCAAATCCATAAAATCCACTTCACGATTCAATTGAACTTTGATTATCGCAATTAGTCGCATCAAGAATGCCTCTATCAATCGTGTGTTTCTTGCTGCCTCCTTGCATTTAGATTGTAGCGTTCAATTCTTGCATAGAAATCTTAGATGAAATTATGTCAATGAATTCAGTGATTTGAGTAGCAAAATCATGAAAATGTCACATTTTCTAATGACCTTAAAGAGACATATAAAGTTAGGAAATTCAACATTTATCTAGTTTTTGCTTTTTCACAGGCCATTTCCTCTTTCTGTTCTTCTTTGATTTTCTCCATAAAGTGAATCAAAAGTTTGATTATTTCCTTGCTTCTCACTTCAAAATACTCCCATCTCTTATAGAATTTAATGATTATATGTTGTTTTACTAACTTATTTTTTATTTTATTATCCAATTAGATGTTAAAATTTTTATACTAAATCATTTTTAACATATTAAGTTTTATTATTAAATTTATTATAATTATTAAAAATAAATATTTAATATAAATATTATACATTAATTTTATATGATAAAAGTTTAATTTATCATATTATATTGACACTTCATTTTTAAGTACTTAAAAAAGAACCTATAGCAATTATTTTCTAGTAGTTTAAAATATATAATTTTCAAGTACATAAAAACTCGTTTATATTCCACATGGTTCACTTATGAACTAGACAATTTATGTATAAATCAATTAGAATGACGTAACTTTTGTTATTAATAAGCAAGTCATGAATTATTTACAATGACGAATCATAAATGATCCTTAATATAGTTCTATTCTAAATGATCCTTAGTTTTAGAAGACAATATTAATGGTTTTACTGAAAAGGGAATGAACTCTTGCATTTAGATGTGAACGCATAAATGTTTCATTCAACATCCATTAATTAATAAATAGACAAAATGAATTATATTTCATGATATTTTTACATATATGAACTCGATACTTGCCACAAAGAAAAGTATCATCAACATTATCATCAAAAGTTTTGTAGCTTGGACAAATCTAGGCTATATTGAATGACCTCAAAACTCTTAAGGGGAATCAACTCTTCCCTATCAAAATAAGGCATAAGGCACATTTTCTCTAGATCCTCATCCACCACCTTTTTTACTTAAAAGACATAACAAATTAAACATAGCAATTACATGGGCTGGATATGAAGAACACATAATCTTTTATTCTTTTTTGAAATAAAAACATAGGGTGGATATGAAGAACACATAATCTTTGATTGTTTTTTGAAATAAACACGTCAAGTATTACCTAATCTATATTGAAATCATTTGTAGTTACACTACGTTAAACTTTTTTACTGAATATAATCTCTATTGATGCATAAGATTTTACAGTTTCTCTCATGCTAATGTAAATCTTCTATTGATCATATTTCATAGGATAAACATAAAGTGTCCTTTGAGTAGGTGCGAGGGTTCTAAGTAGGAGCTTATTTAGAGACCATTCTTTCACAGCTCCAATTTGCAGAGCAAATATGCTATCAGAAATTGGGCAAACTATATAACCATCTTGTAAAAATAAAGCAATAAAAACATTTCATACATTCTCATTACATAAAAAAAACAAAAAAGAAACAGATGGTATAGAGTGATTCAAACTAAAACATGAGTTTGCATCTTAATACAACTCAATTTAATTATCGAAAGAGGGTAAAACAAGACAAGTGCAAATGTGTAGGTCTAGTCTCCAAAAAAAAAAAGAATAAGGCTTTAAAAGAGACTCTTGGAATTCTCCATTATAAATCTCTTTAATACTTTGTCTATATACGTTGATTGGGATAATCCAAGCAACCTTTCTAATCTATTTTCATAGATTTTTACTCCCAAAATATAAGCTGCTTTCCTCATATTTTTCATGAAGAAGTTCTTGAACAATTAAATCTTTACATATTGGAGCATTGGTATACCGTTTCTAATTAACAATGTTACATCCACATGTAGCATTAGGAAGATGACTGGACTCCTATTAACCTTCTTATAAACACACTATTAACACATATCTTTTCAGAAATCAAACTCTTTGATTGTCTCATCAAAATGGATGTTTCAACTTTATGACACTTGCTTAAGTCCATAAATAGACCTTTTCAAATTGTATACTTCATTGAGAATCTCTTAGACACAAAACGCTCAGGTTGTGGCAAATACATATTGTCAAGAAAATTCCTATTAAGAAATTTTGTTTTGAAATCTATTTTCCAGATTTCATAATCATGATATGTGTCTATAGCTGATAAGATCCTTATGGATTTAAGCGTGGCTACTCGCGAAAAGGTTTTATCAAAACCAACTCCTTGTTTTTATTTATAACCTTTAGCCACTAGTCTTACTTTGTACGTATGTACATTACCATCCATAGTAGTTTTTTTTAAAAACCCATTTGCATAATATAGGTACAATACCATTAAGAGGATCCACCAAAGTTTATACTTGGTTGACGTATATGGATTCCATTTTAGATCTCATGGATTCATGTCATTCTAAAGAATCAATGTTACAAATTGATGTTTTAAAAATAATACTTTGTCCTTCACTTTTCAAAATGTAGATCTAATCTAGTAGGGGCCGATATATCCTACTAGTACGTAATGGACTATGTGTCTATTGAACCCCCAATTGTATATCATACATATCAAGTTAAGGTTCCTGTTCCATTTAGATATGAATTTATAGTTTTAAAACTTATTTAAGTTCTACCTCACTCCCATTACTTTCCTTAAGAATAAATTATCTTTTTACAAATGTACCATATCTTGAGAAAAACAAAACTTTCTCAAGAGGATGGAAAAATTGACATCTAATACTCTCTTCAGATACCTCACCAATTTACATTTATCTGATTTAGCTTGAAGCTTATCAGAAGTTACACGCTTCACATAAGTATCACATCCCTACATCTTTTAAGTATGACAACTTTAGTCTACTATTAGTCCATTGCTCATATGGTTTCTTATCAACCGATTTAGATGGAACTCTATTTAAAAGATAAGTAGTAGTTTTAATGGCATATTCTCAAAAGGATATAGGAAGAACTACTTGACTTATCATGAAATGTATAATATCTAATAGAGTACGATTGTTCATCTCAGACACTCTATTATGTTATGGAGTTCAAGAAGGAGTCCATTGTAAGAGAATCTCATTCTTTTTTAAGTAACCAAGAAACTCATGGTCCAAGTATTCACCACCTTGGTTAGATTTATATGTCTTAAGACTTTTACTAGTTTTTTCTTAACCTCAAATCTAAATTCTTTAAACTTCTCAAATAATTTTCATTAAGCACACATAACCATATCTAGAATGATCATCTATGACCATAATGACATATGAGAATCCATCTCTAACATAAAAAAGATATAGGGCCACATACATCTGAATGTATAAGCTCTAGTAACTTACTGACATGTTTTCCCTTTCCATTAAAGGGTAGTTTGGTCATCTTTACCAATAAACAAGATTCACAAGTTTTATATAATTCATAATCAAAAGGGTCCAAATATCATTCTTTATGTAACTTTGTAATTCTAGTTTCATTGATATAACCTAACCTACAATGTAATAAATAAGATGGATTTTAGTCACTTAACTTTTTTTCTTGCTTTTTTGTTATTTATGTTAAAGATTAGCCTTTCAAGATCTAATTAATATAAACTATTTGCAAGTAATCCAAATCTATAATAAATATCATCTTTATAAAAAGAACAACTCTTATTCTTAATAATTAAGACAAATCCATTCAAATCTAAATAATAAATAGAAATGATGTTTCTAGGAACAACTAAAACATAACAATTATTTAGTTCTAGTTTAAGGCCAAAGGCAAAGTCATTCTACAGGTTTCTACAACTAATGTAGTAGCTCTTATTTCATTACGAACTCATAGATCCACTTTTTCTTTCCTCAACAATATACTTTTTTATTAACTTTTACGTATGTTACAAATATGAGAATCGCACCTAGTATCTAATACCGAAGAATTGAAACAAAAGTAGAAAAATTGATCTCATTCATAAACATACCTGAAGATCAAGCTTCCTTAAGCTTCTTATCTTTCAAGTTAGCAAGACAATCATTGTAATCCTTTTTCCAGTGTCTATTGTCTCTACAATGTAAATATGTGCCCTTATCATTGTTTTTTGACACCACCTTTTGACTTTGTTTGTAACATACCAAACCCATAGCCCATATGCCCGAACATATCCACGGATAGTCAAGACTATACTCTACAGAAATGGTACATTAGAACAATCATATAAATACAGTCCGAGGCATCAATATAACTTAAGCATTCCAAATACTTATTTCCTTCACAATCATAATAAGTTATATATGTCATTAACATTCCAAATTCAAGTAGACCATATATAATAGTTTTGAACTCAATCCTAATACATCATACAGTACAAAAATTACACACTAGAGACAATGTGTGTCATAACATGGAATGTTAATACAAAAGACATCTATCTAGACTTCACAAGTATCAGCTAACCAGACCTTTGAGCCATTCTTATCCCCGAAATAATGGTACTAGGATTCTATTAGATCGCTTTAGAAGCTCGATCTCCTTTGAACCTGAAAATCAACGTTACAATTTTGATGAGTTTATGAACTCAATGAGTTAACCATCATTGATATGCTCACTCAATTCAGAGCACCAAAATAAATTACATAACTCAATTCAGTAAGTATATTACCAAATCCAGTATCGAATACCACATCACATTTTGTCATATTTCAACAAGTACTGTATACTAACATTGCATATCATAGTTTCAAAACAATTCAATAATTTCATTACAATCATTCATATTATACATGTATAATTGTTTATGCAAATGCATATGTGATTTCTTTCTTATTTTGCTTTGTTGTGACTGAGCACTATCATACCAATTTATTGTCCCGTATCTGTTGTAGATATCGGGCTCATTTTATATGTTATCCCGTATCCATTGTGGATATCGAGTTTATTGTTATTTGAGCCTATGGCTCTTTGTGCACAATCTTGAGCTTTAAGCTCTTTTCCATATATTGGCTACTTTGGTCACAAATCCTTTATCTGATCATGCATTTCAATGTAATGAGATGCATCAATTCACATATCATGCTTTTAGCACTTTTCATTCAATATGTCATGTCATATATCAAATCCTTCAAATCTAAGTCTAGCATTCATCATTCAGTTGATCGCACATTCCATAATACACATACATTTCTAACGGAAGCACATATAATTGAATTTACGCATCTAGGTTAACTCACAGTACGCTTCATAAAAGTTATTGCCTTGATGATCTGATAATGTCTGGATGCTGACGATTAACTTCTGCATCTAAAGTCACGCAATACACACATAATTTACACATCACTAAGTTGTTCAATCATATGAATATACAATCATACACATGTATATGTGTCATGTTTAATGCATGCTCAATTGACCTTTCCGGGTATGTATTCTTATTCATAAGTCTTGTCCATTCAATTATAATAACTTGTATATTACCACTTTGCATTCAGGTTTATACCTTTATTCATTTAACAACTCATAATTTCTAGATTTAAATACATTGATATCAAGATAATTCATTCCTTAAGTAATGACATCAATTAACAACCTGAACTTATCGAACCCTTAACCAATTAATCAAGCAACAATCTAGGTTCATTTAAGCCCTAATTAAGTCCAAATACACTAATGTAGAGTGACTTATCCTCATTTGGTTTAACAAATTCACAAGACCAAAATTATCATTTCAAAGCTTTGGCCACGATGTGGGGGAACTTCCTTGGATCGTGGGATGAGTGCCTCGATTGTGCAATATTCAATTTCCCTCAATTCTCCACGAATTTCATCTATTTAGGATCATCATTAAAACTTCAAATTTTCCAGAATTCATACTCTCAAAAGCCACTTAAATTTATGTTAACATAGCTCCCATTTTGGTTGCATTAAAGCTCTCTAAATTCTATTCATTTATGTCACTAACAATCTTTCTTACACATACATTAACATCCCTAATTTTTTTCCATATTCAAAAGAAAACTCTTTCATATCAAATTCAAAATACCTTCATAATAGTCCATTAATTATACCTATACCATAATTATAGCTAAATTCCTCATCAATTTCATCTCAATTTCTAGCCCAAAATCATTCATTTAATAGCTTATAAACTATTGTTTTCATACATGCTAAATAGAATAGAAACTATCATTTATGCATCATTTTCCCAGCACACATTTAACACCAATACTTCAATCAATCAATCCCCAATTAAGTCATCATCAAGTTCTATTATTTTATATCACAAGAGATCAGTATCTTACCTTCTTAATTAGCTCAAATACCTACTCAATTATCAAGTTAACCTAGCCTTTCATGCATGCAAATATAATTCCAAGAACAAGATGGGAGTAGAATGATTTCAGCAAGGGCAAAGAGATGATAACATATTATAGCTATCTTTGTGTATAATCATGTATGGATCTTTGAGTGATGATGAATAGAATTAAAGCAAAATTTTAAACTTGTGAGAGTTATGCGTGTGTTTCGGTAGTGAGAAGGAGAGAAAAAGAAAGCATACAAAAGAAACAACTAAAGAGAAACATGACTTTGCATTTGTTTAAGCCATTTAGTGTAAAGTGTCTTTGTTTCAGGACACATGTCATACAAATGGAGTAAGCTACATGTCTTCTTATATGGTTGCCAAATGTCACCAATATCTTTGGCCATTTATCACTCGATCACTACTGCCATTTGTCACTTAATTTTTTATGCCACAAGTCACTCATTTTATAGGCTTAGTCATCCTAATTTTTTACATGTCAATTTGTCTTACCACTTGACATTTTTCCTATACTAAATGTACATTTTAATTCATCAATTTTCTAGTTGTAACAATTAACTCCAAATTACTAATTATAATCCATTAAACTAAAATTTAAGACATAAGCAATACACGATCAAATCATCATCATTTTAAACATTTCATACCTCGGAACATATCAATTGGGTGCATATACTATCTTTGCAATGTTTTCTAAATCAACATTCATGTGTGTATATGCTCATATTATGCATGAGAATGAAATGCACCTCATAAATTCTAAAATGATATGACTCAAAAGTCTAACATTCTAATTCTCAGTAAGTTTTGGAAATTGGCTATTACAATTCTCCCCTTTAAGGAATTTCGTCTTGAAATTCTTACCTGATTGACCAAAGAGATGGGGGTATTGTTTCCTCATGTATTCCTCAGTCTCCTATGTAGCTTCTTCTTTTGAATGTTTCCTCCAAAGGACTTTAACCAAAGGAATTATACGATTTCTCAACTGTTTCATTTGGTATCTAACTATTTTACTAGTTCCTCAAATTTGTTGCAATCTCATCCTCCTGTGTCGGTAACATATGTGTTAGATCTTATCGATATCTCTTGAGCATACTAACATGAAACACATTGTGAATCTGAGACATTTCTTACGGTAATGCCAATTTGTAAGCTAATGGTCCTACTTTCTCAGTAATCTCATAAGGACCAATATATCTAGGGCTCAACTTTCCCTTTTTTACCAAACCTTAGCACTCCTCACCATGGTGACACTCTTAAAAACACCTTATCTCCCACTTGATAGTTTATATCACTCCAGTGCTAATTTGTATAACTCTTTTGCCTGTTTTGAGCTGCCTTAATCCTACTACGGATCCATTTTACCTTATCAACGATATCTTGAATCAAATTTAAGCCTTCAACAATCCTTAAGCCCTCTTCATCTCAATACAAAGGCGATCGACACTTTCTCCATATAATGCCTCATATAGAGTCATACTAATACTACTGTGATAATGATTATTGTATGCAAATTTAATGAGAGTTATATATTCATCCTATGCTTCTTGAAACTCTACAACACAAGCTTTGAGCATATCCTCAACAGTCTTAATAGTCCTTTCACTCTGTCCGTCTGTCTGAGGATGAAATATTGTATTAAAGTTCAACTTCGTTCCTAATACTGACTGTAAACTGTCCTAAAATTTAGATGTAAATTTGGGATCCCAATATGATATAATAGAAACTAGGGCTCCATGTAACCTTACTATCTCATTTACAAACCTCCAAGCTAATTGATACAACATGTTACTTTCTCTCACAAGTAAGCAAGGAGATGATTTTGTTAATCTATCAACAATGACCTATATAGCATCATGTTGTCTCGGAGTTCTTGGTAAATCCATAATAAAATCCATTATAATTCTTTCCCATTTCTACTCTGGAATAGGTAATGGCTGTAATTTCCTAACTGGAGCCTGATGTTCTGCCTTAACTTGTTGGCATGTCGAACATTTGGTATGATACTCAGCTATATGCTTCTTCATTCCTAGCCACCAAAAATGTTATTTCAGAGTATTGTACATCTTAATAGTACCAGGATGTATAGCATAGGCTACTATATGTGCTTCCTCTAAAATTTCTTTTCTCAGATCATCAGCATTTGGTACGCATAATCTCTGCTTCAACCACAATGCATTATTGCTCAACTTAAACTTAGAATTCAGATTATGTTTCAACTTCTTAATAATCTTCACCAATTTTGGCTCTATGATTGAGCTTTCTTGATCCTTTCATGCAATACTGGTTTAAGCTTCAACATAACTAACAATGCTTCATTCTGTCCCAAACTTAGCTTAACATTCAGGCCTCTCAGTTGAACTAGGTTTGGTAACTTTGATGTTTGAATTTATGCCACACTACTATTAGATTTCCTACTAAATGCATCAGCTACAATATTAGCTTTATCTAGACGGTATTCAATCGTACAATCATAATCCATAAGTAACTCAATCCACCTATTTTGTCTCATATTCAGTTCTTTTTTTACTCAACAAATATCTCAAACTTCTATGATCTGTAAATATATGAAACATCTCACCATATAAATAATGTCTCCAAAATTTCAAAGAAAACACCACTGTTGTAAGTTCTAAATCATGAACTGGGTAATTGAACTCATGAGATCTTAACTGTTTCGAAGCATATGCAATCACTTTACCATACTAAATCCCTGGTGTGAAACATCACTATATACAACATATCCTCTACATCCAGATGGTATAGCTAACACAGGTGCCGTAGTTAATCGATGTTTCAACTTCTCAAAACTCCTTTGACACTCATCAGTCCATCGAAAAGGTACATTCTTTCTCAGAAGCTTTGTCAAAGGGGATGAGATTAATGAAAACCCATCGAAAAACATCTTGTAATAACTTGCTAACCTAAGAAAACTCCGAATCTTAAATACATTTCTAGGTGCTTCCCATTTCATCACTGCCTTAACTTTCTTTGGGTTTTCCTGTATGCCCTGTCCAAATACTATATGACTCAAGAGCACCACTTGATTAAGTCAAAATTCAAACTTACTAAACTTGGCGTATAATTGCTTCTTTCTCATTATCTGTAAACTA
>JANSVA010000008.1:10313140-10333636 GCA_025504915.1 Erythroxylum reticulatum | reverse complement strand
GAAATCGAGTTTGTTAAGGTATGTAAATCCTCTTTTCCTTGCTTTATTAAAGGAATGGGATGTATGGAGGATGAAGGAGTTAAAGAGTAAAGAGGTTTTGTGGGAAGAAGATGGAATAAGAGAACCTAATTGATTTTAAGGTTTATAAATTAGATCTTAAGTTTTCTAACCCAGATGGACTGTGGGTAGGTTAGATTTGAGTTTCATTGTATTTATTGGGATTTTATGATTTTTTTGAAGTTTTTATATTTATTGGAATGTTGGTTTTAAATGAACCCTTGGTTGTTTTAGGAGACCAAGGAAATACTACCCAAGAGCAAAAGGAAAGGTAAGCTTGACTTGGATTTCTTAGGTGAGTAATGAATTTATAGTTATTGTGTAATTGGGCAAATTCTTGCCTATGTGTTTATGTGATGTACTTGAAAATGAAATTGCTAAATTGTGAATTACTATGATGTGTTTTAAGTTATGCATGGAAAGAAGTATGACATTTTTTATAAAATTGAATTGTGGTTTTGATCATGTTATGCCTTAATATTCGATCATGGCATTTTTTATAAACAGAAGGAAAGGAAAGAGCATGAAAAAGTATGAAAGCATTTCATAAAATGATTTGAGCGTGATTATGTGCTTCTGTTTGGACTAGAGTGGAACCATTCTGTTTGTCACGTGCACGTTGAAAAAAGCCTTCTCCCGACTGCTCTCTTGTGGCATATGAGCTCTGAAATTGGACTCATTCTATTTATGGGGTAAACTTCGGTTTCTTCATTCTATTTTCATAAAACCCTCGAGCCGTTTGTTGTGCATTGCATCTTTAGATGTTCAAGTAGGGTGTATAATAAAATGACATATTTATTGGCTGAAGTTATGCTGTGTATTGTCTTTGAATTATATTGATAATTGCTTAAATTTGCATGACTAAAGTAAGGATGCTAGAATTACTAGATATACATATACATAACATATGCTTGAATATGTGGCCAATTGCCAATGGCTATATATATGTTAACCACTGAGCCGTGTAACTCACCCCACTATTCCCTTCTCAGGTGCAGATCGAGAAGATAAGTGATCTTTGCAAGGCAATTTGGAAACTTCCAAAATAGTAGCTTTTGTCACCAAGTTAGTTTGCTCACTGTTAGGATAGCTTCATAAGCATGCAAACATAGAGTATCCTATGTATGTTGTATTTTTAGGGGGTTAAGCCCTTGTTCAAAGCACATTAATATAATTAAGTGATGTATGAGTTTCTAAGGCTTGGGGAAATGAGTTAAATAAAGAAACTGCAAAGTCCCTAAGTGTATGTGCATGTTTCTCTGGTAGATGTTTAGTTCCTGATCTAAGCCTTTCATAGGTGTAGCAATTGTGTGCTGATTTCTAGAGAAAACTAGACTAATTTAGGCTAAATTAGTTAAAGTTGTTCTCTGAAAAGTCGTAGTTTAATTGTCCAACTTTCCATCGATTTATAGTACAGAAACTTTGTACTTCGGAGTTGAAAGTGATGATCTTTATAAAGGGAAATAGGTATCGTTTGTAAAGACGTATTGTCTGGGATGACGTCATTTCGTCTTTGAGGATGCATCGTCTATAAAAATGTATCGTCTGTAAAGAGGTATCGTCTGTAAAGAAGTATCGTCTGTGATGACATTATATTGTCTGTGATGACGTCATTTCGTCTGTGAGGATGCATCATCTGTAAGGAGGTATCATCTGTAAAGACATATAGTCTGTGATGACATCATTCGTCTATAGAGTCGCATTGTCTTAAGACCATGCTTTGTCTTAAGTTGACCCCGCATCGTCTTAAGACCATGCTTCATCTTAAGTTGACCAGCATCATCTTAAGACCATGCTTCGTCTTAAGTTGACCTCATATCGTCTTAAGACCATGCTTCGTCTTAAGTTGACCCTGCATCATCTTAAGACTCTGCTTCGTCTTAAGTTAACCCTGCTTTAACTTAAGACTTTTGTTTCATCTTCCCTCTTCGCTTCGTCTATTTTTTTGTTTCGTTTTCTGCTTTTATGACTAAGAATTTTTCCTCTGTTTACTCTTCAGACGATAGATTCTGTCTTCACAGTCTTCACGAAAGTAGAAGATCTTGAAGTTCTCTTTTTTTAAAGATACCCCAAAGAACACCCAAATTCGATATCCATGATGAGGGTTATTCCAGTATCCCCAAAAACAGGTTTAGTATAACGAGGGCAAGTATTGTTTTCTGCCAATTGTCTCCAAATGTTTGGGTTATAAAAACGAGATCCAATATAAACCATATTTCACCTCTCAGTACATCATATTATTCCTAAGATTGCATCTATGGAGATCAAGCATAGAAACAACAGTGAAATTCAAGATAGATAAACATAACCCAAAAACTTTCATTCAACATTCATCAATCCATATCATACAAATCAATCCCCCAAATAGGCTACATCCCTCACCCTAAATGAGGTTTAGTTCCAAAACATTGTAACAAAATTCATACACATAAAGATGCTCAGCATTTAAGAAAGAGTAGAGAGAGAAGATAGAAGAAAAATAAGACAATCTTGCTTCCAATCCTTGATGAAATCCCCAAATCTCCCTATTTTCCTCTTATTTTGTGCCTCCTTTTTATGATCCTCTCGTTTTCAGTATCCAACCCCCTTTGTAGGTCTTCAAAATGAGTATATATAATGTCTTGGATCCAAGGAAGTCTAGTTTTTACTAAACAGGGGAGAGTAGATCGTGTTTAGGCCGCCAATGTCTGTTAAACGGACCTTCTCGAGTTTGAAAGCGTGTTTTGCCAAGTGATGTCTGTTAAACGGACAGGAATGTCCATTAAACGAACCTTTTTAAGTCTGAAAGTGCTTTTTGACAGGCAATGTTCGTTAAACAGACTTGAATGTCCATTAAATAGACATACACCAATCCAAAAATTTCACACCTTTGACCCTTCAATTGACAAAATCTCTTCTTGAAATCTTCTCGGAAGTTGTAGAAATTGGAGTCCTCTTTGAGAGTGTTCTTGAGTGACCTTAATCCGACGTCCACAATAAAAGTTATGACTTTCGCTCCCAGAATCTATCTATTTGTACCTATCAAGCAACAAAGTTGAAATGTGTGAGAATTGACCAAATAAAGCTTTAAATCCATATTGAAATAAGTCAAATTCATTCCAATTCAACCCAAAATCATTTATGAATAATTTGACTTATCAAAAATTTGTCACACTTAGGTAAAATTTTAGCAACTATTTTTTATGCATTTTTGTGTGATTTTGATCAACCTACACTAGGTTATATTTGGATTGCATGTTATGGTTGTTTGGGACAATATATGAAGTTACATGAAGGGATAAAAGTGGAGAAAATGAGACTGAAAAATGATGAAAGAAGAGGAGAGGGTAAAGATGATGATATTGTTTTGAAAATTTAAGTTGCATGTAGAGGCAAAATAGAAAATGCAGAAAGTGAAGGATAAATCTAGAATTTTGTTGTAAGAAGGGCATTTTTGGTATTAATGAAAATAAGTGAGGGTAAGATATGACTTTTGTTTAGTTAAGGGTATTCTAGTAATTATGAGGGTTAGGTTAGTAAGGTTATTAATTTTTATAATTAGGAATAAATTAGAAGAGAGAATAATGTTGAATCATTAAGAGTAATTGGGTTACAAATTTTACGTAAAATAGTCTAATAGAATTTTGAAATTTGAAGTATAATGATCTGATTAAGGAGTAATTTGGACTGTCAATTTGTTGAATCTGAAAGCGAGGTAAAGATAACCTTGGACTTTACTCTTAAAATAGAGTATCGTTTTGTTGTTAATAAATTATTTTTATAGTGATTTATAGTTTGAGTTAGTTATTAATTTAATTAATGATTGACAATTACACACATGAATTATGTTTACTTTATTTGTAAATAATTAATGTAGTATAAGATGTTTCATTATTATATTTTGTTACGTTTTTTAAGGTGTATTGCCTTATTAAGTTGACGGGAAATGTGTTACTTAAATAGAGACTGTGGTTAATGAGTTATGAATAATTGGTGAAAATAGAAACTTAGTATCTAACCTAGGATAGACTACATTCGATGGTCTTAGATGGTTAGGTTGTGTTGATATAAGCGAATGATAGCTAGGTATCTATTCGTGGAGTAGAACCAGGGCATCCTGAGTCTTGGGGATGTCTTGTGTCAATGATTAGGTACCAGAGTGGTACAAGGATATCTTGAGTCCTAGGGATATCCTATATCAATGGTTAGGTACTAGAGTAGTACCGGAGTAACAAGAGAGATTGAGAAATTGAGGTACCATGTGCCGATATTTATACATTTTATTACAATTCCACTTGGTGAGAGTTTACGATAAGTTAAGATGAGCCGACAAACCATTGGATGTAAACCTACTAGGTTAAGCTGGGCCCAGATAATTCAGTTACATATTGGAATAAAACATAAATGGCATATGGCAGTTTAAATTAATATTTGTGTAATCATCATTTAGTGAAATTTTTGAGATGTTTGTTAACTGTTTGGATTAGACTGAGGATTGTTGTGTATATACGTATTATATGTATGATTTAATCTGTTAACTAAGTGTTATAATTAATTATTGAGTTACTTGGTTTTAAGGGTAAGGTCGGTTATCCTCACTGGGTTAGCAGCTCACCCCTGGCCACTACTTTTTAGGAGATCCAATGATTGTTGATAACCTCAGTAAACGTGATTGACATAGTAGAGATTAGGTAGGGCCAACAAATTATTTTTGTATAATTATTGGAATGTATATGTATATTTTTAAAGATGACAACTAAAGCAGTTGTGTTGTATAGAATATTTTTGTGTTTGACAAACAATTATCTCTTTTAAGACTAAAGAAGAATTTGATGGTTAATGATTTGTTTTGATAACTATTTAGTTAATTGTGATTTAAAAATTTTTGGAGTGTAACACCATCCCTAAGCAACTGCTAAAAGAACAGATAAGTGTGTATTGATGAAAAGAAATTAAAAAGAGAGAACTTTTTTGTTTTCAAAGTGGTTTAAGTGGGATAAAGAGTGGTGGGACAAAAGGCTATAATGGGGTTGGTCAGAAACCGATAGAATCATCGTAAGAGAGTGTAATGTGAATAGGCAGGAGCAAAAATTCTAATTGACGGAGGATGCACATACTAGTGGCAACACCGCAACTGACATGTTAGGAACACACAATCACACATGCCCTAGAAGATTAGAATTCTTATTCCTTTTCTGTGCTAAACTTAGTTGGCTTTTCTTGGTCTTTTCATGTGGGCCATTTTTATTATTATTCATGTCATATTACCAAATTTTTAATAAATTTATAGTTAGTAAAAGAGTTTGTTTATTTATTTTTAATTTCAAAAAAATTATTTTTCCTATTTCGATCTTATGTCATAATTTAGTTTGTTGTTAATTAAATATATATTATTTAATATTAATTACTAACAACTATTATAATCAATTTTATTTTGATAATTAATTTTATTTTTAAAATAGATTTAGTAATTATAAATATAAGTTAGTTATTAAAATTATTTAGAAAAATTTAAGCTTAAATCATTATTATTAATTAGTTGGGCTTATTTTAGCGACAAGTTTTAGTCACAAATGGTTTAAAATTTATGTGACGAAAAGATTTCTCGTTACAATTATTTTAAATTTTTTGTGATGAAAAGATTTATTATCACTATCATTTTGAATAATAGTGATCATATTGGTTCATATTTGCCACTGTGACAATATATTATTGCCACTAACTATTTTGCTTATATTGACTACAATTGTCATTACAAAAATATATCAATTAAGTGACAAAAAAATTTCTCGTTACAATAACGAATTTAATTTGCCACAATTACATTTCATTCTTGTTAAAATAGTTTAGGTGTTAGATATTTAATACTATTAGTGACAACTTAAGAATGACAAAGCTATTATTGACACTAATAACACATTATTAATTACGACGCAATTGTGAAAGACTCAATAATGTCACAATTACTATATTATTAGTGATTATATCATAATTTATCACAAATAATGAAAGTAATAGTGAGTTACGAACTTTTTGCCACAATAACTATCATATTTGTGACAAAATATTTAAATTTCACAAAAAATTGTCACTAAATGTTTTAATTCTTGTAGTGACAATGTATTAGATATCCAAAGATAGTAAATATTTTTTGTTGGTATTTTGTTATCACTGATTATGTACATATTAGGGTTGTTATATTTTGTACTGTATATTAATGGATTGCCTCAAAGTTGAACATTAGTATATAATATGTGAGAATTATTATGTGATGTATGGTATGTTAATTGTTTTCCTTATTATATGACTCAAAGAATTAATGTTAAAATTTAATTTCTTACATCATTTATTGCCATGCACCCAAATCTCTTATATGTTATGGTGTTTAATGGATTGAACTTTTGTAAATGCATTGAACAAATTCAATTCTATCTTGGAATTTTGGACTTAGGTTTGACACTTAGAACTGAAAAAACTAGATGCTATGAATGTTCTAAGCACTAATAAGAAGAAAAATCATTTTAACAATTGGGAAAGATTAAACAAATTGAGACCGATGTATATAATGATGATAACTACTGACAATATACTCTTCCCAACATTGAAAGTGCTAAGGAATTACTAAAGTTTGTGGAAGAGCACTCTCATACTACTAATAAATCTCTTGCTAGGACTCTTATAGGTACATTGACTACCATAAAATTTGATGGATCACGTACTATGTATGAACATGTTATTGAGATGAAAAATATTACAGCAAGACTTAAATATTTGGGAATGGAAGTGGATGCAATCTTCCTTGTGTAGTTTATATTGAACTTATTACTGTTTGATTATGGTCCTTTCCGAATAAACTATACTATGATGCTCAAATGAAATATGCATGAGTTTCATAGTATATTGGTTTAAGAAAAGACTAAACTCAAGAATTATAGAAGCCACTCCATTAAATATGTTAAAAAACAAGGAGCTAGTAAGGAAAGTGGAAAGGAGCATGAGAAGAAAATGAAGACACCCCAAAAAGTTAATGGGGAATCCTCTTAAATCCATAACATAAGATGGAACATAATGAACGTAGATGTCATTTCTATAAAAAGGTTAGACATTTCCAAAAGGAATGTCATAAATGTAAGGCATGGTCTAAGAAGAAAGGCAAGCCTAACACTTATGTAAGTTCTAAGACAAACCTTGTTGAAGTTCCTTTTAATACTTGATGGACTAATTTTAGCCATACTACTTATATTTCTAATACCTTCAAGTATTCCTTATAACCCAAACTAGAAGATCAAATGAAATATTTGTTTATGTTGGTAACAAGACGAGAATTCCAATGAAAGTTGTCGGGACTTATCACTTAATCCTAGACATTGAATATCATTTAGACATATATAAAACTTTTTATGAGACTAGTATATCTAGAAATTTAGTTTCTTTATCCAAATTTGATAGATCTGGATAATCATTTAAATTTGGTAGTGGTATTTCTAGTTTGTACAGATAAAATCACATGCTTGATAGGGGTATACTGTAAGATGGTTTATGTAAATCAAACTACTTGATATTGCTTATGCTGAAACTTTATTAAGTTTGAATCCAATATTGGCATCAAATGTAGCAATATCAGGTAGTTTAATTAAACATAGATATGCTTACTTATGACATAAGCACTTAAGATACGTTTATGAAGAATAACTTGAAAGATGTGTAAAGAATGAAATACTTCCTTCATTGAATTTTATTGATTTTGACAGTTGTTTGGATTGTATTAAAGGCAAATAAACAAAACACACAATTATGAAAGTAGTCAAAAAAAGCTCTCAGTTTATTAAAGTAATTAACACTGACGTGTGTGCACCATTTGATGTGTCTATTTTTAATAAAGAAAAATATTTTATCACATTTATAGATGACTATTCACATTATGGGTATGTATATTTGATATAAGATAAATCTTAGGCGGTAAATACCTTGGAAGTTTATATTAGTGAGATTGAAAGGCAATTAGACAAAAAGGTAAAAATAATCAAGTTTAATAGAGGTGGTAAATATCATGGTAAATATGATAAAAGTGGTCATATAGAATGCTATATAGAATGTTAAATATCATGTTAAATTTATTGAAAATGTGGTATTTGTTTGCTATATAGAATGCTAGGCACATCATAACAAAATAGTTTCGCAGAAAAATGTAATAAGTCCTTATTAGTTATGGTTTGGAGTATGATGTGTAATTCATCTTTACCAACTTCTTTCTAGAGATATGATCTAAAAATTGTCATGTGCTTGTTGAATAAAGTTCCTAATAAAGCAACTTCAAAGACTCCCTTTGAATTGTAGACTGAAAAAAAAAGTTTAAGGCACCTACATATTTGGAGTTGTTAGACATAAATTAGGCATTGTAATCTATATGAAAAGGAAATAGATGCAAAAACAACGAGCGACTATTTTATTAGTTATGTAGAGATTTCTAAATAATCAATTATTTTCCTAATTATAATATAAGAATTGTGAAAAATAGAAATGTTAGGTTTGATTTTGGGATGTTGGAAACAAATGGATCAATTAAAGTAAAAAATTATTCATTTCATAAAGAGATTAAACCAAAATTCCACTGCAAATACACTGTGCGTACAGTAGAGAAGGAGAGGAAATTGATATTTGTTTGAGTTACAATACTGTGGCTTTTATAGCTAAATACAATAGATATGCTATGCTAAAACTAAGAGAAAATCTGATCTCAATAAATCAAATATACACAAGAAATCAAGGAGTCAAATATATAGAGTATCAAGTAAATCAAGGTAACATTGAGTAAGTCTGCACATATCCAAATCAGTTTAACTAAGCTGCTGATATCTTAACACGCCCCTTCAAATTGAAGATGGAGAAGGAAGAAGACGAAGTTTGTCATGATGGCATAAAAACAGACAAGAACCTAAAGGTTTGGTCATTATGTCAACAATCTGATCTTGGCCTGATATAAATTTAATCTGAACCTTTTTTAGTTGTACTTGGTCTCTCACAAAATGAAAATCTAGTTCAATATACTTCGTTTGAGCATGAAAAACTGGATTTGATGTCAAGTAAATTGCCCTAATGTTATCACACGACAGGGTTACTGGTAAAACTTGATACCCAAGTTCAGACAGCAAGGGCCAAAGCCACATAATCTCATAAGTAGCATAAGCAATAGAACGGTATTCACTTTCCGTTGAAGAGCGAGCAACAGTGGATTGTTTCTTAGATGACCATGAAATTAAGTTATTCCCCAAATAAATTGCATAACCAAATGTTAATTTTCTATCATTAGGACAACCAGCCCAATCACTATCCAAAAAACATTGTAAAGATATTGGAGAAGTATTAGAGAAGAAGAGACCCATAGAAGCAATACTGTTGAGATAACGCAGCAAACGTTTGGCTGCTATCCAGTGATCTTGCATTGGCCGATGCATGAACTGCACAAATTTATTAACTGTGAAGGAAACATCTAGTCTAATGAGAGTAACATGTTGACGAGAACCAACCAGATGCCGAAATTGTTCTCCATCAGACATAAGTTCACCACCACGCTTAGATAGTGGCGGAGTTGTTGACCCCAAATTTTTTCTTGATGAATAAGTATGATTTACATTAATTATGAGATCTTTATGAAAATTTGTATATTTAATTATTATATTGATGTTAGAAAGATTATATGATATAGGTTGATTGAATTAAAGTGTTAAGGTTATAAGAATGTTCAAGGGTGTTTTTGGCAAGACACTTAAAGTTAAAAGAACCTAAGCTTATAAGGAAGGGCAAGGTGGACTTTTCTCAATCAATAAGGGTAAAATGGGAAGAAAGAAGTGTTGTCTTCTTCTTAAAGAAGGGAAAAACGAAAATAGGAGAAAAAAGAAGAGAAATAACAAATCAAAGAGAGAAAGAAGGGAGATTTCGGTGGTTAAGAGAAAAGAAGAGAGTTGAGCTAGGGTTTCTTCATTTCTTAGCTTTTAAGAGAGATTTTGAAGTCGTTCAAGAAGAGAAAAAGGTAGAGGAAGAGAAGACCTTCCATTTGAGCTAAAGATCTCTTCATTTAGTGAAGAATCCAGAAGCAAATCAAGAAAAGCAAGAGAAGCAAGAGTAGAGACATCTTAAGCAAGTCTTTAAGCAAGGAAATCAAGTGGGTTACATGTTTATAATAGATTTATGAGCCACTAATGCTCTCCAAAACCAAGAAAATAAAATGATTTGAATTACTTTATAAGTATTGCATTTATTGTTTTTAAATGGTTTGAGAAATTGCAATATGTTGTTATATGAATTGTGTGAAGATTTATGAAAAGACTTTGAAAGCGATTTTTGAAAAGATAACATGTTTATAAAATCATGTTTTCGAAATATCTCAAGTTTATGAAAAATCAAGTTTCAGAAAAGTGCCAATTTGGGCAATAAGTTCACAAATCATGAAATACATATTATGTGGGTTTGTGGTAGTCCCCTAAGTATGCCAAGTGCACTTCGACTAAAGGCTTCTCCTGCCTGTCTGCTAGTAGCATGGAGCTCCTTCATGGACTCCCATAAGTTCATGACTACGCAAAATCATTATGTGAATTTGCGTTAGTACGTTTTATTCACGGCTACACAGGACCCTTAGGAGAAATGTGTAGTACATTCTGTTTTGGATCTACCCAAACCATTTTGATGTGCTTATCACATGTGAACAAGTTTGATGCATTCATGTTTTGTGGTTTGAGAATTTGACTACGTGATGAAAATTTGAGAAACATACATTTTATGAACTTAATGAAAATTTTCTATGACAAGTAAAATGTTTTCAAAGATTTTACTTATTTTTTCGTTATAAACTATTACCCACGAGCTTTCAAGCTCACCCCTTTTATCCCATCTTCAGGTGATTGCTAAGACATCAAGTGATCAAGAGCCTAAGGGAATTTCCTCAAATTGTTTAATTTATATTTTGAGTGAGTTTTGGGAAAGCACAATGTTTTAGTCGCATTTCAAGTTTATTTGTTCAAGAATCTTTTGTAATTTGAGATTTTGAGACGATGATATAATGTGGTTTTGAAAGTCATTAAAGATTTGTAAAACTTTATTCTTTTGGTGTTAATGAAATGATGGATGATGTATGGATGATATGAGCTGAAATTAGATATACGTGAAGAAGTAATCAACTTGAGTTAATGATTTTGGAACATGAATCGTTGATATATGTATATCTATATATACATAAGTGATATGTTATGGTAAGGAAGATAGGAATTACGACTGATCAGATGTACATGAAAGTGATGAGACAAATGAATTGAGATTTAAGAGTTTAATAAAGTCAGTTTGGTAGCTGAATGGTTATGCTCAAGACATTTCAAGTCTGCACAATGCAAAATTTCAAGTCTTCCATAAGGGAAAAATTCGTGTTCTGACTTCAGGGTAGAATTTGGATTAATCTAGGTTGAATTAGAAAAAGTTATCTTTTAGAAAGTTGTAGCTTATCTTTCTAGTTTTCCAACGGTATATAGTATAAAATTTTTGGACATTGGAGTCAAAAGTTGTGGTCCTTATAAGTAGAGAGGATCAAGAGTATAATTTGTATTATCTGGTGACGTCATATCGTCTAGTGATAACGTCACATCGTCTGATAACGTCATATCCTCTAGTGATAATGTATCGTCTGGTGACGTCATATCGTCTATTTATAATGTATCGTCTAATGACATCATATCATCTAATGATGACGTCATATCATGTAATGAGGTCATATCGTCTGGTAATAATGTATTGTCTGATGAAGTCATATCGTCTGGTAAAGACATCATATCGTTTGATGATAATGTATCGTCTGATGATGGCATATCGTCTAGTCCTATTTTTGACCCTATAAATGATCGAATTTGTCTTTAAGGTCTTTATAAAAGTTGTAGATCTTGAAGTCCTCTTTCGAACCGTCTAAAGAACATCTTAATCTGACATCTCTAGGGAAAGTTATGACAATTTTCTCAATTCGTCTGACCTTCATCTAATTTCATCTGATCCTATCGTCTAGTCCTAGTTTTGACCTTACATATGATAGAATTTGTCTTTATTATCTTCATGAAAGTTGTATATCTTGAAGTCCTCTTTCAAAAAATCTAAAGAACACCTTAATACGACATCTCTAGAGAAATTTATGATAATTTTTCCGATTTGTCTGACCCTTCATCTGGTTTCATCTAATCCTATCGTCTGGTCCCACTTTTGATCCCACAAATGATAGATTTTGTCTTCAATGTCTTCATAAAAGTTGTATATATTGAAGTCCTCTTTTAAACCATCTAAAGAACACCTTAATCTGACATCTCTAGACAAATTATATTGTTTGAAGGTTCAAAAGTAGGACCAAGCATGCGGTGCCTGCCGGAGCCCATACAGAGATTTCTGTAACTTACAAACATAATCTGGATGAATGGAATCAATGAACCTAGGTTGCTGAGCCATATATATATCCTCATCAAGATATCTATATAAGAACTCATTGGATATATCTAGCTACCTAATCGTCCATTTAGACACAATGGCAAGAGACAATACTGTGCAAATGTTTGTTGCTTTGACTACCGGCCTGAAGGTCTCATTGTAATCAATTCCAGGTTGCTAAGAGAAACCCTTTGCAAACAAACGAGCCTTGTAACTCTCAATATTTCCATTAGCTTTCCATTTAATACGAAATAACCATTTATTTTCCACAATGTTGGTATTTAGAGGGCGAGGAACCAGCTGCCATGTTTTATTTTGCAAGAGGGCATTAATTTCACTTTCCATGGCCTACCTCCATTGAAGATGAGGCTAAGCTTAATTGTAGGTCTAAGGTTCATGAGACAAAAAATCAAGCTTGGTTTTACAGATTAAAGCATGTCGTCTTTGGCTAATGGATGGTCGAAGCAATATTGGGTGAGTTCGGATGGGGTTATGTGGTTGAGTAATTGGCGGAAAGTGAGAGGAAAGGTCGACTACAAGGTCTAATGCTAGTGGATTTTGTGGATTGGTATATAGGACGATTTAGTTATGAGGGGAAGAAGATGTATTGGATGTAGAAGTCTAATTATTTTCGGATGCAGGTGCAGGTGAATAGTTTGGATTTGGCAAGGTGTTTGTGTTGATTTAGATTCGACATACAAATTTGTATTAGATAAAGTCGTACTTGATTCAACTAGAGTGCCCAAGTGATGTAGTATCTGATTTGTGGTGGAAAGCCAGGGTGCAGTAGGTGGAGGCGGAATTATATCTATAGATAATTAAGAACCAAGAAATATGTTTGAATCAAACTTGACATGTCTAGCTAGATAAACACTCTTTGACGTAGGATCTAGACAACGATGAGCATGATGAGAAGGACTTGTTCCTAAGTAAGTACATGGTATGGACCTGAATGAAAATTTGTGATTAGAATACGGTCTAAGAAATGGATAGATGGTACAGCCAAAAGGTTGTTGAGCAAGGTAATTTAGTGAAGACTTATACAAACACATAAACGGACTATAATTTTGAAGGGTTGGTGACGACGTTATATTTATAGACTGAACACTATTTTTAGCAGAATAGTTCTAGTATTTTAAAGGTAATTTAGCATGAGAAAGCAAGGTAAAAGTAGTATCAATGACATGACAAATTTTTCTTTCTGCGGCACCATTTTGTTCGAGAGTGTAAGGACATGCTATCCTATGAATTATACCAATCTGCTGAAAATATCTATTCAATTTTTGGTATTCCCCTCCCTAATCAGAATGAAAAGCTAATTTTTTTAATTAAATTGACACTCTATAAGAGATTTAAATTGAAGAAACATGGCATATACATCACTTTTATTTTTCAACAAATATAGCCAAGTAAAACGAGTGAAATCGTCAATAAATAGCAGAACATATTTATGACCTAAACTAGCCATAACAGGATCAGGACCCTAAACATCAGAGTAAATTATTTAAAGAGGAGCCGTGGTCTTGCGTTCAACAAAAGCTAAAGAAAGTCTAAATAATTTTCTTAAATTGCAAGCAGAACAAGGATTAAAATGAAAACTAAAGTAAGGTAACTTGAAATCTTTGATTATTTTGGACACAGTCCTACGATGTGGATGACCCAAGGCAGAATGCCAATTGAAAAATGAAGGAACAGTGGCTATCATAGCGGACTTCAAGGGTGATTTAAGAGAATAGATACTATCTTCACTTGGACCCTGCAGAAGAATCTTCTTGGTGACCTAATCCTTAACAAAAAAACAATGAGGCCAAAATTCAAAGAAACAATAATTGTCAGTGGTGAATTTCTGAACAGTCAAAAGATTTTTCATAATTTTAGGAACACAAAGGATATATTGTAAAGTTAGTGGGCCATTGGAAGAGGGAATGGTAACTGTACCAGTGTGAGAAATCGGTAAGTCAACACCATTTCCAACATGAAGATGATCATTACCCTGATATTCAGTAGCAGCGCTCAATGATTGAATATCAGGTGTGACATGGTAATTGGTTGCAATGTCAAGGTGTCAATGGTTTGTAGAAGGTGATGCAGCGGAGTAGTTTGCTAATGGTGGAGGGGGTGGGTAGTAATTCATGATGGGATGAGGTGAGGGATAATAAGGTGAGGGTGATGGACAATTGTAAGAGTAATTGGCCATTGGTGGTGGGTAATAGGTTTAATTGTGATTTTGATTTTGATTTTGATTTGGGCATTGGTAGCGATGATAACATTTGTCTGCAATATGATTTCTGTATCTACATATTTGACAAGGACCTTTGGATTTGGATGTCGAATTCTTTTTCCAATTGGAATTTGAATTTGGCATTGGAAGCAGTGGTGGGAGAGGGTTGTTGGAGAATTGCCGAGGGGCCATATTGGCTTGAGGTGGATCATGGCAGCTTTTGAGAAGTATTTCATGAGCAATAAGTTGACCATGAAGCTCATGAAACGGTACAAGGACAGGATGAAGGTTTAAGATAGTGATAATATTATGGTATTCGATGCCAATATTTCTGTAAATGATGGTATTGAATTTTTCTATAGAAAGAGGTTGGCCAGCAGCCTGTAATTCATCTTTTAGTGCCTTAGCATGTTGAAGATAGGCAGAGATTGATAAACATTCTTCTTGAATTCCTGAAGTTCAATATGAATCTAGAGTTGACGGTTTTGAGAAATATAACTGAAAGCCTGTGCTAAGGCTTGCTAGACAGCTTGAGAGGAATTTAACCCAACAATGTATGAGAAAACTTCTTCAGAGGGAGAGGAGTAAAGCCAGGAATGCAAACGTTGGTCCTATTTGAACCAAGTAGCATATTCAGGATTGGGAATGTCAATTGTTAGGTTAGATGGGCATTTGATTGTTTTTGAAGGTGGGGAAGAACCATCAATGAGGTGGTTTAGATTGTGATAGTTTAGAAGAGGTTGGAATTATGTTTTCCATGCTAGATAATTGGTGGGTTTTAGTTTAACATAGAAAGAATGCTGAGCATTAGTAGGATGGGAAGAGATTTGGATTGGTGTTTCAGCCATTTGTTCGCTCTGATATCACGTGCGCACAGCAAAGAAGGAGAGGAAATTGATATTTGTTTGAATTACAATATACAAATCAAGGAGTCAAATATACAAAGTATCAAGTAAATCAAGATAACGATTGAATGAGTCTGCACATATCCAAATTAGTTTGACTAAGCTGAAGATATCTTAACACACACAAAACCTAAACTATGCATACAATGAGGAACCATAACCCTCTCATATTGCTATAATACCTAACACTTTACCAAATAATTGATTTCATGATAAAATTAAACTAAAATAAACTTCAAACATATAAAACCTAAGTGTTTAGACAAGGACGGACTAGAACCATCTCATGTCTTTGGGCCACTCATTGCTTAAAATACAAGAAATTATTGATTTTAAGATGAAATTATACCTAAAATAAACTTCAAACAAACATAACCCAACTTGTTTACAAAAGGAGCCTCTATTGCTGCAAAACCAGACATCAACCCACACTGTTATCGCAATTCCACACAGCTCTGTCCCTTGAAACTCTCTTGGGCACAGTGATGTGGGTCAATTTTCACCAGATTAAGGGATTTAGAAATTTAGATTGAGCCAGTTAGGGGTCTTATGCAATTAGAATCCATAAAATTTTGGTTTTTTTTTTCTTAGTCTGATGGGTAACAAATGAAATGAGAAAATAAAACCTAATTTTGTTGCTAAATGAACTAATTAAGTACACAGTTTTCATAATTTAATTAAGCACAGAATTAATAAATCGTTTTAAAATAACATAAATGCTATATTTCCAATGAACACTACTTTGACACATTAGCGTTCCATTAAAAATCTAATAAAATCAATATTAATTGAATAATTAATTTGTTCTATTCTAAAACGTTAAGAGTCCCTCATGATTCATTCAATAACGTTAGGGACCAATATGCAGTTTAGATAATGGCAGAAACCATCTTAAATCTTTTGTAAAATATTAGAGGATAAATCACGACTTTTCTGCAAATAAATGATAATAACCTTGAAAGGCCTTGGACAAACAACAACAATCTAACCTGACGCATATATTAGATCTTCTACCAATACAAGTTAACGTATGTTGAAGGGTTTTCAAAGATTAATTGACTAGCAGAAGTTTACTTATCAATTTATCTTTTCTTAAGAATCATGTAAGTGATAGCTAAAGAGCTAATATATCCAATAACGTAAGTAGTTAGTAACAGGATGATGTTAAAGAGTTATTTATCGTCAGCTAGTTAAACGGATAGTATTTGAACAACTTATTTCTACGATGTTACCTGACACATCTAACCCAATGAAGCTGATTAAGAAACTCTTTAGCATGTCTGAATGACAAACTAATAATCCGAAAGTTGGGATACGAGTCTAGCACTGTTAGCAAGCATTAATAACACAACATAAATGAAGAAAATGATCGCCAAGAAGACGACATATTGTCTTAAACTTAAACCTGCTAGCCACTAGCAGCCTACATATCTAAACAGCTTCTAAATTAACCATCCCAATTACATGAAGATCATTTGTTCATGACATGAAGATTATGTTTTAGAGTCTGCTTGGATTGTCGATCATCGAATGATCATTTAAAGCTTGATTATGGCTTCCATGGGTGATCATCTCAAGCAAGTCCATCTCCTTTTTCACCTCATGGGGACCCTTCATCAAGCTATCCAGTTCCATGCTGCTGTCATCATCAACCACAGAAGCACAAGGCATTTCATTAAGGAATGGTACAAACCCATAGTTGCTGCCGCCGAACAAGTTTGCTTCCAGAGAAAACTCGCTAGTTGCATGTTTATTATTTTCATCCCTCACTTGGACTGTTGAGTCTTCCACTGATGAGGAACACGAATTCTCCTTTTTATTCTGCAATTTGAAATTAACTGCTTCATCATCGATTATATTTTTGGCACACGCCTGAATAGGATCTTGAGTTGTAGTTGAAATCACAGTCCTGATGTAGCTTTGCAAGATGGCGCTCTTAGGGTTCTCATCCTTTCCTTTGCGCTTTGAGAATTGCCTTCTTTTGGTTGCATTCCAGTGATTTTTGATGGTGTTCTCAGTTCGTCCAGGCAATCTCTTAGCTATTTCAGCCCATCTGTTCCCTATTTCTTTGTGGGCTTTAATCAATATTTGATCTTCTTCCTCACTCCATGCATCTTTCTGCAAGTTTCCAAACTTCTATAATCAGTCGAGATATCGTATGCATTTAACTGAAGCGTTTGTAAAGAACAAGTATAGGGGTCCCAGGAGGACACTAGACCCTGAATGAACCTAAAATTACTGAGATTTGCATGGATTATTTTATCGCTAACACTAGAGCCATATAATGTGTTGAGACTACTTTCTTAGCTTTATTAGATCGAAACAAACATCAAAGACTAATGTATATCATTCCTGTGTCATCCAAAGATTTTACAGAATATATGGTCCTAACGTTTCCCAATGATGCATGTTTTCAAGAAGTGAATGTCAAAAGCTGAAATGCTGTAGATAACATTTTGCATTATGTATATGTGATTTTAATAAACCCTATGAACAGCTTTCTTTAGGAAATTTGAATTGGTTACGCTAAGTATATATGTAAGTACATATTATTCCTAGAAATCTGTTGATGAAACATAAAGGAGATTCAGGAGGTGCGAGAACCATGCAATTGTGTGATACCCTATATGTGTTTAACTTTAGAAGTAGTGTGATATTTTATGAGAAGTATTTCAAGATATAAAATTATTAAAAGTGATGTTCTATATTCATTAAAAAAGATGAATTAGATCAAATGAATCCAAGACTATTGCACATATAGAAGAGCAAATGATATCTCTAGCATTTACTTAATCATGAAGTTTTAAATTTTTATTTCTGACACACTTACTCTTAATAATAATGATAGTCTTTTTTAATATTTGTCGTTATATATATTAATAATTTGTTGAATATATAAATTATAGATGAAAGTATATTATAATTTAAATTATGACTTATACATTATTGGCATTTGTCATTGTGCATGTTAGTGTGTTATCTTATGCATATGTCATGCTTAAATTATTAATAAAATATGCATTTATTTACTTTGTTAAAACGTGTCAGAAAAGGAATAATTACACAAATTTTAAAATATGTTGTTTTGATTTTTTAAATTTTATTTTACACTTCCATAAAATTTTAAAATCAAATGTTAAAGAATTATGTTCTTGTGTTTTTTGTTCAGTTAAGCAAGCTTTTTAACTAAGCCATGTTAATGTTGAAGAGACCAAACTAATATAACAAATCAACATTTTGTTTACGATATGCGTAGGTTATATCTAGGTTCTAATGAGTATGTATATGTATACTCCGAAAGTGTCAATAAACAAATCAGGATGGTACGGTGTCATGTATGAAAACGTATGTAGTTAATGTCTACTATCTAATAAGAGGTAAAGGAATTTAATGGGGAAAGAATTAAGGATGAGAAACCCTGATATCTGGTCTCAAATGGTTGTGCCATCTCTCTCTACACTGCTTTCCTACTCTACCATCCAGCATTTTAGCAATTTGAGACCATTTCTTCATTCCATGGTATTCCACCAACTGCACCAGTAACCTGTAAATCATGATACCGATCAAGACGAGGAATATTAATGAAGTAAGAAAAAAACAAATTCATAAACTATTTTCTATGACAGAGGAAAACATCTCCGTCAAGGACCTGGAAGCTAAAAGACAGTAACAATTAATTGAGTTTGACCTGTCTTCTTCAGGAGTCCATTGCCCTTTGATTATGTTGATGTTCTTACAAGGCCTTGAATGCTTTTTAACCTGCAATCTTTTGTCTTTCTTTTGAACAACTCGCTTCTGATGGTCATTCTTTTCAGTTACAGATGACGAATCGTCTGTTGGTACCCTGGAATTGATCAACCTGAAATCTTCAAACGTTAGAGGCTGATGCATTTGCTCTTCATCAAAGCATTTATCCTCAGGCTTCTCAGGACAATCCCGAAAGGGTTTGCTCTGGAAGTCATGCAAGAGCTTCTCTGCAACATCTGGAGAAAAACTGACGGAAAGATAGGCACTGAGGTCACCAGAGAACTCACTAACAAGAGCCTGAAGGGGATCAATGCATGTCTCAGATATCCCAGCAAAGATATTCTTTGATGACCCGTCGATGGAGTTAAAACTATCAAGAAAGCCAGCATTGAAAGATGATGATGAGCCATCGTCAATGTTGGCAAGGTGTGAAAGTTGGTGAAAATTGTGAAACAAGGCCTGTTTTGAAGATGGAGCTTCAAGGGAAAGCCCATTTGTGAGTTCGTGTTTCAAGGGGTATTCTATGAGAAGGCTTGAAAGGTATGGAAATTCATCCCTGAACTTCATATCAAGCTCCATGCAAACACAACACACAGAGCAAAACCAGAGAGGAAGAGAAAGAGAAAGAGGGAGAAGATAACAGATAGAGACAAGAGAGGTAAGGGAACAAGAAAGGAAGGTGTGGTTTAATGTCCGAGTAATGGAGTTTAAATCCTATGGGCTTTTATTATTGGATGTAATTAAGAAAAGGGCAATCGACAACTGCCAAAATCACAGCCCTTGATGAGATTAATGAGCAACGGCTGATATCGGCTCTTGTTAATGACCGCCAAGCTTCCCTTTTTAAGCAGTTCTAATGGCAAAAGCGAAAAAAGAAACAACATTTTAATCATTGGTTCGTTATAAGGTTCTTGTGCTGTAAGAAAACTCGCTGTAAGTTGGACACGTGGCAGACGTATGTGGCCCTTTTGAACCTAGTATGCTTTATGGTAGTTGGGAATTTTTGTCTAGATTAATTTACAGCCGTTTGATGTGATAACAGCCAGGTATGCTGAAAATCAAATGAAATGGGCATCGCGAAGAATGTGGTCATTGGTCAAGACAACTGAATTTGGTGGGGCCATTTTGATTAGG
>JANSVA010000008.1:10298089-10313040 GCA_025504915.1 Erythroxylum reticulatum | reverse complement strand
ATCAAATGAAATGGGCATCGCGAAGAATGTGGTCATTGGTCAAGACAACTGAATTTGGTGGGGCCATTTTGATTAGGTTCATGAGAAGTGTAATGGACTAGCGAACACTTGCAAAAGTCATGTAATTAAAGTTTGGAGGGTAGGATTGAAACTCAATTTTTTACAATATGTGAAGTACCAATCTAATAAATCCAGGAATAAGGTGTTGTGTAAAAAAAGTGCAATGCATATCATAAGATTATTTTGATAAATCATGATTTAAATGCACTTTCTTAATATTAATTGAACCATAAAAGTTTGGTCAAAATCTTATCCATAGAGAAATAGATAGGAACCGGACTTACTACAATTAAATTAAATATTTAAAGCATGCTTTTGGACCTTTTCCTCCTTTTATCTATAAAACAACGAATCCTTCAACCAATGATACATTTAACATCCTATTGATATATTTATGTATCTTTTAAGTGATACAAATTTCCCAACTAAGTTTAATGGTAGTATTATTGTTCTTCCATTCCATCTCATAGGCTTATTTCATGCATGTTATATGTCCTCTTCTGTACCTGAACCTTTAAGTTGGCTTTTCAATTGAATGACTCTACATTGATTTGTAATTAAAATTTTAACCATAATTCTCTCCTTCTCACAGAACATGCAGTTACATTTCTATTCTGTTTCCGCTCCTCAATTACTTTTTCCACTTTACTACCTTAATCGCTTCTAGTTTCATTTCATCCACTATAAGATCCTTCTATTAGCTAAACCAACCCTACAAGTACAATTATCAAATAGTTATTCTTTACAAGCGATTCAGCTTATATTGCAATTTTCTCTGATAATTTTTTTTTTAATTGTTTAATTAATTATCTGCATCAAATTAACACCGATTCTTCAATGACTGTCATAAGATTAAGCATTTCTAGGAAAATACGATGGACTTTGAGTTATATATATCTTAGTAAGATAAATAAGGCAGTTCCAATTTTAGTCAGTGGCCCGGAAACCAAAGGAGCGCCTTCAGCCTCAAAGTTCAATTGTCTATTCTTCCTATTTCGGCGCCAACATAAAGCAAAAAGTCCCATCACACTATCTAAAGATTCTCAATGTACCAATTAACAATGGAGATTTATTTTCCATTATATCACCAGAGAGTCGGATAAATTTCTTGGCCGGAAAAAAATATGCTGCATTGCATGATCAGTGATTTCTGGTCATCATACACTTAACCAAGTCCAGAATACGGCAATAATCAAAGAAGAGGGAAGATTCTTTACCCTCAAGTCCATCGCGGTGAACTCGATTGCTACCTGTAAGATTGTTGCATGGGCTCCCACCAACTACCAGATCGAATCCACCAAACATGCTCATGAACTCTTCCAACCGGTCAGCATTCAGTTGCTGTATATCAGTCATGTCAATCAAGTTCCCTGTTTGGTTCGTTTGCTCCCACCAGCACCTCATTATGCCTCTATTTACCTCTGAAATCTCAACTGAAACAACATTCTTCATTCTAATACCAAGTCTGTGAAGTGCAACTTCTGCACCACCGATTCCAGAGAATAGAGAGAGTAGATTTAAGCCTTCAGGGAAAATGTCTTTTAGAACAGAGAGATGGTATGCAACTGTGTCAACCTGACATTGATTTTCAGGTAAGCACACTTCAGGGATACAGAAAATAAAAAATACACTATCAGCAACCACAAAACAGAACTAGAAAACATAAAATAGTCATAGATGAATAATATAGAGCATATTACGAGGATTGCAGGTGCAACATTTGATCACGTATTAAGAGGAATCAAGAAGAGTTGCCAAATAAGTTTCCCAACATTACTAAATGGAAGGTATTGTTTATTCACCTGAAATGAGTTGCCAAGTGATTTGTATCGGTCTGTCCTACTTATTCCACCTCCTCTAGTGTGGTTCTTTGGAAACCCTAAAAGCATTTCTATCTCATCAGGTTCAAGTGGAGCAACCTTATTCCTTCCAACCCAGACAAGATTCCATTTGCGGCATTCATCAAGAACATACTTTTGGACACTTGGAGGTGGATTCCCATCATCATAATCTTCAACAGCTTTCCGAATTCTCTCCGTGAGTTTTGCACTGCCAATACAAGTTTGTAAGCAATTTAGCTTAGTTCTTGCATCCCAAGAAGGCCACCATTTCTTGGTCAGAGGAAATGCTTCCTGTATTGTCCGAGCAGGAAATGGGAGAAGAGGAAATCTATTATTTAATGGAAGGTTGTGAACATAACCCCTTTTCCTTGCAGCAGCGCAAAAATGCTTTGAATCAACAAATTCTGGCTCCACGTCATAAAGAAATCTTGAGATAGTTTGCCAAACACCTTTGGGAGCCAGAGCTACATTCTCATAGTAAAAGTAGGGAGGCCCAAATGCAGCTTCTGGTAGTGTTCTTCGAGTTATAATAGCTGGTTCAGTGGGAACTCCAAAGCCAATCATTGGCATGGGGATTCGAAGTGGCTCTTCATCTCCATTCACATGCCCATTCTCCAACCTCTGTTTTTTCCTTTTCCACATATCATGACGCAAAGCACTCCTCTTCTTGTGTTTAAGATGATTATTCCCAGAATGCCAAGGCTTTGGCTGTATACAATAAATGCAAATATGGACAGTTATATTCAACTGAAAGGAAAAATGAAATGAGGAGCAAACTTCAGAAACCTCCGCATTAAATTCTCCAAAACGTCAAAAAAATCACCTTATCTTCTGCATATAAAACATCTGCTGCCTTGGCCAGTTGAGCAGCACAAAGAAAGTCAGTCAGTTCTGCAATACTGGCATCTGGTCCTGCAAAAGGTTTCATAATCTAGAATAGCATTCACAACTAAGAAGAAACTGAAACACCACAATAAACATGAAGCTCAAGAAGATTTCAAAACCAAAACAAACAGAGATGTCACCCACAACTATTGGATCATTAATGTGTTAACATCAAGTTGCAAGAAATTTTGATCGTAATAACCACACAAGACATTAGATACTCCATAACTCAAAGGCATAAAACTTGATAAGTCAAAGTATGTAAAATACAAGCTAAAAGCACGTCTAGCAAACATAGAAGACAAAGCTACTGACAGATTAAATCTTCCAGTGAGACAGAGAAACTCAAACCTGCACCAAATACATGTTATACCAGGAACTTGTTTAAAAGAAAATGATCAAAATATATTAGGAACTTGTTTAAAGAAAATCACATCAAATAGCTGAATAATTTTACTTCACCTAAATCCTTTTCCCATTTCTTCAAAACGACAAACTTCAGAAAATAAGAAGAAACGAAGCAAATTAACCACAAGACTACCCTTGGTTAGACTACGCACCACATCTCTCTATGGCAATTGCTGCCTCCTCCAATGCATACCCCATCCTTTTCAAGAAGGACAGTGGGTTGTCTCCCTCAGATTCAATTTTTATGATTTCCTGATATATACATAAATCAATTAGATGAATTAATAATAAGCTATGATCTGTTCATAAATAAATTGCATTCATGTATCTGAAATAAAACTATAATTTTATGGAGTATCGCACCTTTAATACATTATAGATGTTAATGAACACTTTTATAATTGAATATAGTTAGAGAAGGCTATATCAAATTAATCTAGTTAACTATTTATCCATGCAATCGGCATCTAAATTACCAATCCAATAAAGAAAATTAGCTACCTCATTTTCAGAACTATCCATATCTGAAAAATCATCCAGAAAGCTCGCTTCAAAATCTGAAGATAATTGATCATAATCCTTTAGGCATTGCTGTTCAGGAGATTCATCAATGGCCTACAAGCAAAAGACAAGAGTATACAGGACAGTCAATGTAATACAAAGCCAATTCAGTTTATAATATTTTTTCCATATACTTTCAACCATGTCTTCAAAGTTGAGAGATCCTGGGTAGGCATCATGCCTCTCTGTGAATGATAGAACAAATTGGCTAAGTAGAACACTTGGAGAAAAAGAAAAGATTTATGGCAATCAATTGGTTTTAAAAAAAGATAAAAAGTTATGATTATAGTCCAAAGAGGGATGTTTCTAATGGCAATTGCACTTTGAAAGTGACAGATAGAAGCATCTGGCACAGTTGACTTTCAGGTGCAAAGTCTAAGCCAGAAGTCACTGAAATGCAACATTACATATTTCTCTTTTCCTTTTGAGACTCAAACTCATATATAAACCAAAGCTCTGCGAAGTTTATAACAAAGATGCTTATGACATTATGTCACTCAAGTTCAACAATAAGAGTTATCAATAACATTTTGGCATATTTAAAGTACTCAGTTACACAGGTAAATATAAACAGAACTTGGTGAATAGTTTTGAGTGAGGGATCAACCAACATTAAAAGGTGTTTTCATCTTCAATTGGCAAGTATTATCTTTAATGGAAAATTAGCAATACAGCAAGTTCTAGCTGCTACATGTATGCATCTAACATGCAGGGGCTGTATTTGGGGATCATAAGGGGACATGACCCGCCAGGCTACTCTTTGAAGCTTTGCATAAAAAAACGACAGTAATTCAGTTCTGCCCCATCTAAGAAGAGAAGTAGTATTTTTGGTACCCAAAAAGCTCTCCCTCCACCCTGCTACAGACCAATAGTATATTTACTGATATGGCCAAAAATTAGTAGCATGACTGATTGATGCAAAAGAGCTTAAAGTCTATAAAAGAAATAAAAGGAAAATTTTGTTAACCTTAAGTCTTAATTTGGTGGGATGGAGGATAGGAATTGAGTTGACAGCAAAGACAACAAGGACTAAAATTTGGATTATGTTAGGATTCTTTATTAGATACAAAATAGTAGTAAGATAACTATGTTATTCTAATTTTAGATATGTTATCCTCGTTGTTTAGAACTTAAAACTTATATAATTTTTATTATAATAGGATTTAAATTTATTAGGAAACCTTTCCTACTATAATAAGGGTTCTAAGAACTTCTTTATAAAATGTGTACTCGACCATTTAATAATAATAGATCCTGAATTTTTTTCTACAAACTTGAATTTTCAACTAAAAAGGAGTGATGCTTTCTTCTAAGAATGATTCTTAGACCCTAGGCGCAATTCCTAGCTTCATACCCTCCATTGTTTTTGTTCCTTTGTGTTCCTCACTAAATTCTAGCAATTCTAACCTAAAGTTCCAGTAACCAAAACCTTAAAATCCTAGCCAAAAATTTCCAGCAAACAAACCTTAAAAATCAAGCTATATCAAACCTGAAATATCAGCATTCCAAGCTAAAATACAAAACCTGAAACTTGATATTCTAGCAGCCTGTTGTGAGTCTCAGCTATTAATTAATACTTCTTCTATCTGTCCTATATCACCATTATCTAAACACAAACTTACATCAATATACAAATTTTATTTTCTCTAGTGAGATTAAGAAGCATTGTTTATTTATGAATAAACATGTAAAAGTTTTTCTAAATGAGAGTATGAGCGGTCAAAAAGAATTTAAGTAGTGCATAAAAGTGATGCAAATCTTCATTACCCTATACGTGAGAAGAGTTTCCAAAATTGAATCTGTATTTCCTTCTCCTGAAAATTTGGGAAAATAAAGTTGTAAACAGAATATAATGAGGAAAGAGCCTTGAAGAAAGAGAATTATACCATTTTCATGAATTGCTTTGGCAACCATTTCCTCTGAAAAGCCCATCCCAACAAAATGGTCAATCAATTTGGTGCCCGAAGAGCTTGCAGATGACCTTGCCTTGAGGCACAACATATAATATGAGCATCAGTGTTAGAAAAATTTACCTTTGACAATTATAATCAGTCTTAGACTTGGAAAACAAAAATCACCGAGTATTTTAAAAGTGTTTCAAGTATCAAATCTGCATTTTCCCCTCCTGCAAAACAGACAAGGCAGTGCTGTAATTAAGTTTTCATGAACCGAAACAATAATGTGCTTGTGTAGGTTATAACATCTGATAAAGGATTGAAATCTTTTTACCAGTTTCCTGGATTGCTTCCATCGTCATCTTTTCAGAAAATCCCATTCCCACAAAATGATCCACTAACTTCGTGCCAGATGATCCTGCTGATGAGCTTGCCTAGAAAAGGGACAAGTAATCAACCATACCATGAACGCCTAGGCAAGTTTCACACAGTACTTCTGTGTGACCCAACATATATATGGTACTAATGTGCAGAACAATGTTGACCAAATAAAATATTAAACAAGACAATAGACTACAACTATCAAGATAAAATCTTGCACTTCAACAAGATAAGAGAAACAAGAATGAGCATATGCATGATCATGCGTTCACCACTAATAAATAAAGGTAAAGGAGCTTTATGTTAAGAAAAATGACAATCAGTAGCATGCATCATAACGCTAACACCACAAATAAGGTAGAAGGTATCTGACAATAAAGTGGCACACCTATTGACTTATAAGCCTTCCATAAGTGCACGACAGTTATGCAACATAAGAGCCACGTTCTTGGAACAGATGAATGCAATAATGAGATTTCGACAAGATAGCAAGGCATGTAACTGGATGAAGCTATTATGACAAGAAAGTATTGGTACAATCAGATAAAAGAACTCGCAGAGAAATTTAGGGACTATGAACAATCATTCACCTCTGCTGAGCTTGCTCTAGCTTCTCCATTAGGAAGTGTTAAACTTGAAGAAAAGGAATCAGCACAACTCTCGTCTCCGCTATTCCAATCAAAAGTGTCATCTTCTCCATCGAAAGAATCCACACCCTGTGGAAATTCACATATAAGTACATGCATGCAAGGGCAAATTAAATGCATTAGAATAAACAGCAACACATGTATTTACAATGATGAATACTTCAGCTTCTCTTCATTGTTCAGAAACACAATCAATTACAAGACTATGCAAGGACAGCAGAATTACAAGATTATGCAAGAAAAAAGTTGCAACGGATTAATTTAAAACAAAATTCAGGAAAAGAAAAGTACCATTTCCTTTGTAGGCTGTTGTTGACAAGTCTTCCAAGCTGCTAAGAAATAAATTAGATAAGATCAATAAACACAAATCAAAAGCAAAACCCAAAAGAATAAACAAAAATGAAAGTAGGACAATACACCTTACAATTTATAATGGAGGTAGTTATCTGAAGATACGTCATGAAAAAGGCATTTGAAAATAATGTATAAGGTGTAAGTTTAAGTTGAAACTTCTACTTGGGGGAAAAGATGGACATCTGCTAAAAGAAACTTCATATTATTCATATTGTACAGCGTAATAATATACTAACACAACGAAAGTACTGTTTTTAAAATCCCTACTCATGAACGATAGAGGTGGTTTGAATTTCTTATTATGAACCAATCATCATTTTGATAAATTTCTCAAGCCTTCCAAGTCTTTTATCAGCATTGTCACTTCTAACATGCATTTTCCACTTAAACCACTTGAAAACATATAGAAGTTACTCAAGGACTCAAACCACTCAATTATGAATATATAACATGTTTAGAAACTAAAAGTGTTAACAACCAAAACAATTGAAGGCCAAAAATACATTATTAAAAGATCTTATTACATTTCTAACATCTCTTGTTAACATTCAAGTGCATACAAATAATTGAATGTGGCATAGGTAAAGCATGTTTGGCACCAAGGGTCCAAGGCCAGAGCCAAACAGGGGTCATGGGGGCTTAAAGCCCTTTTGTTGCATTTTTGTGCTGTTTTTTACATAATATGCTGCCCCTCCAGCTCCCTGCATAATATGCTTTTCAACCCACTGAACCTAATTTCTTGCTCCTCCCCTAGTTGGGACACTTCATGCACCAAAATTACCGTGTCCATATCTATTACCATGCTTTGTCATACAGTTGTCAAAATTTCATACCATTTGTCAACTTACATCCATTCATCTATATTGCCGGTGCAACATATGCATTTATCTGCAAAGTTCACATGTGCACTAGGCAGTAAACATAGGTAGCCTGCTAGAGACTCAAAACGGGGTGCTTGGTTAGTTGGTATGAAAAGAAAGGAATAGATAAGGAATGAAAAAAGATGGTTGGTAATATATTACGATTGGATGAACAGTATTTTCGTATCCCCTTTTGAGGTAATACTCCATTCCCCCCAAAATGGTGAACAATGGAAGGAAATAGAAGCCATATCCATTTTCATTCCTCACTATATTCATTATAATTCCCATTATCATTCTCCCAAGTGAGCCAAGCACACCCTCATAAGTAATACCATCAATGTTCAAATGCAGTTATGTGTCAAAAGAAACCCAAATTTTTACCCAAGCATGTTCATCCTTTGCATTTGAGACATCACAACCAAAACGCACCAAGGCATCCAAAACAACACAACAGGAGACAGATGCATAAATAGTCTAATCCCTACTCCCAAATCAGAAAAACATCCCAAAAATGGATTTTTGAGAAGCAAGTTTCCTTACACTCATCTGTAATTGTGTTCCTTTTATCGGAACTGAAGGGACAACTTTTCGTTAATTGTGGATTTGCTCAAAAAGAAACCCTTTTTTTTTCTAATAGAATTCCATTTCAGCAATGAGGAAATAAAGGGAAAATTCCAAACAACTGGGCAAACAAAATCCCAATTCTTCATCAAATTGTATTCATGTACTGCAACACTTATAGAAGAAACAAAATTTCTCGCTCAGCATTGAGATTATAAAATCAGAAGTGGAACTCCAAACTCTCCAGTCATCACGAGTTATTTCAATTAACCCACGAAGAAAAAGGATAAAAACAAACAAAAAAACAAAAGAGTCCAGTACTTAACCTAAAAAATAACAAAAAACAAAATAAAAGAAACAATAGCAAATAGAACATGAATTACCTTCAAACCAAACCCTGGAAAACAATGCAGTAACTTCTCCCTGAAAAGGATTCCAAGAATAAAGAGAAAAACCCTTTAACTTCAAGTAGCTAATTAGAGACACCGCGATAAAGGAAAATAAAAGTTCAGAATTCATCGTCCATGCAGAGGAAAAGGAGCACCTACCTGAAGAGAGGGAGAGAGAGGCAGAGCGCGCTAGTTAATGACGGAATCAAAAGGTTTTCAGATTCTCTGTCCCAAATACTTTCCCTAATCTACTTTTACTTAAAATTACGTTCTTTTATATAAAAAATTATATCATTTTGAGTAAAGTTGTAAATACCGTATCAAATTTGATATTAAAATAAATTCTGATATAATATTGTATCGGTACTAATTTTGGTCAATATTTATACTATTTTAGGTAATCTTTTAAATTTATAAAACAATCTTTAAAATTTTTAAAATTACAAAATAGCCTATTGATATATTGTAGAATTGTATTGTATATTTTACTAGTTTACTGTTTATATTAATATTTTTCTAAAAATTATAATAATAAATAATAATCATAATTAATATGAAATATTAATAATTTTTAAATATTTCACAGATAAATAATAACCACAATTAATATAAAAAAGACAATCATCATCATCATACAAATATAAAATTAAGAATAATAGAAAGTATTTAAAATATTACAATAATACAATTTCATCATTTTAATAAATAATAATTACATCAAAACGTCTAATAAAAAAGAACAATAAATATCCTTAAACAATTTACAAAAAGAATTCATGACGGAAAAAACATTCAAGTAGAAGTTAAACATGAAATAAAAATATTTACAGTTACATTATATATATAGAATTTAACATAAACATCAAATATAAGTAAAATTAAAAGAAGAGAAAAAACAAAAATCTAGAACGAAATTCAATCGTCAATGGGAGGATACCTGCTATAATTTCACTGACTTCAATGATCATTTGATATAAAATCTTCATCGCTGAGAGGAGTTTCATCATCATTATCATTCAAATTTAAGACATGTCAATGCTTTTTCATCCAAAATATGCTTTCTCATTATTCACATCTACCAAATTCGGTTCTTTAGAAACTTAATCGACCAAAAGATCAATATTGTCAATAAAAATTGGATCAGTTAAACCACTTGTGCTATTAAGACTCCTAGTAAACAATTAAATTTAATTATTATAAAATTATAAGAAATTATATCAAAATTAATAATGAAAATAACATACATTTCCCGAAGCTTTAAATTGTAACGAACAAAAACTAACTAATTTAACCTCTTATGCTTCAATTTATTCCTTTTATTTAGATAAATTCAAATGAGCTCCAGTTTCGTTCACAACCTATTGCACTCACACATTGACTTAAAATTTGAATTGCAAACCTTTTCAATTCTGGAACACCATTTCCAAATTGATCCCACCAAAAAATTGTAAGTTATAAGATAACAAAAGTAGTGTTATAAATAAAATAAAGTGATAATTAATTTTCAACAAATAAGAAAAAAGAAATAACCAATACTTGGAGAAAGTTTTCTTCTTTGTCGAATAGTAATCGGCATTCCCAAATATCTATAAGACAACTTGGAAAGCTCCATTTGTGATCTTGCATCGCGTTAATGCTAACAATTGTTGTAATAGTTAAAAGTATTTCTCTATTAACTTCAGCTTGCTTCGTATGATTCAGTCTAAAATAGACATGGTAAGGACCAAGATTGGAAAATAATATAACAAAAAAATAGGGATGCGAAAGGGAAAATTCTAATAGAAAGAACTGCAAGTATTTCACAATACTCTCTAAAAGACTAAAGGAGAATCTCCAATATGAATGAACTCTCTGAATAATGTCGTGTCTTATTCATAAGGCTAATGAGCCTTTTTATAATGAATTACAGAGAGGATATGTTGATAATTCAAAGATAACAATTAGCAACTAAACCTGGAACTAACTCTAACGTTAAAGTGGGGTATCCTACTTATTTCTCAACCGAAACTTGTTAACAGAAAACAATAATAAAAATATTGAGAAACAGTTATTTCATATCTGATTCTTCTCTGCCACGTTTACCCTTCTTTGAATAAGTCAACTTAAATATGTTAGGTAGCATGTCATTACTCCCCCTTTGGAAAAATGACTTGCCCTCAAAACGAAAGTGTGGGAACTAGGCAGCAATAGAGTCATACTCCTCCCACGTGGAATCTAGTAGAACAGTTTTTCCGCTGAATAAGTAATTCCAATGTTCTGTAATTGGTCCACCTGTGATGCAGCACTCTCAAAAGAGTTAGCAGTAACTTCATATCAACAGATAAGGGTAATGGAGCTGGATTGCTGGAAAGGTTTTGACCTTAAGCAGGACGAAGTAATGAGACATTAAAAATTGGGTGGATTTTGGCATCTGAAGGGAGTTCTAACTCATAGGACACTTGTTCTACACGTCATAATACCTTATAAGGTGCAAAAAACTTGAGGGAAAGTTTTTCAAACCTTCTTTTGGCCAAACTTTTTTGACGATAAGGTTGGAGACGCAGCCAAATAATATCACTTGGTACAAATTGAAGATTCCTCCTATGTTGATCAGCGTGCAACTTTATACGATTTTGAGCCTTCAACAAATTTTCCCGTAGAATTTTGAGCATATCATCCCTTAATTTCAATTGTTCTTCCAATTCAGCCATAGAAGTTTCCCCTTTGACATAGGGAAGGAGTGGAGGAGGGTCCCTCCCATATACAAGCTTAAAGGGAGTTTTTTGGGCTGATGCATGAAAACTTATGTTAAAGGAGAATTCTGCCCAACAAAGAAATCTACTCCATAACTTGGGTTGTTCATGAATAAAACACCTGAAGTAAGTCTCCAAACAACGATTCACAACCTTAGTTTGGCTGTTTGTTTGAGAATGTTAAGCAGTGCTCATATTTAAGCACGTTTGGCTTAAACGAAAGAGTTTTTGCCAAAATGCACTTAGGATAAGAGAATCACGGTCTGAAACAATGGATCTAGGCATGCCATACAACTTGACTATTTCTTGGCAGAATATTCCAGCTACAGACTTGGTAGTATATGGACGGGATAATGCAAGAAAATAAGCATACTTACTAAGTCGGTCAACCACCAATAGAATCACATCAAAGCCTGTTGATTTGGGTAAGCCAGTGATGAAGTCAAGAGATATATCTTCCCAAATACATTCAGGAATAGGGACGGGTTGGAGTAGGCCTGCTGGTGTAAGAGTTTGATATTTGTTTTGTTAACAGGTGGTGCACTGTTGTATGAAATGTTTGACTTCATTCTTCATGCCCTTCCAGTAAATGTGTGTACTAAGCCTTTTTAGAGTTTTCAGGTACCCTTTATGTCCTCCTGTTGGTGTGGCACGGGCTTCTTCCATCAATTTAGCCCATAAAGAGCCTCCTTTTGGTATGACCAGGCGGGATTTGTAGTATAATCTGCCACGGACTAAACTGTAGTTGGAGAGTGGGTCTGGGTTTTACTACAACTTGTCAATTATTGTCTTTGTCTCAGGATCTTCCAGCAACGCTTGAGGTAGTTGATTAATGTCTTCCACCATAGGAATGACTATTTGCATCAATTCTGAGCCCTGTGGTTTTCGAGAGAGAGAGTCAGTAGCTGCATTGTTCTTTCCCGACTTGTAAATGATAGTAAAATCAAATGGGAGTAGCTTAGTCAAAATCCTTTATTGATTGGAGTTCAACACTCGCTGATCAAGGAGATGCTTGAGGTTGTAATGGTCAGTTTGCACAAAGAAATGACGACCCAACAAGTAGTGTCTCCACTTCTAAAAAGATAAGATCAAGGCTAGGAGTTCCCTATCATAAGCTAGCTTGAAATGGTTAGAAAAAGAGAAACCTTTGCTAAAATATGCAATAGGATGCCCCTCTTGCATTAACACCACTCCTATTCCATCCATTGATGTATCACATTCCACCATAAAAGAAAGTTGAAAATTTGAGAGCTTTAGTACTAGAGTAGTGGTTAGAGCAACCTTCAGCCTTTCAAAAGCTTTTTGAGCTTGGTCAGGCCATTCAAAAACCTCTTTCTTAGTCAGGTCGATTAGGGGATGAGCAAGCATGTCATAGTGTTTTACAATCCACCGATAGTATCCAGTGAGTCCCAAAAATCCACATAACTCCTTAACATTTTTGGGAACAGGCCAATTCAAAATTGCTGCCACTTTTTCTGGTATTACCTCCACTCCTTGATTTGAGACAATATGCCCTGAATAATTATTCGAGTTTGCGCAAGAGAACATTTTTTTGCATTAGCAAAGAAGGACTACTGTTGTAACGCCGGAAACACAATACAGAGGTGCTCCAAATGTTGTTGGGCAGTTGCATTATACATCAATATGTCATCAAAGAATACAAGCATAGATTTTCGTAGAAATGACCTAAACACATCATTCATAATGGATTGAAATGTAGCAGTGCATTCATAAGGCCGAATGGCATCACAACAAATTCATAATGCCTCAAATGGGCCCTAAAAGTAGTTTTATAAACATCAAATGGCAGCATAAGTATTTGATGATACCCAGAACATAAATCAAAATTTAAGAAATAGGCAACCCCATGTAGTTCATCTAATAGCTCATCGATATTAGGAATAGGATACTTATCTGGTGTGCTGATCTGATTGAGATGCCGATAATCAATATAAAGGCACCAAAACCCATCCTTTTTGCTAACTAACAGTACCAAATTAGCAAACGGGCTAGAACTGGGTCTAATAAACCCCCTGCTCAATAATTCTAAAATTTGGGTTTCTATCTCATCTTTTTGAAAATGTGGGTACCAATACAGCCTTAAGTTGGGTGGTGGTGAATTTGGGAGCAATGTAATGGCATGGTATTTTCCACGGCCTTGAGGTAATGACGTAGGTTCTGTGAACACCTGGGAAATTTCATCAAAAATGGTCTGGGCAATCTTTGTACCAAGCTCATCCTCCTATGCTTCGTGTGTTAACATTAAACTTTGGAGATGCCCTGGAGCATTGGTCTTGGGCACAACTCCCTGCAATTTGTATTTTTTTCCAGCTACCCAAAAGATCATGAACATCTTATTCCAATTGGCCTCAACAGTATTTAGTGGTGTTAACCATTTAATTCCCAACATCAGATCAAAACCATCGAGCGAGAAGGGGAAGAAGTCCTGCTTGATAATTAAATCAGAGACTTTTACCTCAAGGTTTGGACATAAACGATTGCATTTGACGATACTACTATTCCCAATTTGTACTCCAAATATTTGAAAATTTTGTACCGGTAAGCTCAATTCAGCAATCAATGTCTCCGATATGAAGTTGTAGGTGGATCCACTGTCCACTAGAATCAGAACACTTCGTCCCTTCATCGACCCCTTAAGCTTCATAATAGACGCCGAAGACTTACCTAGGATCACATTGAAGGAGATTCGGCTTCAATGCCCCCTAACGAGCTCTTGTTTTCATCCTCGACAAGTGGCCGTATTACCTCCTCTTCTTTTTCAGTAATTTCCATAAGTGAGAAGCTGGAATTGCAATGATGCCCAGGCCGAAAGGTGTCCCCACAACGGTAACACAGCCCCTTATCTCTCCTTCTCTGTCTTTCGAGCTCCACGAGCATTTATCTTGCTACTGTCGCCATGGTACTGCACTGCACTTGAGTCACCAGAGTCTTGGATGCCGAAGGATCAGACACGACATTTCTGGGCGGAGTTAGGTTTGGATGGTATTGAGAGGAGAAACTATTATGCCAAACTAGTAGCTCTATACACCGTTCAGGGTTTATACAATCGAACATCCACCTTTAATTCATCTCAAAGACCATTTATGAAGACACCCAGCAAACAGTGTTCAGCCAATTTTTGACTCGTGAAGACCTGCGAGAGAACTCAGAACGATACTATGCCATAGTTCTTGTTTGACAGATACTACAAAGGTACTTATCGGGGTTTTGATATTCTGGAGTTCCATAAGTCTCTTGGAGAGACTTTACAAGCTTGTCCCAGTACACTATAGTGCGTTCATTATTTACCCAAAAGAATAAGTCAAGCGCGTCCCCCTCCAAATACATTGATGCAACATTGACCTTCAAATCCT
>JANSVA010000008.1:10262142-10274723 GCA_025504915.1 Erythroxylum reticulatum | reverse complement strand
AATGGTGTTTTGTGTATGTATGTGTCGTGGATGATGAAGAGTTTGTAAATTTCTTGCTTATATATATATATATATATGCTTGATAAGTAATGATTTATAGAAATGTTTTGGAGGTTGAATGGTCATGACAAGGAGTTTTGTATATACTATAATGTTGGTGAAGAAATGAACATATATATATATATATGCTAAATAATGGGTTAGGAGTTGTTGTATGGATTATTGATGTTGTATATGATGAGTAAGAAACTATGAGTTATGTTACATATGTTTTTAAGGTGGATTAGTTGTGAAAAAGATGTTTTAATGAAAATTGGAAGTTGATGAATAGGTATATGAACATGTCTTGTTTTTGGATGAATGATCAGATGCAGATCATGCTTTGTTGGTGAATGATATTAAGATGAAATGAAGTTAAAAATGAGGAGTAAATGAAGTAGAAAATGGTGATCTTTGTACAAGATATGTTAAGTGTAAAATCTGGAAAATTTGAAAATGATTGGTTGGAAAATGTTCACTGAGTATGCTTCAATATTTTAGCAATAAATTTTTCTCTAGTTATCCAAATGAGATTATTCTTATTTGAATTAAACTAGAGACGTATAGCTACATTTTTCATGAAGAAGTCGAATTCAAATTCTGTCTATAAGAGTCTCAAAATCTAACTTGAAGTTGAAAAACAAGGTTTGCTTTTGTGAAAGTTCGCTGCGGCAAACTCCTTGCTTCACTGCAGTAAACTTGAAGATTTAGCTAGGATTTCCTTCGGATAAAGTTCGTCGCGACCAACTCTAGGTTTCACCGTGGTGAACTTGTGAAAATTTCACGAGAATTCCTCTCGGGAGGAGTTCGCCACGATAAACTTTTTTTTGTACTAAACATATTTTGGTATTTTAGGCATATCTTCTTCTGTAGTTGTCTAAATGGACTTATTTTTAATTTGGATTAAACTAGAGACATAAGGTTACAAATTATCTGAAGAAATCAAATTCTGAATCAGACTTTAAGAATTTCAATTTCTGGGTGGAAGTTGAATATATGGCACTGTCTCATAATAAAAGTAGTCCGAAAATATTTGGAGTATAATTTTCACACTACTAAGCTAAATTGAATGATTTTAGTGTCATTAGAAACTTATGAGAAAGATGGACAATTCTCAAAAGAAAGTGTTCCCAAATTACTTCATTTTCATTGTCTAAATGAACAGAAATAGTAGACCCAAAAGTCAGTGTTTGGAAAAAAATCTGACATGATTCATTGGGTTATGAAATTAGATTCAAAGTGTTTATTTGAAGTGTAAACCCGAAGTACAAATTTTACTTTGGTGGTTTTTGATATAAGACTGATAATGTGACGAGAATAATGGAAAGATACACGAGATTGTCATGAACCTGCATTGTACATATTCCATATACACACATGTGCATAAATGAATGCTTATAATTATGCAAAGTTATTAATGTGTGTGCAACATGTGTATTGCATAATTTTTATGTGCAGGATAAACATCTGCATCCAGACGCTTCCAGATAAAGGAAGCAAATGCTAATCTGGAGCGTACTGTGAGTAACCTAGATGGTTTCTCTCAATTAATAGTTTGCTTTAAAAATATGATTTAAATGATGATATGAATGTGAATTGAATTTGTGTTGATGCCGGACAATGAAGGTACGAGATTTTATGCATGTATGTGATACTGAAGTGCTACTTGTATGTGAATTTGATAAAATACGTGATACATGATTTGATTGTCAAATGTCTAACCTAGTTCCAGAAGAAAACTGTGAATATGCATATAAATGCAAAAGTGATACCTAACATTATGTTGAATGTCGGACCACTGTCCGAAGATGAATGTGAATCTGAAAGCATGTGATAGACTAAAATTACGTGAATATGATGCATTCCATTACATAAATGCATGAAACATAAAGGCGGTTGTGACCGGAGTCGTCACTGAAAAAGAGCTTAAGGCTCAAAATATGAAAAAAGAGCCTAGAGCTCAGAAAGTGTATAAGAGTCAAAGGCTTACTATGTAAAATGAGTCATATATCTCCAACGAATAAGAGATAGTTATAAATGAGCCTGGTATTCACAACAGATACGGGACAGTTAGGCACTCAATCATAACAACGTAATAATTAGAAAAGAGTCACTTGAGCATTTCATATACATTTTAATAAGTATGTTTGATTGTTTGAAATACAAAATTACCTTACTTGTAAGTGAGAATGTGATATGTGATGAATTATGCTAAATGCAAATATGTAAATTACATGTTACACGTATTGATGTGTTGCATGAATTGAGTGAACCATCGATGATGGTGACCTCATTGAGTTCACAAAACTCACCCAAAATTTGCAATATTTTTTAGGCTCTAAAGAGATATCCTGTTAGATAAATGGGAGTATACACTATAATCGAGTAAGAGAATGAGGTCGGGATCAATTCGCGTCTGCATTTGTTTTCTTTATTTTGTATCAAATGGTGTCTTCCATAATTATTATAACTTGTGTATTCTAACATTTCTATTTTGTAATAACTTCCCAGATTGGAGATGTTTGCCAATGATTTTGCAGTGTAATAAAATAATGACTACAAGTATTCTGTATTTATAATGAGCCCAAACGGCTATTGAAATTCTGATGATTGCATTATTGTGATTGAAAAAGTTTATGATTAAAATGGGTCATTTCGATTATTGATTCCGCATACGTGTGTGTTAATTCTGAAAATTTGGTACTGAGTTTCAAGTGTTTGATTGACTGAGTGTGCTAGTAAGCCGCCCTTGCAGGGCATGAGCTCGGATATCACTCAAGATGTTGAGTACGTATCTTGCAAGAGTGGGGTGCTGCATTATTAATTTATAACTCTCTCCTATCATTCCATTGAGCCTAACTTGCAACTATTTTGTTTTATCTTTAGCTCTCTCTTTTCTCTCTTTTTTATTTTGTATATAAGATGGTTTTTCTCCAGATTTTTTATTCTTCTCCGATTCTTATTAATATGGTTTCGTAATCATGCATTAAAACTTGATTTAATAGTTTTCTAATATTATTTAATTATTTAATAGTTTTTAAAATATTATTTAATTATTTAATAGTTCTTTTGTTACCAAAATGAAGTAGTATTTTCTTAAATTATTATATATAAAAAACAGTAATTTAATAGAAAAATATTTTTATAATATAATATTTTAAATAAAAATATATTACCATAAAATTTTATATAATTTTTGAATAATATTCACAAGTTAATTAAATTACTCGTTTTAAATTAAGAGATCAAATAATTTTAAATTAAATAATTAATAAAAATATATATATGATAAAAAGTATTTATATATTTATTTTGTTAGAATAGTCTAATTGCAACCAATTTAAGTAACTAACTATTAAACCAATTGTAAATTGATTAACTAGTATGTAATCTTCTCTCATCTTGTATGATTAGATGACATCATCCCAAAAAAGAAATAAAGAAGAAAGTCAAGTAGGAATGATATAGGCAGGGTTCGTTGGCCAAAAGAAACACTTATTATCTTTTGTGATATTTGTAACCAATATATTAAAAGGAGTAAGGGAAAACGTGGTAGAGTTATTTGTCAAAGGATTTTATAGAAAAAGATGGAAGAAGAGTTTCACATAGCGACCAACTTACAATGGGATAAAACTAAGCTTAAAAATAAGTTTGATTAGATGAGAACTAGATGGAGTCTTTGAAAACATTTGAAAGGGAAAGAAACGAGATTAGGACAGAACGATGACAAAGGAACAATTGCTGCTAGTGAGGAGTGGTGGACTTTGAAGATTAAGGTTAGCCCATTTTAAGTTATTTTCCTTTACTTTAATGCTAAATAGTTATTTAAGTATAAGTTAATTATTTTTGCGTAGTAGAACAACAATTTTAAAACATTTAAAGAGGAAGGGCTTGAACCTGAGCTTGAATATAAGTTGGATCAACTTTTTGGATGTTTGGCCTGATGAGAGATTACATTTTATTCTCGGCTGACCCTCCACAAGAACAACGAGAAGTTGACGAAGTATATGTTCCTTCTCCACCTGATAGTCACAATGCTCATCATCAATTGTCAGGTTATCATGATTATGAGAATATAGATGAGACTAGTGGACCAAACAATTATCATGTCACTGGTGACTGGGAAGAGGTTTAGAGAGAAACTACCTCGACCCTTGCATCAACTCCTGTTGCTACCCCTCAAGCTTCACATGATGAAGGGAGTGAGAGGAGAAGATGCAAAAGGGTTTTGGAGAATGATAGTTCATAAAGCAACAAAAGTGTAATAAATGATTCCACTAGGAGGGTAGGAAGATCTGCAGCAATGTATGAGAAGCTTGACAATATGATGCAATTAATTCAAAAGAGACAGACTGCAATAATGGAGATGAATACTTTTATTATGAAAATTTTGAACACGATGAATATTGGACATCACAGAGTACTGGCGCAGGTGCATCACATCATGATGTTACGAATATTTTGAGAAAACTATGTACTTTGCCTGGTTTAGAGATTGAGACTCTTGAATTTTTATTTTGTTTGCATGTTGATTGAAGATCAGCAAAGAAGGGCCATTTTTTTTTCTGTTTACTAGATGGTACAAATAGAGTTGAATGTATAAAGTTTATGTATGAGTATGACAAAAATAAAAAAACATTAAACATAGTTTCTATCTTGCATTATTGTGTTTAGTTTATTGTTTTTATTATTTGTGGACTTATGTTGACATGATATGTTTTATGACATTATGAACTTGGTTAGCTTATTTCATTATATTATGTTATCTTGTTACTAATCTATGATTTTGTTATGTGTTATATTATTTATTTCTTTATATTTAGACATATAAGTGTATTGTTTATTTAGAATATAATTTTACTTGTTGATTTGTAGGAATGGATGATAATGTTATGTAAATTAAGCAAATTTTGGATAATGAGAATGAGTTTTGAGATTCAGTGGCTTATGTAGTGGGGTTACATGAGTATGTATTTTTTAACTACATATACGAGGAATCATGCATGACTTCCTATCAAACAGGAGAGCTATGAATGAATGAATTATTGAATGATTATGAAAAGCGGTGTTTTAATACATTTAGAATGAATTAAAATATATATCGTCAATTATTTATGGTTTTGGAAAACAATTATGGTTTGAGACCTTCAGATATGATGTCTATTTTGGAAAAAGTTGATTTATTCGTGTATATCCTAGGTAAAGGTTCCTTTAATAGAGATGCCTAAAAGCAATTTCAACATTCAGGTGAAACTATAAGTAGAGTTTCTAAAGAAGTTTTGAGTGTCATTGATGTATTTTCAAGGGATATACTTATACCAAAAGATTCAAATTCAAGGAGATTCCATAACAAATTACCAATGATGGATATGTGCCACATTTTAAGGTAATTGAATATATTCTTCCTCCCTTTCATTATATTTTTCATTGAAAAATGCTATTTTATCATCTTATGATGATTATTTTATATTATGATTGCATTGGAGTTATTAATGGTAAATATATAGCGGTGGTTGTTGTAGAGGAGGATCAAACGAGATATAGAGGACAGAAAGGGATAATGACTACAAATGTATTAGCAGCATGTAACTTTGACTTACTATTTACGTATGTTTTAGCGGGTTAGAAGGAATCAACACATGATTCTCGTATTTTCTTGATACAATTGGTAATCTGATACTTAAATTTTCAAAACTACCGATAAGTAATTTTAAGATTTGTAAATTTTGCTATTCATGATTTAGACTTTTTATAATATCATTTATACTAATTATATTTCCTCTTTGGACTTTTAAGTAAATTTTTATGAAAGAGAAGGATATTTGACACCTTACCCAAATACAAGGTATCATCTATTGGAGTTTCGTGGTGCAAGTCCAAGAGGATTTCGATAAGTTTTTAATTGAGTTCATTCGTCATTGCGAAGTTGTATTAAGAGGGCTTTCGGTGTTCTTAAGACTCGATAGAAGATATTGGAGAAAATACCTAAGTATTTATTGATGGATCAAAATAGAATAACTTGTACAGCTTTTGCGTTGCATAACTATATTAGAAGAAGTATAATTGGCGACCTGACTTTTAATATTATCGATCAATATCCTGAATTTATATCTCCAGATGTATTTCAAGATGTTGAAATTAACCCTATGCAAGAAAGCGTTAAAGAATAGAGAACTCGGGAGATGACAACTATTTGTGATAATATTACTTCTAGTTTAATAGCAGTTAGAATTCGTTATTAAATTATTCTAAACCTTTGTTTTAAATGATGATGTTCATTTCTTTTGTTTTATTTGAATTGTGTTATTAAATTTCATTTGGATTGTTATATTTTATGTTTAGATTTATCATCATCATCATCATCATTATCATTTTTTATTATTAATATTATATGTTTTATATTTTTTTAATTAAAGTTATAAACTTAATTTTTGTAAAATTAAATATCTAAATTCTTATAAAAATATTCAACGAAATACTGAGATATATAATATTCATGCCTTTAATAATTTTTTTAAAATCATAGCTTAACAATACATTTTACACATCAACAACTAATACTAAATAACTAATTTTACCAAACATCTTTAATAAACGACTGACATAATCCACTGATCAAATTAATTTATATAATCAACTATCAACTAATAAATAATGCAATATGCTATTTGTCAAACATGTTCGTAATCTTTATAAACTACACCTTTTTAGGCTCTTTGATCGATTAAACTCCCAATCCTTTTTAATATATTTTTTTTGGTAAAGATAGTTCTTTCTAGCTCACCTTGTGTCAGCTCCCAATCACACAAGGAGCTTTTACGTGGCAAAAATTATTATCATCCTTAATATTATAATGAGTTTTACTTTTTCTTACGAGATTTACTTCTACAAAAAGACTAAAGATTTAAACTTGATTGTAATATTTTTTTTAAAAAAATTTAAATAAATGCATATCGTCATGATATCATGCCATATTTTAATAGTTTTAAAATACTACTAATAGGATTTTTTTATTTTTAGCATATGAGCTATAAATTGAACCTATGTAATATTTCAATTAGATAATTTAAATTCATTAAAGTTGATATAATTTTAAAAATAATTTAGACATTTGACTAAAAGTGTAACTCTCATTTTAATATGACATTTTTAAATATCCTTATCTTAATTACTATTTCTACACTTTATTCAAAATTCAATGAGCATCATTTTTATTAATATAATGATGCAAAGTGGCAATTGCAATAATAGTAAGAATTTACTTTAACTTTTTATAAAATGTTAACATGCAAATAGCTCCTTTAATTTATTATAGTGCATCGAATAAATCTTCTCTTAATATTTTATTATTTTTATATTTATAATTATAGAACGATATTATTTTGAAATTTAAAAATTTTAATATTAAATTATTTTTTCAAAAATAAATAAATAACAAATAAAATAAAAAGTAAATTACTTAGTAATTAAATATTAAAAGTAAATAAAATATATTTAATACATGGAACGTCATTTTATTCTCTAAAGCATCCCCGTTAAAAGTGAATCTGTATCCATTCCATCATTTCCTGAAAAATCTCCCCATTCTGTCTGAAAGATCCATAAAAATAAAAAAAGAATCCAAAACATAAAGAAATAAAAAAGGAAAGAAGGGAAGAAAGGGGGATAGGGCCGCGAGTATATGAGTTAAAAAGAACACGAAATTCAGCCCTCTACGCTCATCTCCTTCATTCCCTCAGCTTCAGATCCGAGAGATAATAGAACCATCAGGCAAGTTTCTATCTCTTTTCTCTCTAGATCTGATAATCCTACGATTCTACTCTTTCTCTGTGATGATCTCCATTGATTTCTTCTCCGGTAGATCGTCAGATTCCGTTTTTTTTTCCTTACTTTCTCCTCGATCTCTGAAGCGTCGGATTTCTAGAAATTTTCGAGTCAGATGCATAGACTTTTTGAAATGGGGGCAGAGTTTTGAGTTTGGAAATGATAACGTGACGATGTGGAAATGAAACGGGAAATGCTAAGGTGTTGGATCTGATGGCGACGATGTGCAGATTCGCGTTATCATTGGAGTGTTTTCGACTAATTTGGTTTTTATCTTTTCTGTTTCAAAATTGAATCCGTAGATCTTGTACTTGGCGCCTGATTTTTAGACGGTTTAAGTTTTTGGCTATGTTTCACATTTGTGCGTTGTTTATGTGTTCAGATAGAGAGAAGTAGAGATGGGGCTGACCTTTACGAAACTGTTTAGTCGGCTTTTTGCGAAGAAGGAGATGCGAATTCTGATGGTAGGTCTGGACGCGGCCGGTAAGACTACGATTTTATACAAGCTCAAGCTTGGAGAAATCGTCACCACTATCCCTACCATCGGTGAGCACTGTTTCCTGAAATTGGACTGCCGATGAAATGAATCACTTACTTGTTACATGCTTATGATACCTTGTTTTAGTTATTGACTGTCGTGTCCTGTGCTTGTGTGTTAATGGCTGGTTAGTGATTGGATGGTAATTTGAGGGGATTTTATTTGGAATTTAATGCGTATTTTTTATTAACTTATTTTGATGAGTATAATGTATGACCTTTTGATATATGATTATCGAAGCTTGATCTGGATGTGAACTACGCTGCTGCAGGATTTAACGTCGAGACAGTGGAATACAAGAATATTAGCTTCACGGTGTGGGATGTTGGGGGTCAAGACAAGGTACTTCTTGAAGTTTTCCTGTTTGGTAATTTCTGCTGCTGGTGTTCTCACATGCTGAAAATTGTGATATTAATTGAAATGTCATTTTGTTCTAAAACTCTGTACATACTGATTTGTAGTGAAGTTTGGATTTCAACTCCAAATGTCATTTTAATTTTCCAGTTTTTTTGTTCTCATTATTATGCAACTGGGAGATGTTTGGTAGAAAAAGAATTGGCATTTGTTTTGGATTATTGAAGTCTATGAAAAGTAGGTATGAGTAAGCGAGTGCATGATCTATTTAATGTTATTGTTTTGGTATAACACTATGACTCAATTAAATGCAAGTCTGTAAGCTAGCCATTTTCCTTCTGCGTTTGATAATTCTTCTGCATGAAAAAAGATGATTACTTATTATCTGTAGTTGAAATTTTATCTTATGTGGTGAAAGCTATCTCTGATTGAAAGCAAACATGTGCTGGTTATAATGTATATTTCTTCCGAGTGAATTAATTTTTTGCTGAGTTGTTGTTTTTAACTGATTTCCTATTTTCCTTTTTTCTTCCCAAATACAGATACGCCCTCTGTGGAGGCATTACTTCCAGAACACACAAGGTCTTATCTTTGTTGTGGACAGCAATGACAGGGACCGTATTGTCGAGGCTAGGGATGAGTTGCATAGGATGCTAAATGAGGTGCTTAATTATATGCCTATATTTTTTCTTGTCCCTTCATGATTGCTTACAGTTTCATATGGGATGCAAATTTTAATAGTGCTGTCTACACTTGATCTTTGTTTGCTGTTAAGTTTCGACGTGGGAATTTGAATTGATTTTATTGCATAGCTTTTTGGTTACTGTATAATTTCCCTTTGAGTGGAAAGTGTTGGTTGTAAGCTTTGATTTAGGTGAGGGTGATTTGATTTGGTTGCCATCTTGTGTTCCATGAAGGAGATTTCACTAGTTATACTGATTTAGCTGTTTCTGGTTCTCTATCTTTTTTTTTTTTTTTGAGCGCTGTACCCTTTTTTTACATGGATTGTGCCTATCTTGTGCACTTATATACAGAGTTTTACATATTTGAAGTGATTTTATTGCATGTCTTTTGGTTAATTTAATGTATAATTTCCCTTTGAGTGGAAATTTTTGGTTGTAAGCTTTGATTTAGGTGAGGGTGGATTTGATTTGATTGCCTTCTTGTGTTCCATGAAATTTCGCTTGTACTGATTTAGCTGTTTCTGGTTCTCAATCTTTTTTTTAAAAAGCTCTGTACCCTTTTTTACATGGATTGTGCCTATCTTCGGAAAAAAAAAAAGGAAAAACATGTTTGTGTGTGCAAACAAATTGATTCTACCATATTCTATATGGTTGTCTTACCCTATTGTTCCATAATTATTTTGGTTTGTAGCAAAGGGCGAAGATGTGTCAATTTATGTTTTCTTAGATTGTATACTGGATTATCTTCCCTTGAATTGTATTTAAATCTCTTATAACCTGCCAACATTTTTCATTCACAATTTGTCAAATCTGGAAATCTTGGAACTGTACCCCTATATACTAGGTCTCTAGGGTTGATTATATGGATTAATCTATGGAAATTTCTATATTGTGGTTTAATAGTTGAAGAATTTGGCTGCAGGATGAACTTAGAGATGCTGTCTTGCTGGTGTTTGCAAACAAACAAGATCTTCCAAATGCAATGAATGCTGCTGAAATAACTGACAAGCTTGGCCTTCACTCACTTCGCCAGCGCCACTGGTATATTACTATCTGGATACATTCTGTTGTATTCAACTTGGATCAATTTGGTGCATTTTGCTTTTTACCTGTCAAAAATCTTTTTTAGATAATGATCTGTGCCCTGACTTGATCTTGGAAAGTGTGTTTGAATAGAAATTAAAACTTGTGAGCTCAGGTACATCCAGAGCACTTGTGCAACCTCGGGAGAGGGCCTTTACGAAGGGCTGGACTGGCTGTCCAACAACATTGCAAGCAAGGTGAGTGCATGGGTGTCTGTTGAAATTGAAATCTTGCAACTTAAACTTCAAATATTACTGCAAAAGTTGATACGAACTAAAATGTTGAAAATCCTTTTGGAAAGATGGTATTCTAGCTTTTAATTGAAGCCAACTCATATTTTCTTCATTGGATTTCCTCCTGTTTTCTTTATTGCAGGCCTGAAGAAGCCATATTATTTCGGTTGCTTGCTAGACTTTGAGAATATTTCTGGAGCGCGCCTAAATCCCCTTTTATTCGGTTACTCTGTTGTAATGACAGAATTTGTTGATTAGGTTTACTTATTTGCAAATGTGCTTGTGCAAATCTGCTTTGCGTAGAACTTTTTGTTTTCTAAACAAAATCATCAATGATGCTTAACTCATGTTTGGAATAGGCTTGTATTGATTATCGTTTATCTTGGATTGCTGTCCATTTACCGGCTATGCTAGCTGTCCTAACTTTCTTCGATTTGTGATGCAACTCTTAAATTGACATCACACACTGGATCTGGATGCCTCTCAGAGAGTGTTCATGGTTATAAGAAAAACGAAAAGGCATCATGTTATGCTCAGCCTGCCCCTCTGTAAAACAATGGAAAAGCTCATTTTTCAAAGTTTGGATTTTTTCTCTTCTTTTTAAAAGTAAGTTTGGATGTTGATGTAGCACTCGGATGATGGTTCAGTTCGTGTATGCTTTTGCATTCCAAAGAATTCAACGCTAGTTATCAAGTAAAAGAGGATTAGCTTACAGTTATAGCAAGTATGTAACGTATATGGTCGCTTTAACTAATCTTCATGACTTGTCATTGTTCTAAATAAAAATATTTATAAATTTAAAGTTTAAAATAAATGTATTTACAAAATTAATATAAAAAACATAAAACCTTTGTAAAATCAAAGCAAAATTAACAATTATTAAAGTAATTTATAATATAAAATAAATAATTGAAATAAGATTTATAGGATAATATTTTATATTTCTTAACCGGATTTGTATTCAAAATAAATAGTAAACAACTAAAGTATAATATAAATTATTTTAAATAAATGTGTTCGTAAAGTCAATTAAGATGCATGTGAGTTTAATACCATCTTTTGACTATAATTAATAAATGTATTATAAAATTAAGATAAGATATACAATTTTTTAGATGTGCGTTTATAAAACTAAGCATAAAGTTAATATTTATCTATATCTTAATGAAAATTTCTATTTTATATCAATAAAAAGAACAAATCAATGATTATAAATATGTATATAAAGTATGATTCATTATATAATTATTAAATTAAGGGAACTTCTAATTTATATTTTAATGATAACAAAGTATAATTACATATAATGATTTTGTTTTTGGAAGAAAACAAGGTAAAAACTATTTTAACTTGAAGACAATAAAATCATTTTAATTCACTGTATGAGTTTTTTTTATCATCAAGAAAAATTAAAATTTTGGTTTTAAAAAATCCACTTTAATTTTAAAATATTATTTAGAGTATATTGAGAAATGTTTAAGTTAATATTTCAGGTATGTTTACTGACTAATATATGTTGGCGGTCAATAAATGCATGTTAAAATTGTAAAAAAGATATTTATCAAGTCTATGTTTTATGTAATGAACGCATATTCATTGAATAATATGCAATAGTGATTCAATTAATGTATTATAACTAGTTACAACAACTAGGTTTTGACTCCGCGATCTATATTGAGTCTTAACTAGGGAAGTTATTACACTGGGCTGAGCCATAGGTTGGGCGACCCATAACTCGGCTTGATCACAAGTTGACCAGCCTGAGGCTCAACTTAACCCATTTTTAATATGTTTCTTTAAAAATAAAAATAAATGTTGTTTTTGTAA
>JANSVA010000008.1:10192611-10208159 GCA_025504915.1 Erythroxylum reticulatum | reverse complement strand
GCAATCCACATATACACATAGGCAAGAATTTGTTCAATTTCACAACAACTATAAATGCATTACCCACCTAATTTTGCTTGCAAAAATCTAACTCAAGGTTGTCTTTCCTTTTTCTTTTGGGTAGGATTCTCTTGGTTTCCTAAAATAACCGAGATTCCTTTCAAAACAACATTCCAATAAAATTCATAAACTTCAATAATCAGAAAAATACAATAAACACAAATTAAGCTCAAACCTAACCTATCCATAGTCCATCTAGGTTAGAAAACCTAAGACCTAGTTTAGAAACCCTAGGAATCAAATGGGTTCCTTCTTCCTCTTCTTCCAACACAAACCCTTCTCTTTCCAATCCCTTCATTCTCAACGCAACCCATTTCTTCAATACAGCAAGAAGAAAAGATGATCAACTTACCTTAACAAGCTTGATTTCTCTTCTTCCCACGTTATCTTCTTCTTCTCTAGCTTCTCTCACGACCTTCTTCTTCCCTTCTTCTCTCACATTTTTCTCTCTTTTCTCTTCTTTTCTACGACTCTCTCTTCTCTTCTTCTAAATTTTAAGACAACTTTTATCCTTAGTCTCCCAATTATGCCCTGATCATTTAATACAATGTCCATTTACCCCTTCTTTTGTCTTTATCTACTAACCCCTTAAGCTAACATTCCTATATTAATTCTAATCTTTCCATTTAATTCTAATCTCTATTCATGCTTACTAAATTTAATGACCCAATTCTAAAAATAAATAAATAAACAAACAAATCATAATTAAATAATTAAACAAATAAATTGATAATAATTAAAAAAATTTTGGGGTCCAACAATATTTATATGTATCAGACTTAACAAGTCAAAAGCACAAGTTGACCTCTACATCCTTATCTCAGTCAATTTACCCTTACAACAGTTAGCACATGTTTCCAGATCATCACAATCTAGAATTGAGAGAATGCTTTCCTTAATTAATCTTTAAACCTTATCTCTGAAAATGTGGCCTAAACTTTTATGCCATACCATGTATGACTTTTCATTCATTAGGTTCCTTTATTTCATGACTGGTTTAGCAAGATATGAAGAAGCATACATATAATTTGGGGTAAGACACATTCTATACAAACTATATGATAAGAAAGTTGTACCATTATGTTTTGCATAAACAACAACTATACAACAGAAGCATTAAATACAAAACATTAACCTTTTTTTTTCTAAAATTGATACAAAGATCATATATAAAATGTGTCGTGTAAAACCAATGTGATCCTTACAACAAGGTTTGGTATATACATCCCCTATATATATTATTTCCAGTTCTTCATTGTTGTGAACCATCAATTTCTCCTTCCCTTTATTTGGCTTTATCCTAGATGTGAACCCCTGCATTGTCGAAGCATCTTGATCAGATGCTCCACTATATAGCTACCAAGAACTTAATGCAACTATCACAAATTAGATTCATAATTTAATAAGTCAAGGAGTTATGTGATGGTCTTAGTGTTTCCTTTCTAGGCCTCATACTGCTAGCTTCTTTATGTCATGCGGACCTTTACCAGCATTGAATTGACCAACATCAACATATGGAGAAGATTTAGTCATTTTACCTTTTATCTTAGCAGGTTTCATCTTTGCTTTCACTTTAGTTACTTTGAGGGTTGTAGGAGTAATAAACATAAGTTTCTCCTTCTCAGTAATGCAATGGGCAATCAAAGCATTGAAGTCTCTTTCCTCATCTAGTGAATAATATGTCGTCACCAGATTACCAAACTCTTGAGGGAGTATCTTCAGAGTCTGGTGAATTATAAAGACATCAAGAAAAGGAATGTCTAACATCTTTAGTCTACTATGAAGATGGACCATTCTTGATATGTACTCCATTACTCCCCCTTCTCCTGTATACCTCATGAAGAATAATTCTTCCATCAAAGCACTTGTCTCAACATTAGGTGAGATTGTGTATCTCTGGGAGATATTTCCAAGAAACTCCTTCACTATGTTTGTGTTCGGAAGTCTACTAAGCAGATGGTTAGGTATGAATCTCTTAATGGTCATAAGACATAATTTTTTAGACCGATCCTAGGCTACATAAGCTACTTTATGAGCTCTTGAGATTATGGATGTAAATGGAGATGGTGTATCCCTTCGTATGGCCATATCAACCTCAACTATCTCTAGAGCATTCAATACATCCTCTTTCCACTTCTTTGTATTAAAACCAGATAAGGTTTTAATGGTGACATTGATATTATTGACCGAAAAAGTGACTGCAAAATGATAATATTTAGATCAGCAGAAATGTAGGATAACAATGGTACTCAAAGCTATTTAATAGTATCTTTACTAAGAATTTGGTCACACATATTATGAAACATTTATGGGTTAAATACATAATATATGCAACTAGACCTCCACATAAAAGCGATCAAAATACAAACTCTCATGACACTACCACCTGTAGGTGAATAGATCATTCAAGCAACGACTTTCCTCTATCCAATACTTTTATGCACATCTCAAAATCTCATGCAAGGCCAACACTTGTGGACAAGATAACTAAATATAAGACCAGAGACATCTCCTAACGTATAAATAGAACAATTCAAAATATTAACTCGAAAGGCCATATGGTATGTGACAATGTAACATTAATAAATGCAAAACCCCGAATGCATAGTCTCATTATCACACACTCGTGCTAAAGACATTCTATGAAAACTTCATTTGAGACTTTCGTAAAGAAAAAATCTCATTAGAAAGAATCTCGTTCATCACCAGACAGTGAACTGATCACCCGAGACACGAGAACCTCATGTATCTCCCTTATGGCAAGTTCGTTGCATGAAAATTCACTTAAAAATGGCTTCAGAATGTCTTAAAACCTTTTCCGAGTAACTATCATGTGATTCCGAACACTGAATATGAGAATTGAGACACAAAGACTTCAAGTATCTCCCTCATTTGATGTCCAAAACATGAAAATTTACTTGAAATCAGATTTAAAACGCCTTAATTCCTTTTATGGAGTTAAACTTTATTTTATTATTAATGTAATAAATCCAAAAAAAAGGAAAAATTTTACTTTATAAATTTCTCAGACCTAGAAACTGACCCAAAACACTGCAGGGTACCCTAATGGGAAATTCAAAATTTTTTAGATTTTTATTACTGTAGAAATTATGTAGGGTGACGTCAGCCGTGGGGCGTGCACAGATGTGCCCACCAATGCTGGTGCATGTGTTACACACGTCAGACACGTGTTCAATCAGTATTTCTCCACATTAACACACGTGCTAGACGCGTCGTCCCTGCCTATGCCACTGTTCACCAATAGGGTACATGAGCTCGACTGTGAGGCACTCCCTCGACGGAAAATGACAAATTTCAACAAGTTTTAGGTTCGTTTTCCTCACTCCGGGGATCATTTTCAACCCATTTCTCAAGGCTAAACACATTTATACCAATTTCATGCAATAAAAAGCAAAAAAAAAAACTAAGAAATAGAAGTTAACTCTTCGAAAACTTTATGAAAATACCAAAAAATCTTCGTTTTTAAACACCCAAGCATTTCACCGCTCTGATGCCACGTGCAACATGTAATGATATCTTAGCTACGTATCCCGATCAAACGTGAAAGGGTAATAAATGAAGAAATGCGGAAAATACCTTATTTCAGTTCTATAACTTTAAACGCTAAACGAGCACGAATCTACTGCCGTCTTCACGGGAACTATTCACCAGAACGCAGTTAAAGTTTTTCTATAATTTTATCAAAATATAAGCTCTCTTAACGGGAGAATCATTATGCTTACGAATGACATGAGCAACTACAGGGGGTTTTAACCTTTATATATAACATCCATATCGAACTTCCTCATCATAGGCCCGATATAGATCCGGTCTACACTGATCGAGATCTATTTTTCACATGAGTTTCGACCCATTAATTTAGATCATTCATTGAGCCACTTTATTATCTTTATTTAGATTAAATTACGTAAATTAACTGATAAATTATTGTAAAACCAAAAATGCAATTAAATATTGTCCAACTTTATAGGAAAAGTAAAAAATATCCATTTGTCGATTTTTAAGAGAGAGCTAACATTTAATGGGAATCTAGTACTATGTGATATAACCCTTTTATTAGAATTGAAAACACAATAGCTTTCATATTCAAAGCACGCTTGAAAGCTACGCGTATGCCTATTGCATTACCTAACAGTAACTACAAATTGAAACGTTCGAAGCAAAAGGGCTACATCTCTATTCGTAGTATACTTCATCTTTGCTTTCGATTGATACCCATTTTCATTCATGGCCATCCAACCTTTGAAGCTCGACGTTGGCCGTACTCTTCCAACGCCCTCATGGAAATCTTCACATGATTAGTCCCCGTTGGTTACTTTTCAAAAAAATTAAGATAATTATCATATCATATAACGAGATATCAATTGGTTCCCTCTGCTAATTTCTGCTTTCAGTCTATATTATTTTATTTCTGTCTCCTTTGTTAATCCTCTTCGTAGCTTACTTTATCTAATCAAATTTGGACAGGGGTACTCTTCGTAATGGTAAACATTTAATATAGTAATTATAAAGCTTGAAACTTTGAGACTCTTTGTTTATGTGTTGCTGATGACCCTAGGGTTTGTGACTAGAAAGAAATGATCCATGCACGTGCTTTCACTATGAGTCTTCAACATGGTGTCTTTAACAACCAACTGCATAATCCAATGAAGACCTAGACATAACTACGAGATCCATTCCCTCGGAAATTTGCAGTGTCTTATATAAAAAAGAACGTAAGAAGCCAATTTGGTTTAAGTGTCTAAATTAGGTTTGAATTAACGAGTTGTAACGTAGTTTAAGCATGATTTGTAAGTTTTTTCTTAACAAACATGCAAAATTAGGTGCCGACTTATCTCCAAGATTTAAAAATAGGAAGTGTAATATTTAGTAAGAGAGAATGGATCACAATATTTTCTAGAATAGTGGTTATTTTATAATAAACAGTGTTCGCATAGGATGGTGTCACTTGTTTTTATCTTATACAATGTTAAGAAATCTTGGCTTATTGGGCCATTCTTTGGAATTTGTTCCACAGATTTTATTCTTATGTGTCATTGGCTCCCTGAGTTTCAATCACATGCCTATTTTAAAGTTGAAATTTTTTATCTGTAACGCAAATTCAAACCCCTGCATGAGAGAATGAGAATAAGCCATAACCTATGTTGGGGCTTGCAAAACGCCCTATCATTTGGAGTCAGATCTGTCATTCGTTCTCGTTGTCAATCTGTCAGACAATCTCTTGAACTATTGCCTCTTTATTCACAAATTGTGAGCTTATCATTAGGGTGAGGTTTAAACTCTATTTTCTGCGAATTAAATATCAGACTCAGGTTATCGAGTTGAAATTAGGAAGGTGAGGCTTTGACAATTGACTTGCAGTTGACAGGCATTTGTGAGTCGCAATTGCCAAATTTTAAATGGTCCATAGGGTATGGTTTATCTTCACATTAGGCTTGTAACAAAGGATTTGAAATAAATGTCTTGGAGCTGGGCAATTAATCTACGTGTATCGCATCATTCCACTCATATATAATGTAAGAAGTATCTTCTTGGATTGTGAGCCCTTTGATGGCAGATGAAGTCTTGTGTAGTTAGTACAATATGTCCCATATTGGTGAGAAATATATGCTATGTATCCACTTTCCAAAAATGTCTCTTAGTCTGTGCCCTTAATTTGTTTTTTTGTTTTGTTTTAATACACCTGGCATAATGGTCAAGAGGAACAAGGTTCTATTCTTAGGCCTCTGGATTGGAGCTTTGGCAATTCTGCATGGTTTTCCTCTTGGCCTGGTACTATTATAGAGTTTCTATTGAGAGATATCTCTAATCATAGTGCTATGATGGTTCAGCTTGGAGCCCCGCAACGTCGACCTCCTACTCCTTTCAAGTTTCTGAAATGTTGGGTTGATCATCCCAATTTTTTAGAGCTTGTTAGGAGGGTTTGGACTACACCTATGCGAGCGGACTCGATGTTTTGCTTGACTCACCGGCTATGTCTACTCAAGCAGGAGTTGAAGTCCTTCCACTTTTGGGACTATAGTCACATTTCTAGCAGAGTTAGGGAGGCACAGGCTCAATGGGCTATAGCTCAGGCATCTCTAGATACTTCTCCGCACTCGCTAGACCTAGGTATTGTAGAGCGTGACCTAGCTCGACAATACTACCGCTTGACGCAGGACAAGGAGTCATTTTATCGGCAAAGATCTCGAGTTCAACGGCTTGCTCTAGGTGATCAGAACACTCGATTTTTCCACAGATCTTTGATTCATTGACAGGTCAGAGGTCGGGTACATGGTTTACATGATGTGTCCGACACTTTTATCACAGTCAGGGAGCACTAGGGCAGATGGCGGTGGATTATTTTTAGGATATTTTCCGATCTCCCCCTCGATTCCTTCAACCTATGTGGCTAGATTCTTTATGCGGTGTATCCTAGAGGATATGGTTCTGCCACTGGAGAGCCCCGTTTTAGATGAGGAGATACATACTGCTTTATTCTCAATTTCGAAGGATAAGGCTCCAGGACTTGATGGGTACACCTCATTTTTTTTATAAGAGGTGTTGAGACATTATTGGAGCAGACTTTAATGCAGCGGTACGACATTTTTCCTCTACTTGGGCCATGCCCGATGGGTGAATTCTACTAGGATCACCTTGGTTCCCAAGGTGGAGAGCCCACAGACATTGAGTGACTTTAGGACAATCTCTTGCTGCAATGTACTTTATAAGTGTATCTCAAAGGTCATTGCAAATCGGTTTAAGTTGTTCTACCAGAGGTGATTGGGCGAGCTTAGATGGCTTTTGTCCCGAGGAGGCAGATTGTAGATGCTATTTTTCTCACCCAAGAGTTGATGCACGATTATCACCTTGATCGCTCACCTCCACAGTGTGCTCTCAAAGTTGATATTCGTAAGGCTTTTAATGCTATCAGTTGGGAGTTTATATTATTGGGCTTCAGGTCTATTAGAGTTCCCAACTACATGATCAGATGGATTGAGGCATGTCTCCGATATGCACATTTCTGGGTAGCCCTTAATGGCTCACTACATGGTTATTTTTCTGCCACACGAGGGGTGAGACAGGGGGATCCCCTCTCTCCTTATCTGTTTGTATTAGCAATGGAGGGTTTAGGGGGGATATTGAGCGAGGCGACAACAGCTCTGGGCTATTGTTACCACTGGAGGTATAGGTAGATTTCTCTCACTCATCTCTACTTTGTTAATGATTTGATGATTTTCATTTGGGCAAATTTAGTTTCTCTTGAGATCAATCGATTGGCTCTGACAAATTTTGAGAGGGTCTCAAAGTTGGCTGTAAACTCGGATAAGAATCGAGCCTTCTTCTCAGGGATTCCTGAGGCAGAGGTTTCCTCTATATAGCTGGTACTTGAGATTCAGATTGGTTCCCTCTTGATTCATTATTTGGGCGTCCCTCTTATCACTACATGTTTGAGACATGTAGATTATCTCCCTTTGCTGGAGAGGATCCTAGCTCGGATTCAGTTGTGGACCTCAGCATCTCTTACCTATGCAGGTCTACTAGTCAGGTATGTTTATTTTGCCTGCTAGCATTACTCGCCATATTAAGAGTATTTTATCAGCTTTTCTCTAACGAGGTACTTCACTGTCCCACATCGGGGGTAAGGTGGCATGGGCATCAGTCTGTTTTTCGAGGCAAGAGGATGGTCTTGGAGTTTAGAGGGTTAGATATTAGAATAGGGTTGCCATGCTTAAGTATGTGAGACTATTCATAGACAGCTCTTCTACATGGACCATATGGGTATGTACAGTTTTGTTGAGGGGTAGATCTTTTTGGCATATCTGAGTCTCTTCGAGCTCTTCATGGGTTTGACGGAAGATTCTATTGAGCTGAGAGTGGTGTATAGGTCTTATAGTTGCTTGTATTGGTGATGGGAGAGATACCTCCATATGGCAGGATTACTAGTTGTCGGATCAGGGGCCTTTATGTGACTGATTTTCCTTTCGAGATCTCTTCGCTAGTGGGCTCTCTTGGGATGCTAGAGTCTCAGAGATTATTCATTATGGAGAGTGGGCTTTTCCTAAAGAGAGCAGTGAGCCACAGCAGGTTTAGGCCTGTATCCGCTTTAGACCACAGGTTTAGCATTCAGATAGTTGGGTTTGGAGAGGTCACTCATTAGGAGTCTTTTCTGTTGACTCTGCATTGAACCTTCTCCAAGCTCGAAAACTAGTGGATCCAATCCATCATTTACTATGGTTCCCAGAGCATATTCCACGACACTCTTTTATCCTCTGGTTAGCATCACAAGGGCATCTTCAGACTATAGACAGGCTTTAGCTTTTTGGGGTTCTGGCTTCTTCAACTTGTGTGCTATGTAGTTCTTCTACGGACACACACGATCATCTCTTTTTTCAGTGCAGGTTCTCTGCCCTATTTGGGATTCCCTCTTGACGAAGACCCATACTGCCTAGCCTTCGACTACTTAGGTTCCCCTTCTTCAATGGGCTTGCACCCATCTTCACCGACGGAAGGATTTTCGACATCTCCTATCACGGTTAGTGCTCTCTGCCATTGTTTACTTTCTTTGGTATGAGAGAAATAACCGCATCTTTAGTAGGCAACATCGATCACCCCAGGACATTATTGAGGACATCATCGAGCTCATTTGTTCTCGTCTTCTCAGCTTTGAGTCTCGTCTTTAGATACCTGACCTTTATCAGCATATCTGGAGACTACCCACTTAGTTTGGTTTTATTGTTTGTATTTTGAGGGCCACCTGTAGTTTATTTGTTTTATCTTGTATATAGTTTTTGAGTGCCTTATTAGGCCTCTTTCTTTATTGTATTGAACCTTTCCCTTTTTATTAATCTATTTGTTATTCTCTTCAAAAGAAATAGACGTAGACGGACCCTTAGGGTTGGTTGAGTTAGTGGAGTAGAGAGGCATAGGGCCAAAAGGTCCTATATTCGATTATCCTGACTTATGCTCTCTCATTTGAGCCTGTCGTACATGGATTATCTAATGCAGAGTGCCCAATTAATGTGATTTGTGGTTGCAAATTCCTCCGTTAAAAAAAAAAGACGTAGACGGCAAGGGAATATAGTTCAACATTCCTATGTTGTAAGAATTAAAAAATCACAAAATTACGAGGGAGCATGCTTTTTTTATAAACCTATGGAGATAGTCAATTATCATAATAATTATAGGTATGATTTGAGGTGGCTACTTACGATATTTGTTTCAAATGTTTAAGGGAGACAAAATTTAAGATTATGAAAATTTCACCATCATTGTTGGTGTTTGATATTAGGCTTCCTAATAGTCTAGCATCACGGAAATATAGCAGTTAGCATTGACTTATGTATATTAATACATCAACTGAGGCTAATAGAGAAATATCCAGGGTATCTAAATGCATGGCATGAGAATCAAAGTAGGAAGCATCCCAAGGAAACATAAAAGTTAAAAAAGGAAGTTGATATTCCTATCTTTGAAAGTGAATGAGGATTCAAACTTAAGCTGAGAGATCCTAACCTCTAATTTAATGATAGGAATAAATATTTTGTAGTCTGTTATCAACATAAGCAAAGGCCCTAGTTGAATAAAAGTTAGTCCTTTTTTCAGGGGAGCATCATCGAAGATTTGCTATTGGAGGTTGGAGTTTTTTTATGAAAATACTATTAGATTTTCGTAACTCCATTAACAATTGAAGATATGTAGTGTTGATGCAATGGTTGCATTTTTTTAATGCATATATGGATCTAATTGACATAGATTTAAGGGCCAAAAATTTTCCTCTAAAAGAAGGTCTATTGATTCGAGTAAGAAGAGAAGTATGAAAAGAATTACCAGAGTAGTCCCAATAAGTCCAAATCAACTAAAAGAAGTTCTATATAGGAAAAGTTAACATATTTGTTAGAGCCACAATCTATTGTAGCTCCAATGTAATTCATATTGAGCCTAACTTTATAAAGTCTTTGCAACTTATGGATACAAAGTCTTAATGTGACAAAGAAAAAGCTCATATGTTTGATGGTTTCTATTATCCTAGATAGTTTGTTAAGGTTAGATATTCCATTTTTTAGTCCAATAGTATGTCACCATAAGTTTTAGGCGTGTTTGTACTTCTTAATGATGAGAAGCACCTTAATGATACTAACAGGGAGTTAATTATACTTTAGAGCACTACATAGCTCAAGTCTAGAATACAATTGTTTGGACTACTTTATTCGTTTATTTCTTTCTCAATTCATGTTTAATTTCTTCCTCAAAGCCCTATGTGGATCAAGAATAAAATACACTTATTCATACTACTTTATTCTTTTCCAAGGAAAAAGTTGATGAAATCTTCAATTTGAAGGACAAATATAAGTAGTAGTTCAATGAGATCAAATTAATGGGGATGTCTATTGTATTTTCCCCTAATTTCAACACTACAAATCTCACGATAATAGGAGACTTACTACATAAAAAAATAAATCCAAGCTAGATATTTGTTGTACTTTTATCAAAAGTAAGATTTTTGAGGTCTAAAACTATGATAATGCAACTCCACTCCTTTAAAAGGTGTTCTAGGCCTATAAGGATTTCATAGGGTGTTCTTAATTAGGTTGCTCGAATGTTTGTTAATTTTATGTATTCATTATCTTTATGATTTTTTCCATAATTTTTTATGATGTTTTGTTATATTATTTTGTAAAACATTTACTGTATTGTTTTTCTAGACATTTAGCATGTTATTTTAAGTCTATTTTTTTGGTAGAGTTTTAGCTTTTTATTATGATTATGTGATTTTGCTAGACTTTTAGGTCTATCATTTTTCTAGACTTTTATTTTTTGATAAATTCATTTTCTAGACATTTCCTTTATTCAATTCTCACAATTATGCCTTTGCACAAGTAAGCATGAGATAAGGAAGCAAAGTAGAAGCTTTTCCAGAAGCTACACGAGGAAGCAAAGCTCTCATATAATCACTAACTTACCTCGACCAACTAAAATACAAGAGTTACAATAGCCCAAACAAGATCAACATTGTTAAGGAAATCCATAGTTTGACATTTTATGAACATTTTACCAAGTGTTTGGTCTAACATTTTGTGAGGCATTTAGCTTACTATCCTATTAGGCATTTAGCCTTTAATTTTGCTAGGCATTTGACCTGATGATTTTTAAGGTGTTTAACTACCATTTTCTGAGCATTTAGTATATCATTTTGAGTTATTTTGAAATGAGCTCATTCATAAAATTTAAGAATCCATCATATTGATTTAGAAGATGATACTATTGAACTAGAACATAATTAACAAAGCAAGGCAAGAGGTGTTGGCCATTTTAGGTCTTTGGGATCTTGATTCCATCTAAGCTCAATTAAAAGGATAACCCTATCACTTTAATCCAAGTGCAAACTTTGTTTCTTATATCCTTCATATGATATGGGTCTACCTAATTCGGGGTAAGCTTTCCTTTAGCTTTAAGTCTATTAGTTATCTCAACCCTCATTAACATAAAATGCCCTTTCTCAATACACTACAAGAAATTTGTGCTTTACTGATGGAAAAAATTGACGGTAAACGGGAGAATTCCGTCGGTAATAATAATTACCGATAGAATAAAACGATAAATAAAGGCATCCTTAATACAGTCGTAGGTAATTTTAACGACAGATTTTTTATGTGTCCTTTTGTTGGTAGAATATGCTGACAGACACATGTATCTGTCAGTAAATTTTACCAATGGATGGTTTTTCCATCTGTAAATCATAGTTAAGATAATCGCAAAGGTTTCAATATTGCCGACAGAAGTAGAAGAACAGTCAGTAAATATCGAATAATTTACAAACAGTTTAGGGTATTCCGTTAGTAAATAAAGTGTTTTTCACGATAATCTTATATATTCTATCGGTAATTAAAAGTGGGATTTTTTAAAAAATCCTAACATTAAATTTTATTTCATGATCTTGCATAATTTCAACAGTTATGAATTATCTGTGCATAATAAATTTGTTTGTTTATATATTTAATTTGTTTAAAATAATAAAGTTGATTGATGATATAAAGTTAAAATTATCTTAATTAATAATAAAAACATTATAGTGTATATAATAAGTTTTTGTAATTGAAAGCAAATGACTACAACAATCCTAATGTCCTGGTGATCATGGGTGCTCTGAGGTGCTACTCCTCCTTTTTAACTCCTCCAACTCCTGTCTCAGCTGAGCCATGTGCTCCATCAACATCTGCACTATGGTTCGAAGCTCAGTGACTTCATTGGTTTGCATTGGTCTAGTAGACGCTGCTGTACTAGATATGGAGGATTGCAAATAACATGTATTCACAAATGAGCCTAGCATGAATATCCTTCCACGACAGTCCCTACCACCCACAGCATCAAGATACGTCTGAGTCTCATCAACAGGTTGTTCCTCCTGAGACTGTCACTGAATGACATGTTGTATTTGGTTATATTAGGAAGCAATGTTTACATTGGTAAGGGATTATTATTAAAAAAATAATAATAATGCATTAATTTCACATACATTCAGTTCCCTACATCGACTGTTGACGAATGTCACACCGTAATGCTTCTTCGTGTGAGTGTACAAAAATACTTGAGTAGGTGTAGGCCTCATGATCATAGACTTTTCTTGCATATTTAACCTAAATTGTTAGATGTGACTACATTTTATAAAAATTGCGATAGAGTTCCCTATACTTTTACGATATTTCTCCTGTTGAACAAATAAAATCACTCAACACAGTCATATATGGAACCATACATTTATACCATTATCATTATCTATAATATAGAAAAGTAAAACATTTATAATATACGTGTGAAGTTTATATACTTACAAGTTTCTATACATGCTCGTGGTGGGTTATTGATCCTCCTATATATACGGGAAGACTCTCTCCCCTCGGGCCTCTACGTCTGTTGGTGGAGTTACGGCTTGAGATGGACATTGCCTCAGGTGATGTCCAATACTCCTGCCAGCGACTCCATATTTGCTCCAAAATATAAGGCAGCCGTACACCAGCCTTGTGTATCATACCAATAAAGTCGCGATAACGTGTACGAGCTCACCTCTTCCATACTTTATGTACGATGGCGTTGAAACCAGAATCTTAGAAAAATTCTTTCTGAAACAAGAAGAAAATTTTTTTAACTACTATAATGTAATAATATTTATCTAATTAGTTTATATAAATCGATATAAAAAGAAAATAAATCTTTATTATACCTTAAACTTCTGAAAGTAAAATCCCTTTGTGGCCTGAGAGATATTCTTCCACACATAACCCACAAGATCAATCATTTCCTTAAATTTAAAAGTCATATTTCTGGAAGACGGTCTAGACGGAACCAACCTAATATAAGAAGTAATTTTATACAATGAAAAAACTGATAACCTATAACTTAATTAAAAACAAATAGTGATTAATGTGATTTCATTTACATATTATTGATAATTGTTATGTACTTTCTTCCATCATATCCTTCAGCTCTAGGCTGGCAAATGTCTCCTCCATCCGATAAAGCGGTATTGGATGATATATGAGTTGGGGATGGGGATGGTGTAGCATGACGAGCAGTAGATGATGCCTCATCTGTAACTGTCGACCCTGGAGGGGGAGGAGGTGAGTCAGTGCGAGCTACAGATTGTGACGATCCACCTTCATAGTAAGTACCTCCAAACATGCCTCTAAATCTGGGCCGCATTACCTCATATTGTCTCTTTGATCCCTTATTTTACTTTAAATTCATTGTTTATTGAATTTTCTACAAATATAAGAATTTGAATTCAATATTTTACACAATATATGGAAAAGGAAATCAGGTGATTTATTGAATATCATATTCAAATACAAACGACGAAAATGAAGGCTAACAATTGTTAAAGTCGTAGAACAAGAACAATAACAGCCCACGTTGAATAGGAAGTAGGTTGACCTCTAACTAGTAGGGAGGTTGTTTGACAAATTCTTATAGATACAACAATAAATTAACTTTAAAGCTGAGTCTAGTGTATTGCATCGATAAATCACAATGACATAATTATTTTGTTTGATTCTATGTGACATGGGAGTCAGTAAAGTTAAACGAGTCCCCGATGTCTAGATTCTCGAGAAAGGTCTTGGCATGTTCAAATTCACCAATTGAAATAGTGATACTTCTTCCCTTAGGTCTAGGCTTTTTAATAAGCGTTTCCACTATAGCTAAACTTACAGAGGATACAGTGAATGAGTCGCCGCTCTTAGTATGGAAGACTAACTCTCAAGATGACTACTAGCAGGAACAGATTTACCTAAAATACAATCAGTATAGAACTTTCATAATGTCATATTAGAAAGCTGTTAAATGAACCAAAACTGGATATTAATGCATAAGTGAATGTCCATATGAGGTTTGTGGATTTGATGAATTTTCTAAAAGAACTAATCTCCCTAATCCTTTATAAACCGTTGTGACATTGCTCTCGCCTCTATCAGAATACATGTCATCTTCAAGATTCAAAGAAGCTTAAAACAACATGTAGTGTAGACCATCAAATGTGAATATATATAATAACTTCATCAAAGGAAATGAGATGTACATAATAAGGAAAGAGACGTTGTCCAGATCATACTAAACACCTTGAAGTAGAAGATCAGCCATAGAAGGCAAATGATCCTTAGTGTATGAAGTGACAATTTTTCCTGCATTGTTTATTCCTTAGATTGGGGCAATTTTGCCACATTTCTCCCAACAGAAGGAATTAATACCATCTGAAAAGAAAATAATTTATTTGTTGATTAAAATATTCAATTACAAACATAAATTAAATGTGATCATAACTTAACTGTAAATTACAATCATCTTCTTCTTCGGAAGAATAAGAATCAAACTCCGACTCCTCTTCAGATCTCTGACCCTCATCATCCTCTCAAGATGAAATTTCAACATACTTTTTAGATAGATCGTTCAAAAGTTCATTATCATCATATGTGACAGATGCATTTATAAAAGTGTCAAATGCATTTATAGAAGTGACATTTTCCTAAAATGCTTCACTTTCAATTCTCTGCTCTCCTGTTTCTTGTGATTAAAAAACACCTCTAAGTTTAACTTTGCAAACTACTAACCAATCTGTCTTATCTTGTCGTAATCTTGGAGAGGGGATATAAAACACCTGTTTCGCTTGCATTGCCAATACGAAAGGTTCAAATTGTCTCAATCTTCTTCGATAGTTGATTTCAACTAGATTGTATCGGCTATGCACTTTTTTTCAACATTTAGAGTTAGGTCATATCAGGCACATTTAAATATCACACATCTCTTAATTAGCAAAGCAAGGTACTCAACTTCAAGTATTTCAATAATTTTACTATAGTAATCCATCAATTCTCCCTGTATGGAAACTCCACTGTTTATTGTTGTCATACTATGTCTATGATATTCTGTATGGTATTTGTATCCATTCACGAAATACACTAGATATGATTTAACAATTCGCAAAGGTCCCTTTG
>JANSVA010000008.1:10158981-10170797 GCA_025504915.1 Erythroxylum reticulatum | reverse complement strand
TCCTATGACCAAGAACATTTTTAGATTAAATCCTAAAGACTTGACTCTCATTATCATAATCTCCATTATGATGGCAAATGTATAAATTTAATTAAGGACTTATCATATTAGAATAAAAAACAATAAACTTAATATGATACAAATATTTGTCATATTATTAAACAAAGTTAATAATTACAAAATTAAATTGTTCAATCTATTACATAACGATTGGGTCATGGGCATAATTCCAACAGCCACATCAGTAAGAATTAGGTCCCACTAATGTGAAAATGTTTTTAACAAGTCACATCGTATATGAAGTGGCATTTAACTGACAGAGGGTAACCCCCGTTAGATTTTTCATTTTCATAAGACCTGTTTTGAACATTGTAAATGTTGAGGTCCAAATTGAAAACTCTAAAACGTTAGGGTTCAACTTATATTCTATTGTAAATGTTAGGGTTTAAATTACGCTTTTGGTCATATTTTTTGTTTTCCTTATTCCGCTTCCTTTATTAGCTTATTTAACCCTTTGGCTCCATTATAACCCTATCAAAGTCTTTTTAATTTTTGCTTATATATATCTATTTTTATAATGGAAATTATAATATTTTCAAGCTTATGATAAGTTCATTGTCAATAGAAGATGATAAGAGTACCTCACCCAAATTCTAAGCACTTGTCTGAATGAGTGACATCTTATAAGGACATGTACCAAACTTGTATGAAGAACATATATTTGTCTTATACTAAGGTCCGAGAAGTTAAAAAGTAGAATAAGATAGGTGGCATAATTGTTCTTAAATTAGTGCTAGTTTTCTTAAAATTAAATAGAGAAATAGTACAAAATTGACATCGACTATAACTTGATGTCAGGCGCCTTCAAGTTTAAACCCTTTATAACTATATTTTTGTAACCTTATTTATGAATATTCATATTATAATTAACCTAAGGGGATTTTTAGTAAACTTTTAAGAGCCCCCTTTCTTAGTTTTCATATATTTTTTCTTTCCTAGCTAAAGATGTCAATGAATCGGGTCATGTCCTTTTTGACATCTCTATTCCTAACATTAAAGGAAGATTAGGAATAAGAATTTGAAAAGCTTGTGACATATTTCTACTTCTTCTACATTTTATTTTGATTATGTGTAATGACTAGGAACCTTAGTTAGGGTTAAAGATGTAACTTACAAAGATTCTTCAATTATTTATACATCTTTAAATTATTTTATTAGTCAAATATATTTGTTTTCTTAATATTGGATTTGTGATTGGCCACTGTAGATTTAATCCTAGGAATTATATAAAATATTCATAGGTGAAGTAGTATCAATTTACTAAAAGAATAAATATTTTAGCGTTAGAGAACAACGATATCTTAAACTTCAATGATGATCATATAAATTAACTATACTTAATGAATTTGATTATGTTAAATTACGCATCTATAAATGGTAGCTACCTAATTAAACATGCTTGTGTACCTCAGGGGGTATATGCAGTTTAGATTAATTGTTATTTTAACCTGGATAATCAAGCTTGTTTGATAATTAAAAGTTCATATAATTGAATCATAAAGCCCTAATGTTCGTTTACTTATCTTTCTTTGTTAGTTTATTTGATTTGTTTTCTTTAGGTTATTTATTATACTCTTAAATTAATTAATTTAAATTTATTATTTAATTAAATATTAAGAAATTTAATAATTTGTTGTTTATGAGATTGATACTTTATTTTATTATTTAATTAAATATTAATAAATTTAATAATTTGTTGTTTATGAGATTGATACTTTATAATTACTCCAATTTTAATAAACTATTTATGATTGTGCCCTTAAAAATAGAAAGTAGATTTCTAAAAACCCTTCCACTTGTTACGACGTCGTAACATGCAGCCGATATAGTGGACATATGCACAAGCATCGGACTTATACGGTTTATACAGTGAAGCTCTCACTGTGAATTAGAGTCCACCAATGACGACGGTGTCGCTGACGGCGCTGGACGACAATACAGTGCGCAGTATGTCCATTGGGGCCGTTTTCTCGGACTTCGTAAGATTCAAAAGCACTGTTTGGTTCTTTAATTATCCCAATACCATTTGGCTATTATATTGGTTCTTGTTCTTTGAAAGGGTGGGAAGGTGAACTCGGTTGATTTCCACCGAAAAGACGACTTACTGGTCACCAGCAGCGAGGATGATTCGGTTCGCCTCTTCGACATTGCAAGTGCCAAGTGAGTTTTCCGACTTTTTACTGTTTGGATCGTATTGCTTGAGAATTCTTGTGAATAGTGATTGTGAGCGTGGTAGAAGAACTGTGGACTTACGTTTATGTGTGAAACTTTCAGGTTGCTGAAGACAACTTTTCATAAGAAACATGGGACCGATCGTATTTGCTTTACTCACCACCCAAGTTCGGTTATTTGTTCCTCAAGATACAATTTGGATACCTCTGGAGGTGGGTTTTTGTTGGTTTTGGTTGCGTTGGCGGGTAGTGAATTGGCATCTGGGTTTAAAGTTTTCGATTCTATGGAATTTATGCTCATGTTACTTGTAGCTGAGGGAGTGACAGCAGACAGTTAAGTTTCTTTCTTTTCCCTGTTTACAGAATCGTTGCGCTATCTATCCTTGTATGATAATAGATGCCTTCGCTACTTCAAAGGGCATAAAGAAAGGTACCCTTTTAATGACTTATAGGAACTCTCTTATCAATGGTCGAAATCAGTTGTATCAGTTGCAATCGAAAAATCAATTGTGTACATGAACTAATGGGGTTAATGTGCACATTACGGTCAAAATTTTACCGGTCTAAGTGGTTTTCCTACAGAAGTTTTATACATTCTTGGTTGTTTTCAAGGATATAGGAACGTTTTTGGTAGAAGATTCTATATTACACTCCCTGATAGTTTGGCAGCTTGCAAATCTATCTGAAACAAGCTTATGCATTTCTTTTAGTTGTATGTGATCCAGGCATAGCTTACCTTCATTTGCTTCCTCACTCTATCAAACCTTGTGTCTTACTATCTTAAAATGCTTGAATCATGCTAAATCACGATGCTGATGACCCAGTCTTATCTTCACAGGGTTGTTTCCCTCTGCATGTCCCCAATCAATGACAGTTTCATGTCTGGTTCTCTTGATCACAGTGTCAGAATATGGGATCTTCGTGTAAATGCATGTCAGGTTTGTTCCCATATTAATTGGAATTTAATGCATGGTTTCCATCAAGCTTTAAAAGCTGTTAAGATAACTTGCAATCCTCATCAGTATCTGGGACTTCTTCCTGTACACCATTGTGATTTAGGCTTACGGCGTTAGTTTACAGGGAATTTTGCATCTTCGTGGTAGACCTACTGTTGCATATGATCAACAAGGTCTTGTTTTTGCTGTGGCAATGGAAGGGGGTGCTATTAAATTGTTTGATTCACGTTCATATGACAAGGTGTGTACTCTCATAGCAATTCCAACAAGAAGGTTCTTATCCAAGTTGCATCACCTGAATTCTGCATTGTTGATCAACTGATTTGACTGTTATTTTTAATTGTAGGGTCCATTTGATACCTTTTTAGTTGGTGGAGATACAGCAGAGGTCTGTGATATAAAATTCAGCAACGATGGCAAATCAATGCTTTTGACGACAACAAGTAATAGTATTTATGTTCTTGATGCGTATGTAGGAGAGAAGGTTAGTTTCCTTGGTTGACTATCTAGAGATTTAGAGTGTTAACTTATCCCCTGAAGGGTGGGTAAAGAGCCCTTTGACGAGTTTTAAAATGCATACCATTTGTTCCCTGTGCAGCGATGTGGTTTCAGTATGGAGCCATCTCCAAATACAATTATAGAGGCAACATTTACCCCAGATGGCCAGTATGTCGTGTCAGGTGTCTAACTTTTGTAACCTGAAACAAATGGATAGTTACCTGATAAAAACTTTTAGTGATTTCCTATTTTGTGCCCTCAAACGGCTAAAATGCAGTTTTTATCCTATATTCAGTCCTGGCATTAATCTAAGCGTACAAGGAAGTTGACATCTATGATTGATCCGATTATGTTGACTAGTTTCTGTCAGTAACTGATGGATATAGGAGTCTTGAATTGCTTAGCTCTTGAGAACATCCAACACATGCATACTAATGATTTTCAAGTTTGAGCCTTTGAGAAGTCAATGCCTCATGCTTGATGGTGAACAAATTCACCAGTGAAACCATTTACTTCTTTCTACATTTTGGTTAATACGAATGCACCTGAATACCAATTTCAACTCAATTTTTATGATGCCTTTGTTGGCAAATTATGAAAGACTGTGCTAACACTTTTTTGCTATAGGCTCGGGAGACGGTACACTGCATGCCTGGAACATCAACACGAGGAATGAGGTATTATAAGCTTTTTTACTGCTTTCACTACAAGAACTGTATTAACATATGTGACATAACCACGGATTATTGGTGGGGGGGTCTGGAGAATGGTCGTACACAACTTCTTGTTACCTTGTGATAATGAGAAGAATTGAGAGGATATAAACCATGCCTCGTACCACTTCTACCCATGTAGACAATTGTTTGTATGTTGCTGCCAAGACATTATATCTGTTGCTTCTTGAGAATCCTCGTCGAAGGCTACAAAGATCGTGCTTTTGCATTTAGCCTTTTACGTAGTTCTGCGATTAGGTGCTTGGATAATTCAGTTAAAAGACTAAGTTGTACTAGACCGATACAGGCTGCGATTACCTTTAACCTTAGCCATCGCAATGCAAATAAAATTTGATGGTTGGCAGGTGGCGTATTGGAATAGCCACGTAGGAATTACCTCATGTTTGAAGTGGGCTCCTCGCCGAGCCATGTTTGTTGCTGCATCTACCGTGCTCACTTTCTGGATACCCGACAATTCTAAATCACACTCCATAGACACAGAGGCTACAGTTCAACCAGATCATACTCAATGATGGATAGCAATTTCCTTTCTGCCATTGGGAAAGAAGGGTCTTCTACTTCTTGCTTATAAGTTCTATCATCTGCAGTTTTTCAAGTTTGATGACAGTTTATGCATGCGAGAATTGGCCGAAGTTAACTTGTATCTAATGCTTATAATCTTATGCCTTCAAATGTTTTTGCAAGTGTATTCTTTCTTTCCTGCAAGCATTTGTGATTATTGGGTCTAGCCTTTTGATATATAACGACGGATTCAGAGAAAACAGATTTCAGAAAACAATAATGTGCATCGTTGCTTTTGTAACAAGTGCGGTATGAAAATTAATTAGTCTTTGCTTCAAAGGAGAACTCGGATTCCTAAAAAGGAATCCACATGGGGAGAGTGAGAGAGATGAAGAAAACATTAAAGGTGGCATGTTGAAATTCAACAATTGATGCGAAAAGACTGAACATCAAATGCCCTCGTGCTACATAAGGAGCTCAAAAACCTTTAAACTTACAAACTTCCTGGGGACTTTTTTACAACTACATTCAATTAAGAAAGGACTCGCAAGAAAGTAGAAACCCAACCCTCAAAAGTATAAACCCCGAAAGGCCAACTTTTACCGCATCTCTTCAGTTCACTTCGTGTTGTGTTTTCCTCTGAACTTCCTGGCCAACTTCCTTGGTCTTCTGTCCAACATAACCGGTCATGTCCTGCATTCGCCTCTTAGCCTGGTCCAACTGCTCAGGCACGGCCCGACTGGCCTGCCGGAAATAGTTCACGAACCATGACAACGATGTAAGTCCAGTGAGTCCGAACGCACCAGACGCCAAGAATGAAGTCGTAGCAAAGGCTAAGACAAGAGCGGCAGGAACGAGAACGGGACTAAACAACAAGAAAACTGGGGTGGTGATTGCAAGTCCGATGAGAGTTCCGACGAGTGTTATACCTGCAAGTGATAGAAGACCACCGCCAACCGGAAGCATGGTTATCAAAGCCAGAATTTTTGAAGCTGATGGGCCTCTCTGCTGTTGAGGACCACCCTTGATGCCACCTTCATAGCGGTGTTGCATGTGAACTTGCACTTGATGTGGTTGTGAACGATCAGCCATTGTTGGTGATACAACTTCAAAGCTTGTAGAATTCAGATAAAAAAGAGAAAGATGGGAGAACACTGAGCACAGAGGAGGTGTGAGAGGGAGGTGTGGTGGTGGAGCTTTAAAGAAGAGGTGGTGCGTGCAACATGCTGACACGTAAGTGTTGAGATGGTGAGCTAAGGCTTTGCATGAGAAACAAGTTCCAGAGTCTTTTAGGAGCAGAAGCTGAAATTTTTGCTAAAATATTTTGATAAAATAATGAGTTGGCTTCTGAGGAGGGTATCATTGTTGACACATCGCCATTTTCAGGTCTGAACAATTTGTAGTCTTGTTCCTTTGGTCTCATTTGGTGGGTCAGTTTAAATGGCATATTACGAGCATCTTGTATAGTTTTCTTTTTTCCTCCCTCTTGTAAGGGTTCGACAAGTTAATCAACCAAATGTACCTTCTAACAGGAAGCTGCAATATCATTGCAATGAAGTACATAAGATCCAATTTAGGAGGTCTTAGTGTACAAGGATCCTTAATACTTCTTTTACGTTCGTTTGATTTCTCGACAACGCTACCACACGTTTAAAGATGCATTAACGACAGCATTCTACAACTTGGGCATAGCACTAATGGATCCCCTGAAATGCTCATAGCCCAATTCAAAGCCTGTAAGTGGGCCGTATGCCACCTTAGTTTTTAGTATCTTGAAAGCTTCATCTTCTCCTGCGTGGGCAACTACCCTTGTGATGTGGGATTATGGATCAAGGTTGAGTAACATTGTGTTATGAGCCCACTAACCCTACTCTGGACCTTATAATCACCAACATCAACTTGCTTTTCTTGATTAAAAATCTCAATTAATTGATTATTGAATTAAAATCAATTGAATTCGACTAGTATTTTAATAAAAATATTATTTAGATTAAAATACGTAATAATTAAAATTCAATTAGAGTTGCAAAAGAAAAATGTGAATGTTATAAAGATTGAATTAAAATACGTATTGTTATCATAACTTACTATTGTTTAAACAGGGAAAAAAGGTGAATTAATAATTTGCTTAACATAATTTGAATATACTGTGATCCAATTATTTTTTAAAAAAAGGAAAGGAAATATTCTTTACAGTATAAAAATATGAATTTTGTGTTTTATAAAAGACGATCGCCTAACCGTTAAGAATTACTTACCCTAAAAACTAGGGTTAGGGGTAGGCAGTTAGCAGGCATGTAGGGGGGTTAGCGAGAGGGACAGGACTCAAGAGGCGGCATCGCACAAGTGCGTAAGATAAAAATAGAGGAAGGGGGGCATGTGGTAAGGTAGGTCCAGTGGGCCTTTGAGCAGAGAACATCATCCAATCAATCAATCAATCAAAATTAAAAAGATTGCTGCAACGTACTGTAATGTATTGTCTGTGGTCGTGGTTGGGACTTTGTTTGATGGGTCGGTTAATTTTTGGGCGGCTGGGGATGAGGGTGCCCCTAATTCAACTCAAGCTGCTACTGACGCCCCTTCTCATTTTTTGTTAACCAATTATATCCCTTACTTCTTTTTTTTTTTTTTTGCGCCTTTCAAGACTAGCCTCTCATTTCTTAGTAATAGAGAAATCCAAAGGCACTATCCTTAGGCAATTACACTGGGTTGGAGGATCACCTTGTTGTTCAGGAAAAGAAACCTGTTCGGGCAAATAGACATGACGATGTGACCCAATCATGAAGACTTATGGAATAGAAACACTTCAGTAGACTATATAGACCAGGCCCCCCCACCCCCCCCTTGATTATGATCGCACCCTTTATTCCTCTGTATCCGCTCGTGCGCGTGCTTTGTTTGTGCATGCCCATCTCAGACACATCTTTACCAATCTTTCTTGTCATCAACTCTTCTATTTAGTTAAATGAAAGCTAATAATTTTACTCGCCTACACATCTCATGTATGTATGATACTCACAATTCTTCTCTTTTTCCTTGTGATTATAAATGCGTTTTGAATAAATTCTATTGACGACTGCCGTAGTCACATACTTGAATTTGCAGCTTTGATTTAACGGCTTAGCTAGTTTTAAGGAGGATTTTGACAAGCTAGTTACATAGCACGTGACAGTGACCTGGAGGGAGGGAGTTTTTAATAACTGCAACCTCTAGTGAAGAAGAGGTGGGATAGATCCAGGAGGATGAGAAACTTATGGCCATGGATATTGGATATAGTGAAAAAATCCAAGTAAGATACTCCATGCCATTTTGTTTCTGTAGGTGCAAGTACCCCTCACATGGGAAAACAATTCCTCTTGTTTCCTACAACTCTAGGGGCCTGTACATCTTCACTGTTATAGAAAATGACAGTGGCACTTTATAATTGGAGAGCCCTTCAGAATTCACAGGAATTTATCAGCCCATAGGGTTAAAGGAAATTGGAGTTGTTCCTGAAAGTCCACAAAGCTGCAGTGTTAGTTCTTTACGTCTATCAAAAGACAGTATTGTTGAATCTAGTCAAGTCATTGCGAGCTTTGAGGTTGACGTAGAAAAAAGTTCGAAAAAAGGCATGACCATTTTCACTTGTTCACACTTGGGTTCTATAAACTCCGTGGTCATGGTCACCTTGTTCTATAACAAATTAAGAGGAAATGTCAACCTGAATCTAACATGGACAGAAGTAGAAAAGGAACTGATTAATTAACCCGATGTTTTCTTGGTGTAAAAGTCATGAGCAGTAAGATTCAACCAACATAAGCAGCTGTTGAAGTTATGGGGATAAGATGCCTATGTAACAGACATCTTGTTATTCAAAGAAGACCTTGTTAGATATGGAAAAGGTTAGCATTTCATAATCGCATATAAACAGAATCAAATGTGTGTAAGAAATTGAAGACTTGGGCGGTTTTAGCCAATCCCTTTTGCATTTAATTCACTTGTGACATTGTAATAGTGAAATGGAGAATCTCTTGGGTATACAAACACATATCATTTATATACCTTTCTTTCAGAGATCTATTTTCTGAATGCTATATTATTTATTTAGGTTATGTGTAGATGGACTTAAAGTTTTTCATGGAATTAAATGAAATTATTTATAATAATGGAACGTAAATAGATATAATATTAGAAAATTATTATTTAAGAAAAATAAAAGGGATCATAATGTGATGTAGTGAAATATTATTTAGATGAAGGATTTATAATATAATATATTGTAAAGTTGTTTAGTAATTTACATTCCACCCTTAAACTCCCAAATTAAAGAACTTTTATTTTTACTGTTTAGAATGGAATGAGATGTAATATGAAACATTCGTCTTCCATTTCATTCTATTCTATTTTATTATAAACTCCCTTCAAAAAAATAATATTATATTTCTTTCTATTCTATTAATAATCTTTCAACCAAAATCAAGTCTATACAACTTTTCGATATAATAACAAGTTGGTAAAATAAGCTTTATATTTTGGGTTTTCAATAAAAAGATGAACGTTGGTGGTACAAATTCCACCAAACTTTAGGTCGGCGAGAATATATGCTGATTAATCTGACGTTATCTTTGGAGCCGCAGATGATTGATTGCATTATGATATTGTAGAAAGCTAAACTACAATTGGGTGGTTTATAACCAATCAGCTGCTAATGCTCGGTAGTATCGTAAAATATTTGAGGTCGGCAGGAACATAAAATGCACTCAAGGCATGCATTAATTGGTCCAAGCATAGAATAATTGTTGGTTTTTGAACTGAATCGAGTAATCATTAACGAGTCAGTAGTGCGGCATCTTTCTATAATGTGGTATTAATAGAGCTTGAACTCCTGTAAAAGAAGTGCTTCACAGTCTGCTTGTAAGCAAGGGAAAGGAATAGATTTCTGGCATAAATTTGTTTTTGTACATAAAATCCTAGTAATAACACAAGTCTCTAAAACAGAAAACAGATGCAGATAGATATGTACTGAAAAACACCTTATTTCGGAGTTCTTACCTAGAGAAGTACAGTCTTACAGGCTAGCAGTAGGGGAGGATCCATTCAAGATAGGATATATAGTGATTTACCCAATGATAAGGAAAACTGTTTTCTGCATAAGAATTAAGAAACCCTAAAAGGTTATTCTGCTAATTAATGATATAATGCTAGGTACAAATGCAATTAGAGGTGCTTGCAGATCGGCTACTGAAAGTTGCTACCATCTCCTGTGTCTTGGCCACCACCATAAGGGTCATTGTTCCAGGGAGAAGGGTTATAGAAACCAAGGTTTTGATCGTACGAACCTCCTCCTCCATGATTCGTCCTTCTTCCAAACTGAGAGGGTTGTGGCATTTCGTTGCAGGCATAGCGGAACAAGTCAGCATTTGTAGCATCCAATTCCTTTTGGAGTCTCATAACCTGCCTTTGGAGGACTGAGATGGCACCAACACAGCCATATACAGGATCTTTCATCCTTGCTTCAGCTTCATATGCAAGAGAGTTCACAGCATCTTCTCTTTGGTGGGGAAGTACTTCATTCAGGAGCTTGCTGACATTGCTTGCTCCAAATATCTTGTGAACATTGGCAAACTTCTGGGGCTCTTCTGGTGGGAAATACGGTGCAAAGATGCAATCTGGCATGCATTTCCTCCTCAAGAACTTACAAGCAGCACATGGGGAATTGGAGTAACTAGAGGAAGCCATCTACTATATATGCTAGCTGCAAAAGATTCAAACCAATAGTTTCGTTTCCCACATTCTCTTTCCTAAAAATGGAATGTTAAAGAACTCAGCTTTATACTATTATTATTTCAGCTATTCCTTGATAGAATTATCAAGAAACGTTACGAACTTCAAGTTGGTATAGGAAACTTTGTTTCTCTCTATTGGACACAGTTTAGCACCACAGCCACAGGTAGTACTTTTCATGAAGCATACAAACCTCCTACCTCCTTTTCAAACATCTTTTACTTTTTAGGCCTGCAAAGCAGCCTTTCTTGAATTTAATGCTACTATTTGAACCTGTACATATTTCTTGAAATTTACTTGGAAACCTATATATAGTCACCCACTCAAAAACAAACAACAAAAACAAAGAGCATAGAATACAAAAACAATATACTGATAACATGTCTCAGTCCTGTGGTAGGATTCTTGCTTGGTCAAATAGTTTTGTAACTTCAAAAAATAGTCTTCTCACTCTATTTTTTTCTGTCACTCTCCTTCTCTCCTATCTCCAAATTTTGATTCCTAGGCCCTTCTGCAGTATTGCTACATGATTGATTTGATCATTGATGTGAGCAGTGGGATCTATCTGGTGCAATTTCAACCTTCACTGTTAATCATTCTCAGGAGAAGAGAAGAAATTATAGGGGTAAATTAAAAGTTAAAGATCCATAGAACAGAACCATTGATCAACTCTCGTTACACTGATGGAGTTTTATTTAAAAATACATGAGAAAAATGTAAAATTGGAGTCATGTAGGAAGTTTATACCTTACCTTCTCCAAATATGGTTCTTTGATCAGGAGAACTGGGGAATATACCTATCCCTTTGTGTAGACTCTTTCAAGATCTATAGGTTGCTAGTGCCCAGGAAAAACACACTATGCACCCCACTGAAAAAAGTTACCTATCATCAGTTATGCGAGAATTCAAAGAGGAAACCCTAACTGCAGGAGACACAGAGAGAAACCTGCAAATAGTGAAAAAAGGTGAGGAAAGATTAGAGAAGAAAAAGGCAGGCAAAGAGCATTTTAGTGAAGGGGAGTGGAAAGCAAAAGACAAGTGCAATTAATGGGGCAACAAGTAAAAGGATGACTATGACACTGCTAGTTATAATAATGTCAAACACTGTTCAAGAACTTGGGCAATTAGCTTAA
>JANSVA010000008.1:10108931-10134905 GCA_025504915.1 Erythroxylum reticulatum | reverse complement strand
TAGAAATCTATTAAGAAAAAGATAAGAGTTTTTTTTAAATTAACAAAAAAAAAAAACAACAACAATCTGACCTTAGTCTCGTAATTAATATAATAGATTCACATTTCTTCACTAAATGTTAATATATTTTTAATATAAGTAATACTATGTAAATATGATACTCATTAAATCAATATGTTTGATGCATATTAGTTATATGGTTTATCATCATTTTCCTATAACATAGCTGGCCACATGTATAGTAATTACCAAATCACTTAGAGTTAATGTCACAACTCAACATAAGAATTGATTTTAGACTTTTCACAAAATTAAACATTCTCATATAAATTTTTTAAATTGTAAGGAGTTTTTGTATAATTAATGAAATTATACGAAAAATCAATGTCTTTTATCCTTTAAAATGTCTTTTAACAAAGTATAAGAAATGTATCATCTTATTTATTAGTATTAATCGTATTGGTGCAGTACCGTACTAGAATTCAATTTGATACGATATTCGTAGCATTGATTAGGATTAATTGTAAAAATAATTCTAAACTTAACTCAATTTTATAATATTAGTCTAAATTTTAAAAGTGACATTAAAATGTTTAACTTTTAATTCGCATGGAGATATTGTCGCACGGTGAAAATTCTGACATGCATGAAAACTATTTAATTAATTATAATATCTGATGTTTAAAGTTTCCTAAAATCTATCCTGAATTCCTAATAACCCTAAAAGCTTGTTTTGTTTCACTCTCCATCCTGCTGTTCACACTCTCTGTTATGTTGGTTTACACCTCATCGCTGCTTCTGGGTAGTAACAGAAACCAATGGAGACTCTGCACGGTAACTTAAGTCGAAGAGCTCAAATCAATGATTAGATTGCTACCCATATGGGCTACTGGGATCGTCTCCGCCACCGTATACGGCCAAATGAGTACTGTGTTTGTTTTGGAAGGAAACACCCTGGATCAACACATGGGACCAAAGTTCAAGATGCCATGCGCATCTCTTTCACTCACTGACACAGCCAGTGTCATCTTCTCAGCTCCTGTTTATGATCTGTTAATAGTCCCATATACAAAAAGGTCACAGGCAATGAAAGAGGCTTAACTTAGCTCTAACGTATGAGGATTGTTCTTGTGATATCCATTTTCTCCATGATCGTCACCAGAGTTCTGGAAGTTGTCATGCTAAATTACGTCAAAAGTCGCAACTACTACGACCATGAAACCATTCTAATGTCTATTTTCTGGCAAGTTCTAGTATTTCCTTGTTGGGTATGCTGAAGTTTTCACCTTTATTGGAAAGATTTGAGTTTTTCTATGAACAAGCACCTGAAGCTATTAGAAGCTTGCGCTCTTGGTTGTTTCTTGTGCTCAGCTTTGTCATTAACAACCAATTCTACTTGTAACCATTGTCACTGAAGTCAATACAAGCTATGGGAGGCTTGGTTGGATTCCCAATAACTTGAACGGAGGCCATCTAGACTACTCCTACTGGTTATTGGTCATACTTAGCCTAATCATCATTTTTGTGTATCTTTAAATTTCTAGGTGGTATACCTACAAAAACGCCATATGACATGATCATTGACATCAAAGATTGGGATAAAACTACTACTGAGAATACGAACAGTAGGGTGGAGGGTGAAAGGAAGAAAGCTTCAAGGGTTGCTAGATTAGATTTTATGAAATTTTTAAAAATTAGATATTATTAATAATTTATTAATTAAATGATTTCATAGGTGATAGAAATGTCATATAACAACTGTGTGACAAAAAAAATGAATCCAACATGGCAAGCACGTCATCAAGATTACTAGAGAATTTAACTTAGATTATTTTTATTACAAATTAAAAATATCTAAGCGTCATTTTTTAAAAGTTTAAACTACTATTGCAAAATTGACCCAATTTTGGGAATTTTTTTAACAATTTAACTCTTAGTATTGTTACATAATAAATAATATTAATTATATTAATTATAAAAATAAATTATAAAAAAAATAAAATTTTGATCATCTTATTTATTATATTATTATATATAATAAAATAAAAACTTTAACAAAAAAACTTAGTTTATTATTTTGATAAATTTATTACTATATTTTAATTATTAATAAAATAAATTAGTATTACATATTATATCATTTGATTATAATTTGATGTAAAGAATAAGATGTAAATAGGATAATCAATAAAATAATTAGAAATTTTATAATTTTATTTATTGATAGAAAAATTATTCAAATTAGTTATTAATTATTTATAAAAATATAGAATGAATATAACTAAGAATTTGATCATCTTATTATTAGCATTATTATATAATAATATTTAAATAATAAATATACTATTAAAAGTTAATTAATATAATTTTTTGAATTTTAGTAAAATAAAGTAATTAATCTATTTTCAACATATCACTCTTATAGTTTATTAATTTTCAATCTATCCCCTCTTAATGTGACGTCATATATCTAAAAATTGTCATCTTAATAGAAAACTTAATAAAAGGACTGACATTGTATTTTCTACAAAATATAAAATTCTTGCATGAAATCTTTAATTATGTGATTATTAAAAAATAATACAACTTAATAGCATATGAGAGTTACTGTCTAAAATATATAAATATGGGTTCAATTAAGGTCCTCTTTTGTGTAGTAGACGGCAAGAATACTTATTAGACCAAGCCAATACTTGGAAAGGTCGTCCATTGACAACCAAAAAATGGCCGAAGCACATCTGGGCTTCTTTGAAACCCAATTTCTGCTACGTGACATTGCGTGAATGGAAAACAAGCATGAACAGTATAGATCCTAACCGTAACAAGTCGAATCCGACCAAAGCTGGCTGCTATCTCAAGTAACGAACTAAAGGAAAGTAGTTTCTGTTACAGTTGTTTCCGAGGAACGGAGCCAAGTTGTAAGGAAATCAACATGTAATTGTAAGTTGGTTTTTGTGAATTACTAAACTTTTATGCTAAATATAGTTTCGGCTTTTCTAATTGTAATTTGGGAAATACATCTTCCGGTTGTTCTTCCTTCATTTTCCCCCTTGTTTTAAGTCTTTTCTTGGGTGGTTGACTTCACTTCTTTTCTGGGTTATGAATTTTGATTTTTGGGATTCTATTGTAAATTTCTGGGTCCGGGTTACTTTTTCCCAATACAGCTTCTATAGTGTTAGGTAGTAGAATCATGAACCGATTTGTTTATCTACGATATTCAAAGACAAGGGTGCACGTGCTTTTAATTTCTATATTCTGGTTTCAAATTGTTGGAGAACGCGATTCATGCATCAAGATTGAAGTTTGAGGTTTGGGGAAATGAGAAAGTACAGTTGACGAATTAAAGCTGAACTGATTCTCCATTTCCGGGTTCTTATGATGACTTAATCGCTTCAAGTTGTGGGAGTAATCGATTTTCTTGGTTCACAGATATACTTGCTAGGCTAATTGGAAGTTGTCCATGTTTCTCTCACAACTGAAGTGAATCAATAACTTGTCATGGCTGGGTTGGAAGAGCTAAAAAAGAAGCTTGTACCATTGTTCGATGCTGAGAAGGGATTTCCTGGGTCTAGCATCGACCCTAATGATTCTTGTATGGTAAGCTTTTTACTTATAGAGAGAATTTAGCACGGTACTCGATGATTTTGAAACTGAAATGTTATTGGAAATGTGAAGCTATCGGATGGTGGAACTGTTAACTTGTTAAGCAGATCATATGGAGTGTATAACATAAATGAACTGGGATTACAAAAGTGCCCTTATTCACCCCTAGATGCAACAGACCGCAGTGAGAAGACTTATCGATGTGCCTCCTATGAAATGAGGGTTTTTGGAGCCATAGGTAGTGGAGCAAGCAGTGTTGTTCAGCGAGCCATCCACATCCCTACTCATAGGATTCTCGCTTTGAAGAAAATTAATATTTTTGAAAAGGTCAGGATCTCTTACCATCACTTTCTTTCTTTCTATTAACTTGTTGCAAGGAGTCCTTCATTTGCATGCTAAATTTTTTCTTGTGTGTGAAGAGTAGATTGCTTTCTATTAACTTGTTGCAAGGAGTCCTTCATTTGCATGCTAAATTTTTTCTTGTGTGAAGAGTAGATTGCCCAGTTCTAATAGTTTATATTTTCTAGTATTCCTCTTAAATATTTAACTTGGGAGAAATCTTGTGATCGTGCCGCATGCAGTATGCTGATTTCCTTACCATGATCTTTGTCATCTTGATGAATAATGCAGTTTTGTTACAAGCAGTTCATCTCTTTTCTATAGTTGTTGCCTTCTTTCTTTTGGCAGGTTCTCTCCTTAGTCAGCCCATGCTATAGTAAGAAGTAGCATTCTGGATGTTAAAAAGGGAATATGGTTGCTTGATTTGTTCTGATTATTCACATAACAAAATTCAGGGCACTATTTATCCTAATTTAGTAACTTAGTCTGTATGCCTTTGACTTGTTCTTGACTGGTGTGCAGTTCTGATAATTCAGTTGAAGATCGGTATTTCAAGGTTGAAGTACCAAAAATAAAAGGTATCCATTTAGTTTCTGTATTGACGTATTCTTGTAACTTTTCTTCAATTATTAGGAGAAGAGACAACAGCTTCTTACTGAGATTCGAACATTATGTGAGGCACCTTGTTCTGAGGGTCTTGTGGAATTCCATGGAGCATTTTACATTCCTGATTCTGGGCAAATAAGCATAGCTTTGGAGTACATGGATGGAGGTTCTCTGGCAGATATTTTACAAGTGCGGAAAAATATACCAGAACCAGTGCTGTCATGTATGTTTCAAAAGCTTCTTCATGTAAGGAACTGATAACCAATTTAGTTAGCCTTTTACCGTTGTTTGGCTTTAAGTACTAGCTGTTGCCTCGTTGACTTTAATACTTGGCTGCTTATCTGTGTACTATTTGTTTATTTTCCTATCCATAATTTTGTTATCTATTTTTAGGGGCTGAAATACTTGCATGGAGTTAGATATTTAGTTCACAGAGACATTAAACCAGCAAATCTACTTGTGAATCTCAAAGGGGAACCAAAAATAACAGATTTTGGCATCAGTGCTGGCCTGGAGAATTCAGTGGCAATGGTTAGGAATATGCCACCAATCTGCTCTTTCATTCATTTTTCTGTCTGGCTGTTTTCTTTATTCTATATTGACGTAAAAATGCTCATAGTCATTGACCTGTACTTGAGGACATAAATATCAATAATGAATGTGTAAGACTTCTTGCTTATTTGGTCCTCAATGTAAAATATCCAGTGTGCAACCTTTGTTGGAACTGTCACCTACATGTCACCTGAGCGAATTCGAAATGAGAGCTATTCATATCCAGCTGATATTTGGAGCCTTGGTCTTGCTCTCCTAGAGTGTGGCACAGGGGAATTCCCATACACAGCTACCGAAGGACCAGTCAATCTTATGTTGCAGGTTAATGACGTGTCATATTTTGTCCAAACTGTGCATTCAAAACTTTTCTTCTCATGTAATTAATTGCCTAAAATTAGTGGTTTTTTGTGGAAGATATTGGAGGATCCATCACCATCCCCTTCCAAACAAAAGTTCTCACCTGAGTTCTGCGCATTTATTGATTCTTGCCTACAGAAGGATCCAGATGCTAGGCCAACAGCAGAACAGGTGAAAATACAGTTGAACAGGATTGTTGAAATTAACTAAGTTTGTTATCTATCATCAGTGTTTTGAAATGTTACGTATAGATATAAAATGAATGCTTCGTGTGTGTTCTTAGTTTGTACGTTAATATTTTACTCCTTCATGTGTGTTCTTAGTTTGTACATTAATATTTTACTATCTGCATGGCCAAATGACTATGCCACTCTGATAAAATATAGTTCTTCCAAGTCAATAGGATACACTCAAAAGTTTTTCAGCTTATTTCATGATTTGTTTTCGTAAGCCATGTGCATTTTGATTTTTAGCGTTCATAAACTACTAAGAGTGGGGCTGTTAAAGAATGTAAATTCAACAGTCAATAGCTTTAGGAAGGCAATGTTTCCTATTGCCATGGATTTAGAACTGCCAAATATATTTCTACTCATATTTTACATCATTTGTAAACAATATCGAGATTCTTATACATGAATTTAATTTAAAGAACCTCATTTATTATTTTCTACATGAATCAGAAGTAATTCACTGACAGATTTTTTTTTTCTGTTTTCAGCTTCTTTCACACCCTTTTATTACAAAGTATGCACAAACAAATGTAGACCTAGCAGCATTTGTCCGTAGTGTTTTTGATCCAACGCAAAGGATGAAGGATTTGGCAGATGTAAGTGTGGGACTCTCTTCATGAATCTCCGTGCATCAATATAGTGATACCCATTCGCTTTTGCATCCTTATACCTCTGTATAGATGCATCTAATATCTATTGTCATGGTGTTCTGAGAATGTTGTGCAAATTTTGATGGAAAACTTTGGAGTCTAATTCCACCTGAGGTATAGCAAACGTGTGGATAAGAGCAGTTTGCTTCCAAGTTAGACACCCAAAATTTGGAATTATGTTGACTATAACGTCATTTGGGATTAGAACCTGATGCTTGACAGGCCTACTCAAGTATTTTAATGTGTCATCTCAGGTGATGAGATTCCGCTGTTACATGCTGAATGCTCTCTTTGTAAATTAAAATCTGGTGAATTCCAAAACAACAAAGAACAAAAAATCTTTCCAATTTCCTTATATAACTGCCAGATGATTTAGTTTGCTGTGTTGTTAGACTTGTGTAAAATATGCAAGGTATATCAAGAGAATAACATTCGTTGGGGTTTGTATCTGAAAGTTTACGGAGTCAGTCATCGCTTGTGCTAATTCTTATTGGGTGTTGATGCCAGATGCTAACTATACACTACTACTTGCTTTTTGATGGACTGGATGAACTTTGGCAACACGCCAAGACCTTATACAATGATGGATCAACTTTTTGGTACAGAACCATGTAGAGTTTTAACCTCCAAACTTTGCATTAAATTCTTGCTCCTTATATGCTAAGATGAGTTGTTTTTCATTCTATAGTTTCCGTGGTACACAATCAGTTGGTCCAGAAGACATCTTCACAGCCTTGTCAGACATCCGAAGCACTTTAGCAGGTGAATGGCCTCCTGAGAAACTTGTTCACGTTGTTGAAAAGTTACAGTGCCGTGCTCATGGTCTAGATGGAGTTGCAATTCGTGTTTCGGGGTCCATCATAATTGGAAATCAGTTCCTCATATGTGGGGATGGTGTACAAGTAGAGGGAATGCCTCATTTTAAAGATCTTTCAATCGATATATCTAGCAAACGGATGGGAACTTTTAAAGAGCAATTCATCATGGAACCTGGGAATGACATCGGCCGTTACTTCATAGCCCAACAAGAGCTCTACATCATCCAGTAGATTAACATTGGGAACCACCTGAGGTAGAATATATTCCGCCCTTGTTTGCCTTCCAGTGGCTAGTTTTTATATAGTGACTAGCACCTTTTGCATATGCAGGTGTTTATTATGAGGAGATACGCAATATTATTATCAGAATTGCATCCCCAGACTGATCAGCGACGAAGTGTTTGCAAAGGCAGGTTTCGTGGGCTTTGATGTAAGGGTCACTATAAAAAAAAGCATAATATTTAACCATCTCTTATCGAAGTACAAGTCAAAGAATGAGACGAGAGAAATTGATGCCTGTGGATATTGGTTATTGAAGAGTATCAGTGAAAGACAAACAATTGACGTATTGATTGTTGAAATGCTAGACAAGTGTAAGCTACAAATGTACACAAAATTGGGGTTGATTCTAAAAGCAGCCAAAATATATAGTGCCAGGGATAAACAGATACCCAAAATAGCCTTAGGCCCTTCACCGTTTACTTTCCTTGGGGTCTAAATGAAAACCTGCATAACGGAGAACCAAGCCATTAGGCTCCATCGAAGTTACGCCACTGACTTTCAAAAAAGAGCAAGTAGACTGACTAGCCAAACTTACACTAGAATATCTTGAAGCCGCTAGCTGCTCCCGTAATAGGTTTGTTACCCTTTCTTTACCGTGTAATAGGTCTCCGTTAATATTAAGCTGCTACAAAGTAATCTCTGATGGTTTTTCTTTTCAAAGAAGATGGCGGGTTCAACACAGAAGATGGGCTCTTGATAGCTTCGGGTGTATCAAAAATCCCATTCGAATCAGAAGACGATGAACTTTTTATCTTGTTGGCTTCAGGAGTGCCGATTTCAGGTATCGTGATGGGACTGTGAGACTGAATCTGGAGCAGTTCGTCTGAAATGTTGTCTGAATCCTTTGGCAGATTTGTTTTTTTATTCATCACAAGATTTCTGCGATTATTATTTGGAGGTACCATCACGTTTCTCCGAATTGAAGATGGCGCTCTTGTCCGTGAATTATATTTGCTCTGAATGTTCCAAATGCAAACCTATAATGTAATACAGAAACACGTTATGACGAGCTTCAGACGGTGCAGTTAGATTCGAAATTTTCCCAAGTGAGAACGCAAACTTTATTGGGACACTATCTTTACCGTGAAATCATCTGAAGATGATGCTATCTTCCCTACCTCTGATACGCTCCTGTAAAAAATGTTGGCAGAATATTACCAACGAATGTGCGAATTGTGGAAATGCGGAATGGAGTTTAGGAGTATACCAATCTACTGCTGTAACTTCTCCGTCATGATTTGTCAAGATGATTGGATCCATATTGGGTTTTTTCACCTAATAATCGCATGGTGATTAGAAGCAGAGCATTACAGAACTGAAACCAAAGAACCCCTTGTTTAAGAAATTGAACCTGCCACAAGTAGGCTTTTCCATCACTTGAGCCGCAGAGTATATGAGCAGCATCGGGACTGATTGCTGACTGTAATTGCATGATTCACGTAATTAGTTCAACGGAGCAATATTTGATCATTTAACGGAACAATTTGTCCTTTGGCACAAAAGTGGAAAAGTTTCGTGTAGTTCTTGTAAGAAAATGGGTTACCTTTACAAAGAATGAGTCTACTTGGCACCCCGTGAAGGTCTCTATTGGGCCCTTTTCGAGCTGAAGCACATTGTACAAGTATATTCTAACGCCAAAAGAAATGAAATAAATTAATACTTGTTTTTCTTCTTTCAGGGTTTTCATTAAAAAAAAGCTACAATACCTATGATCCATGCATGAAGCTGCAAGGAACATCCCACTCAAATCCTGAGACAAGCTTGTTATACCATGCAAATTTCTTCCCTGTATTAAGACAACTAAATGTGAGATTGAAAAATACACAAGCAAAGAATCATAATTAATATCCGACAAAAGATTCAAGGGAATTTAATCAATTGAAAATGAAGGTTTCAATTGTTTAACTGCCAACGAACCTTTTCATACGATGACCTGAGATGAGGACATGTCTGAGTAATAGGGGTCTTTAGGTTTCTCGAGTCCCAAATCTTCACAATGCTGAAATAGAGCCGATGTAAGACACAAAATTAGTTTGACGTCACTTCTATCAAGGAACCGAATAGCAATCTCAGCATAGTTATTTTCAAGGACCTATCAACCGCTCCACCAGTGGCAATGGAGACTTCATCCCTAAGATAAATAATTGACGTAATGCTCATGGAACCGCCCTGAAAGAAAAGAGTCGCTATCAAAACACGAAGATGTTTGATTTCTGATTTTACAGGAAACGTTACGACCATACAGACCTTGCGCCTCTTAACCCGCTTAGCTTGAGGTGAAAGATGAGCTCCCTTTACCATGACAGTTGAACTGAATATCATGGGATATAACATTGAGAACCCACAGTACATATGCACCATAAACAGTATTTTAACCATTTAGGCCTAAAATATACTTTGGCCTACCTTATGCAAGCTCTACCAGATCTATTATTGAAGGAAGTCTTGCATCTCAAGTCCCATATGGCGAACGATTCATCTCTTGAACCGGAGACAAGAAGATCTGATAAAAATAATAAGAAACAAAAACAGTACTTTACTGCTATAAAAAGTTAAAGTCCCAACTATCCACAAAAATGGAAGATTTTATGACACCCACCAGAATTTGTTGGGTGGGAATACAAAGACTTGACACTTCCTGTGTGACCAGTTAAAACTCCAGTGCATTTCTTCTCCTGGACATCCCACACCTTTATCTGCAAATTGGTCAATTTAATCAAAACCTGGTGAAGTACAGAACCCTATGTACGCGATAATATGAACTGCATATCGTGTATGGCCCTTGAAATATAGTGACCTTTCTGATATTCTTAAGATGCGAAAATATCCGAATCATTTCATTTTATTTCAATCCCTTCTAATTGTTTCTTGATCATATATTTTATCTTTGTTCAAGAAGTCGTAACAGTTTTAACATTTCTAAAGAAACCACTTAACATAAATAACTTACAGTTTGATCACCAGAAGCTGTGAGCAGATTCGTATCATCCTGAAACAAATTTCAAAATGGACCTTGCATTAGCATCAAGAAAACGAACTACCATCAAATTTCGTTCAATTTGCCACTCGTCAAAAGCTCACGCACATTTCAATATGCTCGAGCACGAATCCCATCACAAGTGAGCTCTCAAATCCCAGGGAAACACATTGGCAGTGATCTCTATGATGCTAAAAAGAAGCATATACTTAGATTATAGTGAACAAATCATAAGTTGAAAAGGTGAGTTACCCTGATCCAGCACACATCAAATATGGCATTCTGGTGAGCCATCCATTCACAAATTCGAGCTTTTCCTGTAAATGGCCAATCAAAACATAAGCTCAATTTTCATTTCCTAACTAAAGTATTCACCAATGGACACGAGAACAAAAATAAAACTGAATGTACCTGCGTTTTCTTGACAAGAAGCATACGAAGGGAACTCCCTCCGTGTGTCGAACAAGCTTATGTAACCACCCTCGTCGGACACGGCGAGAACATGACAATTCTTACTTTTCTAACAAAAACCAAATTATGAAATGAGCAAATTAGAACAAATAAAAGCCAAAACCTTTTGACCAACGTAAACCTAGCTAAAAAGAATTACGTTTGAAGAAAGACAAAAGTTCAAAATCGAGGGAACTCGTGGTTTCACCTTGCAATAAGAAACCGCCAGGGGCGGCGATTCCTCGCCCTCGTGCTCCACTGCCACCGAGCCGGATTTGGAACAATCCGGCACGAGTTCCTCTATGCAGCGCCGTTTTACATGAGCTCCAAAACTGTTGAGCTCTCTGGAGGAGAGCTCGTGAAAGAAGGATAGAGATTTGGAGGATAACATGAGAATGGGGGAGCTAGACAGAGAGAGAGAGAGAGAGGGAGAGAGGGAGAAGATTAAGAAAGCGAAATGCCGAAATGAGGTTTGTTTATGGCTGGAGGGATGAATTTGGCGCGACCGGCAAGCTCTTGTCGCGCGGGAAAATAGTAACTCAAATTTTCTCTCTCGCGGTGGTGAGTTTCATACTAAAAGACTTTCAGTTGGGGGTGGGGTGGCGCGAAGGTCCAAACAACGTCGATCAATTGTCAAATCTTGAGCGTCTGGTCCAGCCCAAAAAAATCATTTTGTTTCAGAAACCAGCCCGTCCCATTCAAACCGTGGACCGCCTGAATCATTTATCAAATTATCATTAGTGTAAACAAATTCTAGATTCCCTTAACCGAGTCGACCCGATCCACCGCTTTAAGTTTTGAATTTTGCTTAGCCCATAAATTTCCTTTCTCTAAAGCCTCCTCTCACTCCCCTTCTCTCTTAATTTCTGGTGCTAAGTAAGCTGTTACGCACCAAAGTCTTAAATAATAGAACTGTGCAAATATTGGCGAGCTTGACTATAAAAAAGAGAAAGACTTGCAAGACGGTAAGAAGGAAAAAAGACAATGTTAAGGATTGGCATGAATTAGTAAACATTGATAGAAATTTTCGACAAAATGTAAGATTTAGGTGTGAGACCAAAAAAAAGACTTAAGATAGATATTAAGTGAAAGGTTAGTTGGATCACACGTACAATAAAAATATGTGTGAGTTTTAAAATGATTTAGCAAGTTAGATAAAGTATAGTGCAAATTTTGATAAAATTTTGAACCTCGTACGAGTTAATTTAGCAAAGACTAGTTTTTTAAAGGCTAAGGAATTAGTGTGTGCTCAAATAAATGAACATGACTAATGAAGTTGATATGGGAAAGCATTAGATAGATCCGTGTAGTATTAATTTAGATAACTCATTATTAACAGATAGAAATGAGAAGATTTTGAATGATGTGGCGGATAAAATTACAGTAGATTAATATTAGTTCTAAGAGATAAAAATCAAGGATAATCTAAATATAAAGAAAATTTTCGTAAATATGAATAAATTATTAATATGTTATATTGTTATTGTGGTGTAGCTTATTCCATGACACAAAGTCGTGATTATATAGGAATGTCATCTATTGAAACAACCGTGCATTGTTGACAATTTCATGGAAACTACATTCTTCGGTTCTTCGAAGTTTTTCTAACCTTTTGTTGGTATTCTTTTCTTATCATTCAATTGTTCTAGGTTAAGAAGAAGGAAGGCAATGCAGTTAGGTACATGACTAGAGTGAAGCAAGCTATGAAGCAGTTAAGCACCCTTCCTTCAGACGATTCCCTCTCTATCTCCTTTTTACGGGAATACACGTAGGTGGAAGAAAGGGGGTTTTGGGGTTGGCGCCTGATTGATGGATCGTGGTGTTTGGTGTTTGGTGTTTCTGTAGTTTTTGGTTGAATTCAAGTTAGTTGCTGCGAAGGTTGCATATGCTATTCAACTATTTTTATTTTTATTTTTGTTTTTTAATTAAATAAAAATATTTATTTGTTTGAGTTTTAAATTTATGTTTTAAATTTTTTATTTTATAAATTTATGAATATATATTATTAATTATTATTATGAATATAATTAATTAATTAATTATATTCATAATTAATTAATTAAAATTATTAATACTTTATTATTTATTTAATTTTGTAATAAAATTAATGTGATAAATATTAATATATTATAATTAAATTGAAAATACTTTTAAAATATATCAAATTTAAAAATTTTATTTAATAATTCAAATATATTGGAAATGAATATTAAATTTTAAATAAATTATTTTAATATAATAAATAATTTTTATTGATATTTTATTAATAAATATTATATAAGAAATTAAATTTATAATTAATTAAAAACCGAACTTAAATTTTATTTAATATTGAATTATGAGAAGTAATAAAAATATAATTATATTCCATTAATAGTCAAACATATAATAAAAATAAAAATGGAATCGGTCCTTAAATTTTCTATTAAAAAAAACAACTATTGAAGAGATGTAGAATGGGCTTCTTGCGGCGGAATGAAATGGGATGCTGGTATACTTATATTAAGGCACAAATTTTGGATTATACTGGGCTTATTTTATATTTTTAATGTTGATATTAGAATAAATTTTATATTTGTAATGTTGGCGTAGGCAATTGTTCATAAAAAAATGAGGGCTAAAGTCTCAACGCTGTAGGCCACTTTATGTGTATCGCCCTTAATTTATGGAACAAACTTCAAGGTTGTTTAAAATGTAACTTTCTTGCAAATTGCCGGTTTTTATTGTTGATACAAGTAGGATGTGTTTTCATTAGTGAAGACACTTTCCATTACTGAAGACCATATGCTTACAAGTTCTTTGTTTTGAAACAATGCAGGAGACTCTATATACCCAGAGGTATATTTCCCTAGAAGCCAAAGAAGAAGGTGAAAGGAAATAACCACACTTATTACCACACCAAGGATATTGCCTTCCTTCAATGTGAACCATTACTTGAGAAGTTTAGAGAAATTAGGGTGTATCAAAAAAAGATTTAAAAAAAAAGCTTTGGTTGGACTAGTCGTCTCTGAACACTTGAACCCACCGCCAAACTAGACGGGTTTGTCAAAGAAAGGCTTCTTAATTAGGGTGGTTGTATCTATTTGGTGTCTTGAAGTTTAAACAAATTCTTATTACTTAGTTGTATATGAGATATAATTATCTATACATTTTGTTATGAATTGTAGTTGTCCCAATTTTGTAGACGCACTTAGAGACTTGAATGATTTTCTTTCAATGGTTAGTCTTTTTTATGCTTTTCCTACTGAACATAGATTAAAGATTGATATGGAACAAATATAAAAGGTAACATTAAACATATTTTCTTATTAAAGGATTTAAATTTTATGAAATGAAGCTCTTATGGTTTTTAGTTTACATTATTCTATTGTGAGGCTATGAAATGTCGTTTCGTTCTTATGTTATTTTTAATTTATATTTTCTTTTTATTTTTCTATTAGGTTGAGTCATGAACAACATCTTATATCACACTTACGCACAAATTGTGTAGAGTTTTTGTATTTGTAAGTGGTGTATATTATTAGGTTTATATGATCAATGCACTTATCTTTATTGTGATTTCATGCATCATAAATCAAAAACCAACAATTTAAGTATTCAACATATATAATAACATGATACACTTAATAGTTATCAACTTAAATATGTTTGAAGACAAGTATAAAAAATTACATGCATGGAGTAAATTGAACATAGTAAATAAAGAAAATTTTTGCTTTATTATGTATGACTTAAGCATAACATTAGTCATTTAGTCTTTTTTAACATAAATGAGTTTGCTCATTCACTTAATAAATATATCGAATATTGAGGAATAAAAAATGTCAACTTACGTTTAGGGAACAACTTTTCTTCCCTTTGCCCAACTTACAAAACAAAGTTTAATTTAAAATACTTATTAAGAAATTGGAGAAATACTTTGTTGATATTTAAAATTAAAATTTCAAACATTTATCTAATTCATTTCAATTTGATTCAATCCACAATAACAAGTATCATCAATGATAAGTCTTTTTATAGAAGATAATTTAACGTATCAAGCAAAAAGTAAACAAAACTTTATAAATTTCAAAAGTTTTATAGAAATTTGATTAGAAATTAAAATATATTTAAATCTTATTTAATCTAATTTAATTAGTAACAAGTACATACTTATTTAATATTGTATGTTGAACAATTTTCAAAACAAAATTGAAGAGGATAAACTTAATCATCACTTTAAAAAGCATCATTATGTTAAATTTGAATAATATATTTTAAAATATAAATCTATACGAATAATTACAACTTTCAAGTTTCAATCCCAATTTTTCCAATTCATTTATTTTCTTCATAAATTTAAAATGCCTAAATTACATTCAAATTGAACCTAACTTACACAAATATTTTTAACTTTCAAACTCAAATTTCTTAAATCTTAACCCACATAATTAATTCCAACAATTTTAACTTTCAAACCATTCATAAATTCCGTATACGACAATATAACCAAAACACCATGCAAATGCAATTCAAGATCAGAAAAAAAATGCAATTCAAAACACACAAAAATCAGAGATTACAATTTGGTTTAATGGATCGGGTTGATTTTTTTGGTCGGTCTGGCTAAAATCCCATATATGAAAATTATGGTTTCAACAAGTGAGTAGTGGCTAGCAATGGTGGAGTAGAGTAGGGGCCAGGTGCAATAAGGAGGGAGAGTAATAGGAGGATAAGGCATAGTGGAGAGGGAGAGTGGCAGGCAAAGTGAGAGCAATAGTCAGCAGCCACAGTGAAAGGGAGACCAGCAAGCATTGTGGAGAGCAGCAGCCAGTGAGTGGTGGCATCACAGTGGTAATTAGAGGGAGAGCGAGGACAGTCATGAGACAAGGATAATGAGAGGAGAACATTGAGAGGATTAAGAAAAATTTTTAGATTTTGTGAGGGAGAGAGAGTTTGCGGGTGGGTTGAGACTTTAGTCTTTTTGTTAAAACTTTTTTTGCAATTTAGTCCTTGGAATATTTAAAAATTATGGTATTGAATAGTATTTAGCCAATACTTTAAATATATCGATCGGTACTAAATGAAACACTCGATATTGGCCAGTACCCAAGGATGGTATAGAACAAGGTGATTTCGTACTTTTTTCAGGTTGATACGGTATGAAATTCAATACATTGCTCCTATTAGACTAGGGACGACAATGGGTCAGCCTATGGGCCGACTTTGCCAATTTTTTAAAAAATAAAAGTATAAATCATCTTTTTTTTTAATTGAGTCTGAATCTGGATTGCCCGGGCCTAAACCTGCACGAGGCCTAATTCTTGCTTAAAAGAATTAGACCTTGAGTTGGTCAGAGCTTGAGCCCGAGCCTAGGTGCGACTCATTGAAAATACCTGATTCTAGGTCTATGGGTTAGCCCATTGTCACCTCTGCATCAGGCAAATCATCCTCCCACACTAGTTAAATTCTATTAACACATTTCCTAAAGTTTCATAAAACATTGTTGAGAGTGGATAAACACTGAAATCCAAGAACTAGATCATAACTCCCTAATGGTAAAATCAACAAATATGACCAAAAAAAATGCAATTCAATGAAGTTACCATTCTAAATCCTTGTAGAGTCCTTGATATTTGAGTTGTGATCCTCCACCCACTATAAGCTCAAGATACTTTACTTCTAGATGTGTATAATCACCTTCTTTGATTAAATTTATGTCTATAAAATTATGCATGTGTTTGTTGTCTCTTAGGATAAATATCAGGTTTCCCTTGTGCAATCCTAGCAATCTTATATGTTTCAAATCCCCTGAAAAGACTCTCGTGATAGCCTATAGTGAAAGGACTGGGGAATCCTCAATAACCTCATAATAAGAGCTTATCTTGATATATTATCTGATATTATCTCCTTTATTTTGAATGTTAGTGCTTAAATATTAAAATTAATGTTTGTTTTGTTTTAGGAGATGAAAAATGGAGATTTCATCAAATTGGGACATTATTAATGACAATAATGAATTTTGGATGAAGTGAAGAGATTATTGCAGTGGATAAGATTGATCACTTTAATAGTTAAAGTTAAACTAGGAAACGTCTTTCTATCCATATCGTGTAGGAATTTGAATTTGTTTTAAATAGAAATTTTTGCAAGGTATAATTAGATTAGGATTAGATTAGGATAATCCTACAAAAGGGACGTTTCTCATAACAAAAACAATAGTTTTCTCTTACTTTTCTCTCAATTCTTTGCATTTATTATATTTTTGTTATTGGAGCAAAATCTATGTGTGGCTAAACTTAATTATTATAATTCAAGGGGATTTGATATTTTAGTTGTAACCTTGTGAGATTTTGTGTTCTAAACCTTTTATTTATGTTTTAATTCAAGTATTTTTTTTAGTTCTCATATTCCATGAATAGTTAATATTGATTAATCTAACAATTCAATTCAATATTGATTATTATATAGCTATCTATGAACTCAAAATTGTCATGAAAGATTGGTACAAGTAGTAAATAGTTTATTTATGAAATTGCATATGTAACTTATGATAAACAAGAAAACTACGTTGAATAGTTGCAGGTATCTCAATTACTTAATTTAGGGTTAGTCTTTTTCACTAAGCTTATTGCTTTCATTTATTTAATATGGAATGTTATTGCACCCAATCAATGGATGATAAGTTTTGGTTCAAATGCTAGGTTTGAACTAATTAATTTAAGAAAATTTGAGACTTATTATGACTATCCTAATATACTTCGGACTAATTGCTTTGATTGCAACACTTATTCTTTTTAGATCAATGATCAATGTTATAATTAGATAATATTTTTCTCTTGAATAGGAGTTGCGTATTCTTTAATTTATCCCTTTTATATTTAGCTAATTTATTTTGATTCCTTGTTAATTTTAGTTAACCAATTAATTAATTTAACCCCTAATTTTATTTTATTACTTGAAATTAAGAAATTAGTGTTTAATTCTCTAAGTATTCAACCTAGTTTCACGACTACTACAAGAAGTTTGGAGAATCAGAATTAATTTGGAGGCTTCGACAACCTGACCACATCATTTTGGTTAATTTCCAACACAAATTCTAACTTTTTATCTTCCAATGTGAACATATTCCACAACTTCCTTTACACCTATGACTCGATATATATTTATCATCACACCAGAAGCAAATGCTCTTTGCCTTTTTGACTCTAAACTCTTTGTTATCCATCTTTCTTGGTTGTTTTAGTGGGGTTTATGATGCGGCGAAAAAGATAAACAAACACAATTTCAATCCAATAATTGTAGAACAAAAAATCCTTTTAAAAATATATATTTTAACAATGTTATGTTAATCTCTCTCTAAAGTTGTTTAAATAGGTTTACATAAACCTTAATTCATCTTAAGAAGAGTTATAAACAAAATAAGAAACTCTAATTCATCTTAAGAAGAGGTATAATAAAATAGGAAACTTTTAATAAATATTAGGAAGAGTTTTAAACAAAAATAAGAAAGGAATCAAAGACATCGAGTAAAATAGTAAAAATAAATAAAATAAGAAAAATTTCAAAATCTAATAGAGAAGAATGTCGTTTAAGACGTGATCATGTGCCAGTCAATATCATATTTTACCTAAAAAGAAAGAAATGCAGAGAGGCATTTTGTATAAGATATGATCATGTACTAGTCAATATCTCACTTTGTCCAAAAAGAAAGAAATACAGAGAATAATGTTGAATAGGGCGTGATCACGTGTTAGTGAATGTCCGAAATTTTCCAATAATTCAAATATCTCATCACTCACCTCTACTTGTTAGTAAACTCAACCTCGAGTTATCATCATCAAATTCAATCTCAAGTTATCGTCAGCACGTCTAGGTTATGTATCATAAAACCAAGACAAAAGATTAGCAGCATTAAAGGTTGGAGAGACATTACAATCCATAAAGGTAATTCAACAATATAGGCATTATCATTAATTTTCTTTTTAATTCTAAACGGACCATACTTATTTTATTTTAGTTTATAGAAATCGCCAACAATTTAATTTTTGCTCGAAAAAACCACAACTTCATCTTTAATATTAAACAGTTAAGCTCTCCTATACGGATCAACCTTAGCCTTGTACTTCTCATTAGTTTTTTTAATCTTCTTCTTCACCTCCATTTAAATCTCTTGTGTCTCTTTAGCTAACTTTGCAATACTAGGATAAATGTTAGAAGATTTAGGCATTTCAATGAGATAAAGAGCATGATTACGTACTTTAATGTAAAGCACATAAAATGGTGATCGACCAATAGCACTACAGACTACATTATTGTAAGCAAATTTAGCTTGTAAAATTAAGTAATCCTATCCTTTCGGTTTGTCACAACATGTGCATCTTACCAAATTACCCAACTTTTATTCACCACCTCTATCTAGTCATCAGTTTGTAGGTGTATAGTGCTACTATACTTAAGAGAATAATCAAATAACCCCTATAAGGTTCTCTAAAAGCGACTTAAAAACTTGGAGTCATGATTAGAAGTAATGGATTTGGAAACACTATGAAGTCACACCATTTTTTTAAAGAATAGATTAACAATTACTTTAGCATTTGTCATCTTCTTACAAGAGATAAAATGTGTAATTTTAGAAAACATGTCCACAACCACAAAGATAGAACTCATACCTCTTTGTGTTCTTGAAAGTCCCAGCTTGAAATTTATAGACAAATCCTCCCAAGTAGCATTAGAAACTGGCAATGACATGTACAAACTAGCATCAATTTATGAGTTTATAGTGATACTATACTTAAGAAAATAATCAAATAACTCCTATAAGGTTCTCCAAAAGTGACTCAAAAACTTGATGTCACAATCAGAAGTAATGGATTTAGGAACACTATGGACTCGTAACATTTTTTTAAATAATAGCTTAACAATTAGTGTAGTATCTGTCGTCTTCTTACAATGGATTAAATGTGTCATTTTAGAAAACATGTCCATAACCACAAAGATAGAATCCATACCTCTTTGTGTTTTTGGAAGTCCCTGTGTGAAATTTATAAACAAATCCTTTCAAATAGCATTAGAAACTAACAATGGGATGTACAAACTATAGTATCTACTGTCTTCTTACAAGGGATAAAATGTGTCATTTTAGAAAACATGTCCACAGCCACAAAGATAAAATCCATAACTCTTCGTGTTCTTGGAAATCCCGACTTAAAAGTATAAACTACATATAGGTATAACCTTCCTAATCAACTCCTTTACTTTTTCTCTTAAGATCTCATTCTTCTCTGGACTCGTACGGTTGTGGGATAAGTTAGGTAAACTTGCCTCATGAACTAAATCAGTGCGGTGTCAAATATCTTTTACGAGAGGTAGTCTATTGGGTGGCTCATTAGGTATTACATCCCTAAATTCTTTTAAATTGACTGCACTTTTAAAGGACTCTTATCTTCTCTCTTTTCACTCTCTTCTTTTCCTTTTGCTATTAACAAATGTACCTTCCTTTTTTCCTTCATCTCACTTATAAAATTTCCTTACTATTTTTCAATTCTAATAATGGCTTTTTTGTTCCATTAGGTTTCACCACTCTCTTTTCACCTATAGGTATTAACTTATATTTCACACTATTCTTCATATAGGGATAAATATTCTCCATTTTTGAGTGATGTGCATCAACATCATATTGCTATGGTCTACCCAACAAAATTTGACATATATTAATATCAACAACATCACAGTAATGTTCATCAAGGTATTTTCTAATAGAGAATGACACCTTGCACCTTTTTATGACAAGTATATCACTAATAATTGTAATTCATGTAATGTTGTGGGACTTAGGGTGAGGCTCGATTGGTAACTTTAGCCTCTTTACCATCGATTTACTCATGATATTCTTTTGGCTACCTCAATTAATGATCAGCTTACAAAGATTTCTTTGTATCATACCTCTAATGTTAAATAATTGGTCTAAATATCAATCTTTATGCTCCTTTTTAAAAGTTATCAATAACAAAGCTATCTTCTTCTCCTTCAGAGTATTTACAATCTTCCCCGTCCAACCTACATTCTTTTTCCTCATAGTCTCCCGCTACTTGCTCCACTGCATTAACAAACTTTTTCTTCGAACATTCATTGGAACGATGGCATGATTTCTCGTATTTAAAGCGTTTTAAAAGAACCAGTTTAATATAAAGTTAGATGGGTTTAGTAGATGATGTACGCTGCTTATTCAAATATTTGCTATTGTTATTTCCTTTTGCACCATTAACACGTGTGGGAGTAAAGCTAACAACTTCTTTTCCCTTTTCACTTCCCACTTGTCACTCTTTCATTATTCCCCATTCTCCTATAATCCTGTGGCCTCTTCTTGATCAACTTCTCAACCTTTATAACTAGAGTCCTTGCATCATGAACATTCAAAACCTTTTAAGCCTAATTTTTTCCTGAATTATTACCTTTAACCCTCTCAAATATTGAGCAACTTGTTGTGGTTTGCTTTCTGCCAAATTATTTTAGACTACTAATCTCAGAAACTCAGCAATATACTCACGAATTGTCTTACTCTCTTGAATACAACTAAGATAAGCGTCGAACAAGTATTGCTCATAATCTAGAAGAAAAAAATCATCTCCTTAATAATTGCTTCATTCTTACCCAAGTAGACAACGGACCTCACCCTTCTCTTCACCTAATCTCCTTTAATTGATTCCACCAAACAGTGGCTCCCCTTAAGTTGATAAAAAGTAAACTTCTCCTTCCTCTTATCTACAATTTCAATATAATCAAAGAATTCTTTTACTTCTTCTAACCAATCTAAAAAGACTTCTATATTAAGGTTCAACACTAAAGGATGGAATATCTTCCTATAGTCTATACTCATGATCACCCCCATCTTTGTCTACAATGATCTCCTCTCGAGATGATTTTTTCATTTTCATTGGAATCATCATCTCTCATAAAAGGTGCTGAAATTTAAGGTGGTGCAGGAATAATTTTCTTGTTATCTATTTTCCCAAATATCTAATTACTGTCACCTCATATTAATGCTCGCAATCATCTCGTGATTGTAGTCAACTGTTGTTCAATATTATGAATGACTATCTCATGTTTTTCGATTCTTCTCCAAATATTGGGTAATCCTCGAACACCATCATTCGGATTATTTGTCATTGTAAAAAAGAACAAGCTTAGTGAGATTCAAAGCTCTAAGCCCACCTGACATAGTGTAAAAGATAAACGAAACATAATTTTAATCCAATAACTGTAGGATAAAAATTCTTAGAGAAAAAATAGATTATAGAGAGTTGTATTAATCGCTCTCAAAAGTTGTTTATATATGTTTACATGAATTCTAATTCATCTTAAGAAGATTTATAAACAAAATAGGAAACTTTAATTCATTTTAGGAAGAGTTCTAGATAAATAGAAAACTTCTAATAAATCTTAAGCAGAGATTTAAACAAGACAGGAAAAAAAAAGAGATTCAATAAAATAAGAAATAAATAAAATAAAATAAGAATTTGTTCAAAATTTAGCGGTGAAGAATGTTAGTTGCAGTGTGATTATATGTTAGTCAATATCCTATTTTGATAAAAAAAGATAGAAATACAAAGAGAAATGTTGTATAAGGTGTAATCATATACTAGTCAATTTCTTATTTACTAAAAAAAAAAAAAACGAAGAGATGAATGTTGGACAATGCGTGATCACATCTTAGTGAATATCTCAATTTGTCCAAAAATTCAAATGCCTCGTCAAGGGTGACATTAGACCCCTTTGGCTATAAGAGAAGTGGTGAAATTAGACCCCAAACCCCTCAGAAGCAGCAACGGTGGTGGTGTACTCCAATGGAAGCAGCAACATTTGACCAAGGCGCAATGCTTAACCTTCACAATCATACTGCTAACCACCCATTATGTTTGCAACTGACTAGACAAACTAATATCATTGAAGGGAGCAGCAGTGATAGGCGACAGTGAAGCTTCAACTCATCCCTTCCGTTCTAGGCGATGGCAGCAGTGATAGTGACGTTACTAATGCACCACCTCCTGTCGCTAAGCTAGTATTCAATCTTGCTGTCTGTCAAATTTGTCTTTTTTGTCGACTTTGTTTTGTAAAAATAATACTGCCACCATGTGATGGAAAAAAGGAAATAAAAAGTATTTATTTTTAAGTTATATAATGGAAGTGAGTGATAATTTTCTTTTTTAATCCTTTTTATATTTTTTCTTTTATTTATAATCATTTGTGTTTTTTTATATAAACTTGTTATTTTTAATTAAAAGACCCATTTTCGTAAATTTTAATTACATAATAATGACAAAAGCTTAAATTTCATGCCATATAAACATTTATATACTAATAAAATATAACTAAAATGATAATTTAATTTAATTATTAAATATAAATTGAATTAGCTTAATTAATTAATAATTTAAAATAATTATAATACATTATTAATTTATGTCTAATTTAATTAGTTGGATATAAATTTAAAAATTGACTTAGTATAAGTACCATTTGATTTGTTTATATATAATATTTATATCACGTATATTTTAACATTATTTTTTAAGTGAAATCTAAAACAAGGTAATTGTTTTAAAAGTAAAAATTATTTGGGTGCAGTAAAAAAAGTTAATGTAAATATTTGAAAGAAACCGTAATTTACAAATCTTTAAATACCGTCGGAGAATTTAAATCTTTTGATAATAATAAAACATAACCCCTTTTAAAAATATAGATTTATTTTTTTATCATTTTTAAGTTTTATATTATAATCAAATTTAGTTTAAATTATTAAATTCGATTTATTATGAATTTGTTATATAATAACGGATATTAATATATTTTTTATTTTTACTTATTTTTATAATTTTTAATTATTATATTAAAGTTTTAATCATTTACCAATTTAACGCGAGCTCCCATTTTTAAAACGCCTGTAATCACTGACACTTCTGGATTGGCGCAGCTTCTTAAAATCACCAACCGGAACTTCAAACACATCCTCGCCAAATCTTTGTGTGATATCTATCAAATATTCATTCCAAGTAGGTTCCTGTAAGTTCAAGTGGTGACGGATGAAGAGTTGATGCCATTCCGCCGCTAGTCCGGCCATACGGCCTCCTGCAATGCAAACCTTCATTTCTACTGGTGCATGATCTATGATAAAGAATTGCTCCGCTTGGAACATTCAACTGTTGAGCTAGGTTCCATCGAATAGAGGAAATTTCATTCGATAAGCTCTTGTGGGAGCTACGTACTGTGGTTTCACTGAACTCTACTCCGTTGGTGGTCCTCCCTGTTTCGGTTGGTTAAAGTGGAAGGTCTGAGGTTTAGTTAGCGTTATATATTCCTGGAGCATTTCTCTCAGCTCTCCCATTTCTTGCCTTTGTCGAGCCTGCGTATCTTGCAGTTGAAGCTGTGCTTCTAATGTTTGTGCCCTTCCTTAAGTTGGTTCCGCAACGCCTCCTCTTCCATTTTCCTAACATCCTGAATTCTAGTGTTTTCAACCATGATGAGGTTGCAAAGATGAAATTTAGTGTTTGTTATGGTTTAGGCCGCAGAATCTGTTCTGATACTAGATGTTAATAGAAAAAATAGAGCGGTAGAAAAAGATGATCAGTAGGGCCTGAAAGTAGAGAGGTACAAGACGGAGATGATAAAGTATTCTTTTAGATTGTTTTCTTCCGACATTACATGCACAATAGATATGCTAAAGCAAGGAAATCGTATGATTAGAACAGAGCCATACTAATGCTAACACGTGTGTTTATTAACAAGATGTGATACTGTTTTGATTGTCTTCTTAATTTCTTCACGGAACATGCAGCCACAATGGATTTATGATTGTGTAAATGCAAGGATCATATTACCAATTGAGGACTCTTTTGTGGGACGGTAAACCTGTGAAAACCAGATTCTTGGATCATTTTCCTTTTTTATGACTCTGGAACTTATTTTACTTTATTTCTTATATCCTGAACACTTGGACTCTTAGTTTGCAGTTTTTAGAATCAATTTGTTTGTATTGCTGACAGGATTCCTCCTCCACGTCTGTCACCCTTTGTCGATAATGAGAGAGAAGGTTATGTTCCTGATTATGCAGAGACCATCAAACGTTTGTAACCTGCTGCTAGGAATAAAGTCCTTCCAATGCCAGGTGTGGGAAAGGAAGATTTGGATGATCCTCAAAAATTACTGAATCTTGTCACTTGTTGATTTTGCTGCTTTTTGCTGGTTACAGATGGAGACCCTGGAGAAGCAGTATCATGAAGAGTTGAAAATGGAGCTCCATCCATCAGTCTCAACGAAAACTAAGAAAACCTCACCCAAGAAAGAAGAAGGAATCTCTCACTGATATTCAGCAGATTGCTGAGGAAGCTGAAAATATGACGGAAGTACTATGTCCCGTAAAAAGTCAGGACTGGATGAAGCTATTGAGGTATATATCAGACCCTTTAATTGTGTTTCCTGTTTGATTCTGTAAAGTGAGATAGTAGTTCTCATCCTATGATTCTGTAAAGTGAAGATTTTGCTCAAATCTGTATATTTATGTGAGATATGCATTAATTTGTCTTTATGCCCACAGTGACTATCAACTCACATTTATCTAAATGAGCATAAGTCATTTAGTACAGTGGAAGAGATGCTGGCCACTGAGGATGATTTAGTTATTTAAAACTGTCAACCTTTGCTTCTTTTTCTGAAAACGGTTTACACTATACGAACTTGCAGCTAATTGATTACAGAAATTAAGTAATGTATGTAGTTCCACAATTTGCATATATATCAAATCTTACTATTATCAATCTGAACTCAATACAATACAATCTGCTAAAAGAACTAATCAAAAAGAGAAAGAGGCTCATATGCACACCACGCCTACACTTTAATTACAACTTGAAAGTACAAATACATTATCGTCTCAGCTCATCTATTGTCTTCATTTAGTTTTGGTTGGGGAGTGCTGCTTTGGATGTGAAGACTTGCCAATAATGGCTTTCTTCACCTTGGAAATTGAATGCTTAACTTTTGATCCAACACCTGCTAGTATGTTGTGAGATTTTTTATGTTCAACCTTCACTTCCATGCCTTTTGTGGCTTCTACCATCACCGGAGCAGCTGGG
>JANSVA010000008.1:10095822-10108831 GCA_025504915.1 Erythroxylum reticulatum | reverse complement strand
GTATGTTGTGAGATTTTTTATGTTCAACCTTCACTTCCATGCCTTTTGTGGCTTCTACCATCACCGGAGCAGCTGGGCCTGAATCAGCCTTTTCTTGTTCCCCTCCTTCCTCTTCTTCATCCTTTGATTTGGGTTTTTCTGTTTCAGCTTTTACTTCTTCATTGCCTGTTGTCAAGTTTTCAGCTATTTGCCCCTCTCTTTTGGATCTTGCCATGATATCAAATAATGACACCTTACCTGAGTCCTCTGCCACAGTCTCAGCAATTGATTTTTCACTTTTGTCATCCATTTTTCCCTCTTCAGGTCCTTTAATTACAGCATCGACCATTGTAACATTTTCAGGTTGCAAATTTCCCACTTCAACATTTTGTATTGTTTCAACAATCAATCCCTGCTGCACTTGGGGTACGCCCACCTTGCCAGTTGAAAACTGTTCTTGAGAAGTTGCACCTGAAATTTTCTCCCCATGATCGATATCTGGAACTGTTTCATTGGCTTTTGCAAGGTCCAAGGAACCTTCGTTTTGCGCTATCTCTATGCCACGTTCCTGATAGAATATCAAATGAAGATGTTCAATGCCAAATGCCAAAGTTCTGGGTCTGATTTTTAAGCTACTATCAAAATCTCCCATTGAGTAGTAAAGTCACCAAATTCATAACTTGAAAAACAGATTGTCCTATCTAACATATTATGATGACAGTATATTCAACTGTATATGATGTAAATTGCCTGCGGACACCTTACAATGTCAAGTAGTTCTGCTCTGCGCAAATCTGTTAAACACTATGGAACTTGGAGTTCTGAAATAAAAGGAATTCGGGTCCAGAGTGTAGTCTTACCACTTCTGAAACTAATAATACGGGTTTAGTTTTGCACATCTCCCGAACAACTTCGTGGTGAAATTTCTGACAAGAACTATGGTCAGAACTGATTTGTTCTTCGCTCTTCTTGCTTGTATCACCTTCTTGTATTTCCTTGTTTATCTGTTTGCATAGAGAAACTTCAACTTTATATCGATGGACGGTTAATAAACACAGTTGATACAAAATGCATTTTGGATTATACATTCTGACCTCTCCACTTTGCATCTGTTTTTCTTCAGTGTTCGCTCTGTGTTCTTGGTTGCTCCCTTCAGCTATTGCTTCAACTAGAATTACTGAGGGAGAAGTAGATACAGTTTCCTTGTTCTCCAGGATCTGTCACGAACCTCTTGATTAGGACTTCTCAATAATATAAGAGTCGCAAAGAAATTAAAAAGAAAAAGCGAAGCAGAAGAAGAAGAGAATGTGCGTAAAATGATATATTCTTCCTAGTTTTATCTCTAACCTCTTTTTCTATGGCTTCATCGTGTATGATTTCAGTTGCATCAGCTAATGCTTGCTCTTTGGCTTCATCATGTATGATTTCAGTTGTGTCAGCTAATGCTTCCTCTTTGGCTTCAGTATGTATGATTTCAGTTGCATCAGCTAATGCTTCCTTTTTGGCTTCATCATGTATGATTTCAGTTGCATCAGCTACTGCTTCCTCTTTGGCTTCATCATGTATGATTTCAGTTGCATCAGCTAATGCTTCTTCTTTGGCTTCATCATGTATGATTTCAGTTACAATAGCTAATACTTCCTCTTTGGCTTCAACATTTATGATTTCAGTTGCATCAGCTAATGCTTCCTCTTGATGCTTGTCCCTAGATGCAGTTTCCTCTGATTGATCGGCAGGTTCATGACTTGGGACTTCAGACACTGATTGCAAAACCTCGTTAGTTGCTTTTGTCCTGTGTTCTGACGATGCTTCCATTGGCCCTGTCATTTCTGGAATTTGCTCGATTTCTGTTGTGCATTGTGAATCTTTTGTCTTGCTTTCAAGGTCTTTAGGACATAATTCCAGCATTTGTGCAGTTCTGATCTCATACTCTTGAGCTTGATACATATGTTCATTGTCTTCGTATTTCTTGTGTTGAAACTCTAACCCGGACACCTGGAGGTCCTCTGTCTTTTCCTTCTGCGAACAAGGCTCTTCTGTTACATCACGAGTTGCTATATTCACTTGTTGCTCTTCAGTGTTTTGAACTGCCTCCGTTGTAGTGTCCTGTTCCTTGGGAAGCAGTGAAGCAGTTTTTGTTTGTCTTAGCTCTTCAGATTTCTGTGTGGGGATAACGATATTATCTTCTTTGATTTCTTCAAAGCGATGAACTTCATTAGCTTCCCTGCCTTGTTCCTCACGTTCTTCAATTAACTCCCTCTGTATATCTTTCTTAAGTGGAAGCTCCATCGTCAAGACTTCAGCCTCTCCGAGCTCTTCTTTCTGCAGGGATGGGTCCTCAGCCGTTGCTAATCCATCTTTTAGTACTTCGACCTCCTCTATCTTCTCTGTTGCTACTAAAGTTCCATGATCTGTATCCTTCAAATGCAATACAGAGTGTGGACCTTCATTTTTCTCTTCAAAATTCTCCACAGCAGGAGTCTGACTCGAAGTAACTACATCATCTGCTACTATTTCAAAGTATTTAGAATTAGACTCTGCTGCCAGTTCAGAAGCTTGTTCATTTATTTCTTCACAGTGAAATTTCTGACAAGAACTATGATCAGAATTGATTTGTTCTTCACTTTTCTTGCTTGTATCACCTTCCTGTATTTCCTTGTTTATCTGTTTTTTCATAGAGAAACTTCAACTTTATATCAACGAACAGTTAATGAACACAGTTGATACAAAATGCAGTTTGGATTATATATTCTGACCTCTCCACTTTGCATCTGTTTTTCTTCAGCGTTCACTCTGTGTTCTTGGTTGCTCCCTTCAGCTATCGCTTCACCAAGAATTACTGAGGGAGAAGTAGATGCAGGTTCCTTTTTCTCCAGGACCTGTCGTGAACCTCTTGATTAGGACCTCTCAATAATATAAGAGTCGCAAAGAAATTAAAAAGAAAAAGCGAAGCAGAAGAGGAAGAAAATGTGTGTAAAATGATAAGTTCTTCCTAGTTTTCTCTAACCTCTTTCTCTATGGCTTCATCATGTATGATTTCAGTTGCATGAGCTAATACTTGCTCTTTGGCTTCATCATGTGTGATTTCAGTTGCGTCAGCTAATGCTTCCTCTTTGGCTTTATCATGTATGATTTCAGTTGCATCAGCTATTGCTTCCTCTTTGGCTTCATCGTTTATGATTTCAGTTGCATCAGCTAATGGTTCCTCTTGATGCTTGTCCCTAGATACAGTTTCCTCTGATTGATCAGCAGGTCCATGACTTGGGGCTTCAGACATATATTGCAAATCCTCGTTAGTTGCTTTTGTCATGTGTTCTGAAGTTGCTTCTATTGGCCCCATCATTTCTGGAATTTTCTCGATTTCCATTGTGCAATCTGAATCTTTTGTCTTGCTTTCAAGGTCTTTAGGACATAATTCCAGCATTTCTGCAGTTCTGATCTCATCCTCTTGGGGTTGATACATAGTTTCCTTTTTTTTGTCTTTCTTATGTTGAAACTCTAACCCGGACACCTGGAGGTCCTCTGTCTTTTCCTTCTGCAAGCGAGGCTCTTCTGTTACCTCATGCGTTGCTATCTTCACTTGTTGCTCGTTGGTGTTTTGAACTGCATCCGTTGTATTATCCTGTTCCTTGGGAAGCAATGAATCAGTTTGTGTTTGGCTTAGCTCATCAGATTCCTGTGTTGGGAGAATGATTTTATCTTCTTTGATTTCTTCAAAACGATGAACTTCATTAGCTTCCCTGCCTTGTTCCTCACATTCTTCAATTAACTCCTTCTGTATATCTTTCTGAAATGGAAGCTCCATCGGCAAGACTCCAGCCTCTCTGAGCTGTTCTTTCTGCAGGGATGGGTCCTCAGCCATTTCTAATCCATCTTTTAGTACTTCGACCTCCTCTATCTTCTCTGTTGCAACTAAAGTTCCATGATCTGTATCCTTCAAATGCAAGACAGAGTGTGGAGCTTCATTTTTCTCTTCAAAATTCTCCACTGCAGGAGTCTGACTCGAAGTAACTATATCATCTGCTACTATTTCAAAGTATTTAGAATTAGAGTCTGCGGCCAGTTCAGAAGCTTGTTCATTTATTTCTTCAATTTTATGTGAATCTGGATGACTACTTCCTTCCTGTCGTGACTCAATTGCATTTTCTTCCAATTCGTCTTTGCCAAGATGGACATCTAATTGGGGAGTGTCATCCTCCTTGGGCTCTTCAAATATTCTTGGACTTTCAGATATTCTTGGCTTACTTTCTAACACTTTCACATTATTTTCCTCTCCTGAGCTAGCAGTTGTTTCTGATCTTTTGTATTCCATGTCCTGAGAAAGCAGCACAGCGGATGTTGTTTGATACTGCTCTTCTGATTTTTTGACATGCATGGCCTCAGGAGAAGCAGTTAAATCATGTTTAACGATTTCGATGTCTTCTGAAGACTTGGAAGTGGATTCACATGCTTCTTTCTTTTCTCCAATTTCATCTGAAGTTTGAGCGGCCTCCTCGTGCATCTCATTAGGATCTTCATCATTCATTTTTACCACCTGAATTGTTCTTTCTTCTACATTCTGAACTGTGGCTTCAGTTCCAGGCCCCTCCTCTTGGGAAGGAAGTGGTGAAGAAGCTATCTGGTGGTATGATATTTGTTCTTGGAGATTCTCATCAGCAAGGACTTCTTTTGTGGCAATTTCTTCAATGTCTTGAGATGTAGGCACTGTTTCAGACAATTCTTTGATTTCTTCTTCAACATCACCTGTGAGCGGACCTTTCTTATCAGTACCTTTCAATTCATTTACGGTATCAAAGAGATTTTTGCTTCCATCAGCATGTTTTGGGACAACATTATCATTCGTCAGATTCTCAGGATCAGCAGCTGAAATTTGAGAAGCCAAGTGAGAAGAGCTGTCTTCAAGTATCCTTTTGTCAATTATATTTTGCTGACTTCTCTCGGAGTCAAATGTGTCTGCTTTGATCTCATCAGAGGAAATATTGGATATGTGTACTATCTTGTCATCTATTTGAGCTACCTCAGAGCCACTTGCTGGCTTTACCTCTGCTGCGTCTGCCACATTAATCTCTTTGGAAAATCGATTTCCTTCATCTACTATCTTCTCCTTTATCAGCTCCTCCGGTTCTTCTGCCACAACGGTCACACTGCCTATAGGCTTCTTGCTAACTTCATTTTCTGCATTTTCTTCTTCCTCTCCTTCTATAGCTGATTTTTCTTGTTTCAGGGGTGGCTGTACTTGAGAATTTAGATTCGTGATTTCTGTCTGCTCAGTTGAATCTTTGGCTACAGGATCTTCAGCCAATGCCCGGCTGGATTCTTTCACCTGCTAAGTTATGATGATTGAAATCCATTATTCACTTAAGAAATTATATTTATCACAATGAGAATTTCAAGCTGACCTCATCAATTGTGTCATCCACGGCAGATTCACTTTGAAGTTCCTTTTTGTTGTTAGATTCTACTAAGGTATGCTTAAGGGTTTCATCACCATCAGTTTCCTCAACATCTTCCTTCACCTGATAATAATATTGACTGTCAAAGAATTGAGCCAAGAAGATGATTTGTGAAGTTTTTTTTATGCTTGATAGTTAGTCTGACCTGTTCCACTGAAATGACGGCCTTTGTTGTCTCATCTGCATTCTGCAATTCTATAGAACTAACTTCAGCTTCCAGTTCCAGTTCTGCCATCTCTTCTGTGCCCTTTTTATATGTTTGAGATTCTTGGAATCTCTTTTTAATGGAATCCAAACACTGGCTTTGATTTTCACTATTGATTTCCTCAATGGTATTGGGTTTGACTTCATAGTTTGATATATTGCTTTGATCTGATTTATCCCTTTCACCGACACTTTCAAGCTTCTCACTGGACTCAACAGATCCAAGATTCTGTAAAAATAATAAAGAAATGTCGATACTTTATTCAAATCAGAGTGATATTTGTTAGTTTGAGATATATCAGAATCCGATAGTGAAGAAGCTTTACCGTTTGAGATAGGATATGAGCAGAGGGTCAAGGAAAATGACCCGTAGGTTATAATTAGTGGGGTAGGAGATGCCACAATTGTGCCTATTTCCACTTTTCCAGTTTCTAACTGCACCTAAGTTTTGATTCATCATTTTTAAGTTTTTACCTCTATTTAGTTTCAAGAGACCTGCCAAAATTACTGGCATAATTGTACCTTTTTGGCATCTACTGTTGATAAAGCAATCCCCAAACCACATCAGTGAACGGGTTTGGCCTTTATTCTAACTCATTTTCTTCTATTATTGAAAGGAAAGTATATTTTTCATACCTCTTCTGTTTGTCCATGACATTTTATGTGATCAGCAGCCTCAACTTCCTGTTTCTGGTTTCCTTTTTCAATTTCTCTATCTCCTTTCTCTGGTACAGCACCTTCTTCTAAGGTCACTTCAGATATGTTCAAAGGATTCTCTTCTTCCAGGATGGTTACTTTCCTACCCGCACTAGTTGGTTCGCTAGATTCCAAGGAAGCAACTGGTAAAGATGATTCCACATAATCAATTTTTTTTGATTTCCCACTCTCTCCCTCAATTACTAGGTCCCTTGTTTCTTCCACATTTGTTAGTTCTGTTTCTTCTTGCTTCAAGGAGTGCGCTTCAGTTTGTAAGTCATGATGCTCTTGCACATTCTCAGACTGGTAATACTGGACATTTTCTGTTTTTCTCTCGATTCCGGTATCCAAAGACCCCAATGTAGCTGCCTCTCGTGCATTTACGGTCTTATCTTCATCCCGTGTAGAAGCTGTTGATTGTGGAACCAAGGGATTTACTGCATTATCATATGCGTTTTGATCAATTTCTACATTCTCGTCTATTCTCTCAATTGCTTCACTTTTCTCAGATTCTTTTGCATCAAATGTGCTGCATGAAGGTGTTTCAGCTGCGACCAACTCCTTCTGAGTCTCTCTCTCCGCCAGTGTAGCGTCATTTGATACATCATGTCTTGATTCTTCTTCAGTTTCATTCGTAACTACCAAAATTGGTGAGTAATTTTTCTCAACCAAGTCGGAGAAACTTTCTGGCTTGACATCAATGTCCCCACCCATCAGTGTAGTTTCTTTTGTGTCTGTTATAATTGGTTCCTTCATATCAGAAGTTGGAAGTTCCGGTCCTGTGGGGCTCCTTTCTTCTGTTAATTCTCTCACAGACTCACAGCTGCACTCATGAGCTTCAGGTTGTACTTTCCCTGAGAGTTCTTTGCTGTCAGATTTTGGGATGGAAACGCTAATATGACTTTCACTGGTTTCTTTTGGCAGTGTTAAGTCTTCAGATGCTTCTGCAGAATGGAGACCACTACTGTGTTCTTCTTTGTCTGTCAATAATTCAGATATTGTTGCTTCAACAGAAGCCGTTGCTTCCGAATTCAGTTCTTTGACCTGTTAAAAAATGTGAAACTACACTTAAGGGCTAGTGAAGTGCAGCTAAAATAGAAATGTATGAACCAGATCGGACGCTGACCTCTTCTTTTAGCTCCATTACATCATTTTCAAAGTCCTTTTCTTTCTGCAGAGGATTCTCACTATGTTTTTCTTGTGAAATCTCCAACTTCTCGTTCTCATGGATGATCTGTTTCACATTGACCTCATCAATTCTACAAATAACCTCTTGTTCCTATGTGAAAGGATGCTGTGTTACTCAAATAACAAAGTTTGTACTAGTTCCAATATCAATTCTTAGAGCGAATTTCCAAATTACCTCTTGTTTCGGCATCATTAACTTGACATCATCTTCAGTTACAATTTCTCTACTTTGTTCTATGATCCGCTCTTTCAGTTTGTTTGCCTCATTCTCTGGATCCTTAGCTGCACGCATTTTGTCAGGTTCTTCAAGTATCTGTAAATGAGAGAGAAGTTTGCATGTTAAATCTGATTTGAGCATCAACTGTGAGCAGCATTGAATATCATGCCAACCTCCTCTTTGGATGTCCCTTCTGCTTCATCTGGTCTGCAGCTTAAGGCTATTTCTTCAGTACTCAATCGTGAAATATTTGTTCCAGTATGTTCTTCCATTAAAGTCTGTGTTTCAGAGTCCTTGATAAAATCAGCACTCTTCTCACTTCCATGTTTCTGCATAGCGTGTAAAGTTTGTATTTTGTTAAGAGTAACAATGAACTTCATAAATAAAATGAGATGGGCTAATTTTTATGTATTCAAGGGTATACCTCTTTGGTTTCTCCATCCTTTGTTTCTTCTTCTACTTTTTCTGTGGAGTCTGCTCCATATGCATTTTCAAGTTTCTCTACTTCGGTTTCACTTGTTATTGGTTTTTCATCCACAGTACTTCTGTCACTAGATGTTTCCTCAACTACTTGGGCCACCTGCATCATTTACAAATATCATTAATTCTAGTTTTCCTTAAGAGACAACTTGTCAGTTTAGAGGAAACTGAAAATCAAAATTTTGATATCTTGAGCATTCTTATCCTGTGATCACCTCTTTCACTGCCACTCTTTCAACCTTGATCTCATTGGTGTCTTTGGCCCCTTCATCTTTCGTTTCTTCTATATTCAGAATGCCTAAAGGGTCATGAGTTTCCTTTTCATTTGAAATTGGAGCTTCATTTCCCAAGGCTTGTAATGCAGAAATTTCAATTTCTTCTGGTTCGTTCTTTTGTAAATCCTGTAATTCATGTTCCCCATAATTTGTTGTCTCCTCACTGTTCTGATTGGCGTCCTCTTTCATTGCCACTCTTTCTACTTCAGTTTCATCAGTAACCTTCATACCTACTTTCTTTTCTTCAACATTCTGAATGTCTTCAGTCTCATCAGTAGTCTTTTCATTTGATAGCGGTGCTCCATTTTCAATGGCAGAAGGAATTCCTGAGTTCTTAAAATCTTCTACTTCATTCTTTTCCAACTCAACATGCCCTTCACTTTCTGTTGCCTCCTCTCTTTTCTGATTGGCCTCCTCTTCTTCTTTAACATTTTGAATGTATTCAGTCTCATCAATAGTCTTTTCATTTGAAATTGGCGCTTCATTTAGGATGACTGAGGGGATCCCTGTGTTTCCAATTTCTTCTACTTCATTCTTTGCCAACTCCACTTGTGCTTCCCATTCTGTTGTCTCCTCGCTGTTCCGATTGGCCTTCTCTTTCACCGCCACTCTTTCTGCTTCGGTCTCATCTTTGATCCCTTCTTCTTTCTTTTCTTCAACATTCTGAATGTCTTCATTCTCATCAATAGTCTCCTCACTTGAAATCAGTGCTTCATTTTCGATGGTCAAGGGAACTCCTGAGCTCTCAATTTCTTCTACTTCGTTCTTTCCCAACTTGACTTCTGCTTCATATTCTGCTGTCTCCTCATTGTTCTGATTGGCGTCCTTCATTGCAACACTTTCTACTTCGGTCCCATCAGTATCCTTGACCCCTTCTTTCCCTCCTTCCACTGTATTTTCTTCAACATTCTGAATTTCTTCAGCATCATCTGTAGCCTTTTCATTTGAAGCTGACTCCTCATTGTCAACAGTCATCAGAATTGCTGAGTTTTCAACTTCTTCTGGTTCATTATTTTCTTCACATTTTGCTGTCTCCTTGCTGTTCTGATTAGCTTCCTCTAGCCAGATACTGCTAACATTGCCTTCAACAGCTTGGACGGTAGATTCATATTCTTCTTTTTTCTTTACAGAAGAAGCTTCAGATCTAGCCATGTTTTTACTTTTGTCCTGCACGATTTCTGTTTCTTCAACCAGTGAGGTTGCCAGAGTTGAGTTGAGGCTTTCATCATCGTGATTTGTCTCGCTTGCACTACTCTGACCAGTTCCAGCATTCTCGGACTCCTCAACATTCTGGAAAAGACAGGTCCATCAATTCCCAACATAAGTTAAATTGTCTAAAATTTACATGAGGCCTAGATAACGTGAACTATGAACTGCATATCTGAAATAATAACCTCTTTGTTTGAAATCTGTGCGTTTGTTTCACTAGTCTGGAAGTTATTGACCATCTCTTCTTCGGTAGATTCCAGTGAAAGAGATTTAATGTTGCTCTCATCAGTTAATTGGCCATCAGTGTCCTTAACTTTTGGCATTTCTGACTCCACATTCTCTTCAGGTTCATCAGCCTTCTCTCCTCTTCTGTCACTAGATGTTTCCTCAACTTCTTGGGCCACCTGCATCATTAACAAATATCGTTAATTCTAGTTTTCCTTAAAGAGACAACTTATCAGTTTGGAGGAAACTGAAAATCAAAATTTCGTTATCTTGAGCATTCTTATCCTGTGATCACCTCTTTCACTGCCACTCTTTCAACCTTGATCTCATTGGTGTCTTTGGCCCCTTCTTTCTTTTCTTCTATATTCAGAATGCCTAAAGCGTCATCAGTTTTCTTTTCATTTGAAATTGGAGCTTCATTTCCCAAGGCTTGTAATGCAGAATTTTCAATTTCTTCTGGTTCATTCTTCTGCAAATCCTGTAATGCATGTTCCCCATATTTTGTTGTCTCCTCGCTGTTCTGATTGGCGTCCTCTTTCACTGCCACCCTTTCTACTTCAGTTTCATCGGTAACCATCATCCCTATTTCTTTCTTTTCTTCAACATTCTGAGTGTCTTCAGTCTCATCAATAGTATTTTTATTTGATAGCAGTGCTTCATTTTCGATGGCATAAGGAATTCCTGAGTTCTCAAAATCTTCTGCTTCATTCCTTTTCAACTCCACAAACATTTTGCTTTCTGTTGCATCCTCTCTATTCTGATTGGCCTCCTCTTCTTCTTTAACATTCTGAATGTATTCAGTCTCATCAATAGTCTTCTCATCTGAAATTGGTGCTTCATTTTCAATGGCCAAAGGAGTTCCAGAGTTTTCAAATTCTGTTGCTGCATTTTTTTCAAACTCCACATGCGCTTCACTTTCTGATGTCTCCTCTCTATTATGAGCAGCCTCCTTGTCTTCTGTAACGTTCTGAATGTATTCAATCTCGTCAATAGCATTCTCATTTGAAATTGGTGCTTCATTTTCGATGGCTGAAGGAATTCCTGAGTTTTCAAATTCTTCTGCTTTGCTCTTTTCCAGCTTCACATGTTCTTCACCTTCTGTTATCTCCTTCCTATTCTGATTGGCCTCCTCATCTTCTTTAACATTTTGAATGTATTCAGTCTCATCAATAGTCATCTCATTTGAAACTGTTGCATCATTTTCAATGGCCAAAGGAATTCCTGAGTTTTCAAATTCTGCTGTTTCATCCTTTTCCAATTCAACATGCCCTTCACTTTCTGTTGCCTTCTCTCTACTCTGATTGGCCTCCTCTTCTGCTTTAAGATTCTGAATATATTCAGTCTCATCAATAGTCTTGTCATCTGAAATTGGTGGTTCATTTTCAATGGCCAAAGGAATTCCTGAGTTTTCAAATTCTGCTGTTTCATCCTTTTCCAACTCAACATGCCCTTCGCTTTCTGTTGCCTCCTCTCTTTTCTGATTGACCTCCTCTTCTTCTGTAACATTTTGAATGTATTCAGTCTTATCAATTGTCTTTTCATTTGAAATTGGTGCTTCATTTACGATGACCGAGGGGATCCCTGAGTTTCCAATTTCTTTTACTTCATTCTTTGCCAACTCCTCTTGTGCTTCACATTCTGTTGTCTCCTCACTGTTCCGATTGGCCTTCTCTTTCACCGCCACTTTTTCTGCTTCGGTCTCATCTTTGATCCCTTCTTTCTTTTCTTGCATAGTAGCTTCTTCATCATTCTGAATGTCTACATTCTCATCAATAGTCTCCTCACTTGAAATCAGTGCTTCAGTTTCAATGGTCAAGGGAAATCCTGAGCTCTCAATTTCTTCTACTTCGTTCTTTCCCAACTTGACTTCTGCTTCATATTCTGCTGTATCATTGTTCTGATTGGCCTCCTTCATTGCAATACTTTCTACTTCGATCCCATCAGTATCCTTGATCCCTTCTTTCCCTCCTTCCACTGTATTTTCTTCAACATTCTGAATTTCTTCGGCATCATCTGTAGCCTTTTCATTTGAAGCTGATGCCTCATTTCCAACAGCCATCAGAATTGCTGTGTTTTCAAATTCTTCTGATTCATTATGTTCTTCACATTTTGTTGTCTCCTTGCTGTTCTGATTAGCTTCCTCTAGCCGGACACTGCTAACATTGCCTTCAACAGCTTGGACGGTAGATACATTCTCTTCTTTTTTCTCTCCCAAAGATGCTTCTGATCTAGCTATGTTTTTACTCTTTTCCTGCACGATTCCTGTTTCTTCAACCAGTGAGGTTTCCAGAGTTGAGTTGAGGCCCTCATCATCGTGATTTGTCTCACTTGCACTACTCTGACCAGTTCCAACATTCTCGGACTCCTCAACATTCTGGAAAAGACAGGTCCATCAATTTCCAACATAAGTTAAATTGTCTAAAATTTACATGAGGCCTAGATAACAAGAACTATGAACTCCAAATCTGAAATTATAACCTCTTTGTTTGAAATCTGTGCATTTGTTTCACTAGTCTGGAAGTTATTGATCATCTCTTCTTTGTCAGATTCCTGTGAAAGATATTTAATGTTGCTCATATCAGCTAATTGGCCATCAGTGTCCTTTACGTTTGGCATTTCTGCCTCCGCACTCTCTTCAGATCCGTCAGCCTTCTCTCCTTTAGGTTTATAGGCAGTTTCACTACATTTATCCGCCTCTGAGTCTGGAAATAACGCCTTGTTTGACCTTTCAATACTTTCTCCAGGCTCATAATTCTGCAATTTTTCTTCCACCTCTTCTTCATGTTTCAATGCCTCCTTAATCTCCTCCTGAACCTCTGGTGGCTCACTATTGCTCCCATTGTCATTCACTTTAATTTCCCGCTTCTCTTCTGCAACTTCTTCTCCAGTAGAACGTTCACCTTTCAGGCTTTCCTGATCATTCAGGACTGAGAATTGAAATGTCAGATTAGCACTTCGATCAATTTCATTCACAATGCTACCATCTGTCTCTGAACCTTCAGAATCCTGCTAAGAAGAACAATTTTTGCTGAAAAACCATGTATGTAGAAATTTAATGAGTGGAACACCAACATAACATTTAC
>JANSVA010000008.1:10070259-10085825 GCA_025504915.1 Erythroxylum reticulatum | reverse complement strand
GTATGAACCATATATAGATAGTTGAGTAAGTCAATATAATATTTGTCATTCTAAAGTAATTACAGAGAATATTCTACTGTTCTTGATTAGTAATGATTTATGGAATTCTCTAGCCAGAGTGAATTGATATTTGAAAATGAGTTTTCAAATTTCAATTATAAATCAATTACTAATTAGGAAGAACGAACATGATTGGATGATAAGAGTAAGCACTGTGTCCATACTCTGTCCAATTAGAATATTGAATGACGAAATGATTAAATTATACATTATAACTATGCATTGACAAATTAAGTCAATCACTTTGACATTTCTTATATTTGGGTAATCATAACATGTTGCTAAATGTCAATCATGACTTATGATTATGAATTATTTAAATGGAGAATTAAAAATAAATTAAAAGAAGTTTTAATTTATGAATTTTCTATTTAAAAGGAAGAACATTTTAGAAGCTAGAATTTTTTGTCTTCTTCCTCTAAAAGTAATTTGAGAATTGCTCTATAGATACCATCAGAGGCTGAACAATTGGATAGCTCGTGATTGATCAATCGAAATTTTTTTAAAAGATTTTTCAACATAAATTGAACAAAGTACGATTTCTAAATCGATTTGTGTTTTATTCAAGTTTAATCAATTATCGGGATCCGCTCAGAATCTGTAAAAAGAAATTATTTTTCGTTGCACCCGTGATTCAATCACAGTTGAATTCCAACTTGTTGTACCTTGGTATATAAGAGATTAATTGACTTATCAAATAGCTTAAGAGAATATGGCAGTGTATATATTCTCTTATGCTATGACTTAAGTATACATATATTAAATTAGCCGATGTAGATGGTGGCCAGTGACACACTAAAGTGATGTGGACGGTGGCAAAGAAGAGTCTAAAGAGGAATTGATGATGAAATCAGCCAGATCGGTTCCTATCTGAACACATCAGCCACCGTCCATGGAGGCCTAAAGGTCTAATTGTGTGGGCAAGAATACTGAATACATGTCATCTCACATTCAAGTGGATCCTTTTTTATTCAGCCATTTTAGCTTCTTCTTCTTCTTCTTTTTTCGTATAGTTGAATGTTTAAAGTCGTATTGGAGGCCAAGAAAGCAATCTCACTCAAACAGACCAAAACAAAACATTATTGTCTTTCTTGGCCGCCCATATATGGGTAATTGGTGGGATTCCTATTTGGGTTTGCCTTTTAGTCACATTTTGCATAATTACAGCCAGATGACATAAGAAGAATGTGCAAGTGCCGTAGCCTTTTCAACTAATTGATTAGGCATTTACATTCTCAGGTTCCATGTCATCATATTATGATTTTGAGGCTTTAACATTTTTTTAATAAAAGGATGATTTATATTTTCTATTTTTCAACATTGCATCAAATAAATCTATTTAATAATATATAAATTAAGTTATGAATTAAGTTAAGAACTAGATAATTGAATTTGTAATATTCCTTTTTTTCAAAGAGTTGATCTAGTACCATTTGACCACCCTACTCATGGGTTACTAACTCTTTGAGAATTTGTGATCAAGTCCTTGAACTAATGTAACTTGGCGCAAAAGCTACATTTAAAAGGAGTAGATTGATCATTCTCAGGAGCAGCAACGCTAAAAATAGGCAACAAATGGAAGTTGGAAGGATATAGAAGATTGGTTAGTCATCACCTATAGGTCTAATGAATTGGATATGGAACTTTTACTCCAAAATTGTTGAATGGTAAGCGCAGGGGATTTGCAAATTAGCATCGTCCAAAAACATGCAAAGATGACCAATGTGGCAAACAAAAGAAAGTAAGAAACATAAAGATCAAGAATCGTGGTGGTTTGGATTGGCTAGGTTGGTGGGGTCATACCAGAAGAAGACAAGCATGCATAGGTCGATGACCTAAGTGGAGCCATTTCAGCTCCGGTTTAGAACATGTTTCTATATATATATGTAGCTATTAGCCGCCATTGGACCCAGCTAACAAACGTTGTTGTAAATTCTGACTGTTTACTTTTTCCCTTGAGAGAATTCTGGTACTCTGCCATGTTGGAACCGTGGCCATATGGCTGGCTGCTTTTTGGTGTCACCCCGTAACACGAGACTTTGAATCCCTTTGGCAAGCAGCTCCAACAAAGACAGAGACCAAAAAGGAATGATTAAGGGGATGAAACAAGCTTTACCTCACAATTATTAGTTTTACCCTAAAGTAAGCTTCTTTATTGGGATGATGAAAAGCGTAAAAACAGCACATGGGTTGGGTTTCTTTTGAAAATTTGAAGCCCAATCCTTGATTCTCTCCTTCACGTGTTCTTGCCTCAGGCCCAACTAAAGTAGTGTTACTACGTGTATTTGGCTAACATCAAAACAAAAGAAGTAAGAAACTTATAACATCATTTTGTAAATGATGGTTAAACTCACAAATATATGGGAGGGAAGGGAGAACACCACTTTATGCAACTTATAATGCAGCATATTTATCAAATTAAACTCATAATGTTTTTATTTGATTTAGAGACAACAACAAGTCAGATCTAATTAGGCTATTCCGAGAAAAGTAGCAAGCACGAGCTTATGACAAACTTAACCTAAAGTAGCTTTGCCTAGATCAGGTTCAATTGACTTAGCTTAAATTATTTTTTAAAAAATAAAATATAAAATGATTTTAATTTTTAAATTTATTTATCAATTTTAGGCTAGATTGACTTGAGTTGTAGTTGTCCAAGTCTGACATAATCTAAAGTCTTAAATTTTTAAAAAATAGGGCCTAAGATTCAATTAACCTGAAATTTGACACGTTGACTTCGAGGTGGGTGAGCCTGTTGCGACCTATAGTTTGATGGCTCGACTCATAAATAGTACTCGTAGAATAACGAACGTTAAACTCTGTGTGTTTGTAAGACAACGAATTTGATAAAATACTAAGGTAAAAGGATATTTCAATTATTACAATTAGCCCTATTACTACACCATGGGATACCTAGGATTCTACTGAAAGGAAAAAAGAAAACGACGTCAGATTAGCATGTAAGTACTATATTAATATTAATACTATGTCTACCCGCCGGTGATTGTGGGCTGACTGACTGAGCAGGGAACATCATCAGTTCCCAGACGCAAATAACAATATCAAAGGGCAAAACCGGAAATTTAAGGAAGACAAAACGATACGCGGTAAAAAAAGCCGTTGCTCATCGAAACCTTTAAATTTTTGGCGCCAAATTCGTCCTTCACTTGGTTTTCGCTACCCGTAAAAATCCGGGCAGGCAGCCGCCCCAATCCGCCTTACTTACTTGACTTTATAAACCCCCGCAATCACACATTTGTAATATTTGTATATTATATAATAATAATTCTCTCTCTCGTATTATTTTCTTGCAAAAAATCTCTCTTTTTCTACCACTTTCTCGGCTCATTTTCTCTTCATTTCCCCTAAAACATAAGGCATCCAAAGACTCTTTTCCTCTCTTCTGTCCCTCTTTCTTTCTTTCTTTCTTTCTCCCCTTGTTCTGATTCTTCAGTAAATATCCCATCTTTTCTCTCCTCTGTTTTGCTCTGTTTTTTCTCTGTTTCACTTCATTCTTTTACTGATTGGATATGGGGGTTTCAAACAAGTCACAGGTGGATTCCAGCTTGGACTCCGAAGCTAAAAAATGGGTAATCGCTGGAATCTCGATACGTACTTCGTTGAAGCCGATTAGCACGAGACCAAGAGTGAAAGAAAGTGACGATGGTTATGGTGGCGATGATACTGAGGAATGCTCAACTACACCGACTGCTAAAGAAGCAAGAATACCAGAAAGATTGCCGTGCCCGCCGGCTCCGAGGAAACGTCGCCCTTCACGATGTCACTATAATGGTGTTAGGGAGTTCTTTACACCACCTGACTTGGATACAGTGTTCCAGTGTTATGCTGAGAAAGCAAATTGAAAGCTTGAGATTAGTGTGGCGCCGTAGGCCACTAGTAGGAGAGGTTGAGTTAGAAAATAGAAATTAGGTGTTTCGTAGTTTTTGTGGTTTCTTTAATATCAGCTTGTGTTCTTAGTTTGGCAAAAGTTAGGAGTGGAAGTTGTAAAAAGATATGAGATTTCATCAAATGACTATTTTAGTTTTGCTTTGCTTCTGTTGGGTTTGAGTTTTCTTTCTCTTGCTGTGTTTTAAATTTTTTTTTGGCTTGAGAATGCGATGTTCTTGTTCTTGTAGAGACCTTGCAATGGATTGAAACTACCGACTGCATTTTATGTAATACTTCAGCTTCTTTAAAGCTTGAAGGTTAATTGATTCGAGAGAAACTTGTTACAATCCCCGTATTCTTGTCAAGTTGGTCAGCTTAAGCATGAGAAGTTATGATTTGTGGTGGAGATTGTCATTTGTCATTTGCTGTCTATGTCAGAAGCTAACAGTGGCCACTTAGAATCTTGTTGAGTGGAAACTGGAAAGTTCCCAAAGCAGTGTACCTTCAAGTTAGCTATGATTATTCTCTGCTATGATCATATTTAATATTTTATCAAAACTTCTGTTCCCACCAACCATTTTTCGCTCAAAATAATTAGCGTGGCAGTGATATTTTTGAACCAAAAGACTGAAGTTGTGAGTTCAGTGTTTATAGTACCCGGCCATAACATCCAATCTTCTTCACCTTCCCTTGTGTTGTCTCACTTCTTGAAGCTCTGTTTACATTAAAAGAAAGCACACACGTGTACACTGTAAGAAGGTTTCCACTGATGGAGGGTATCAAGGAAAGTAGGCGAAAGTAAATCTTTTTCATGGCTCAGATGCTGCATGGATGCATGGAATGATTCACACCCATTGCTTTGACGGTGACCTCATGTCATGTAATCTTAGAGCCACTCCATTCCCATTCATGTACACACCTCTCCTTTTGTGCTCTGCTAATTCCGTCTTTCATCCTTTCTCTCATGACCCACTTTAATGACCCACCTCACCTCCAACCCCAACTTGCCTCGGAGTCCTCTCTGGTTAGAAAATGACAATACATAAATTGGCTTGCTAGGATCCTATGCGTACGTGGGAGCTGAGAAGGTTGGTTGGTTTCACTTTGAAGCACTTCATGACAAGGACCTTGTGAAAACGTCGCTGTTTTATGGATAAGATTTAAGGCATATTTATCATCTACTAAACAGTCAATACATGTACTTGAAAGATTTGGGGGATTTGTTTTATGGAGGGGGGGGGTTCCTTTTTTTTTTGTTTTTTTACTCCTTTTGCATATTAAAAACAGGGCAAAGGTTTCTAGGGATTAGAACGCTTTTAAGAAAGCATAACGATAAAGATGTGCTAAAAAATTAACGTTTTACTTTGTTGGATCTTTGTCATTTTGAATTTGTTATGTTCATTGTTGATGGCGTGAGGGCTAAGGTTGTTCATTTTGTCTTCTCCTTCTTTAAAGAAACCATTTATTCTGATGCAAAATTAGACTTGGCATCTGTCACCTTAGAGGAAACAATTAAGGTTCGAACCCAATTCCCTCCTATGACTTCACCAACTGCTTAAAATTTACATGTTCTATGGTCTCTAACAATTTATAGAGCAAAAATAGCTTCTTCTTGGATCCTAAAGCTGTCACTAGTCTTGAGCAAGAGACGTTCATTCCATCCTGTATCAAGAGGGGAGTCCTCAGGCGCTAAGAAACCAATCCTTTTTAACAAAAGAAACGCCTTTTGCAGTGACGTTAATGCTCATTGATGTATGCACAAACAATTTTGACCAAGTTAAAGACATGACGTTGAAGAAATTGAATCAGTTGAGCCTGTCTGGTCTGGTTAGATTCATATTTCCGTGTAAAGTGGGGATCATAAAAACTACAACATTAACACTATCGAAGTCTAATAAGGTAAGTAATATACAACTTTACTCTTAATTAACAGGATCAAATTAAATCGATAAGTAATTGCTAATTAGGTTAATGCACGTGAAAAAAGGGTGTGAGGGATGTGACTCTCACAAGTAGAGGCAGCAAACACAAAGCTTGGGACTTCTTTAAATACATGGACGCACTAAACAAGGCAGGCAGAAATAAATGGTGACCGATAAGATGGATACGTTTGTACGCAAAAATTGTAGAAAAGCACATGAATTAATGGAGGCCATTTACAACATGCACACGTGGGCCTCCACCCTCACCAAGGTATCCTAAGTAATGATAATATATATCATATTGAGAATATAAATAGATAGTCAGCAACAAAAGTCAATTGGGGCAATCCAGGAGGAACGAAATTCGATGATATAATGCGTGCGTGTTTTTCTTTCAACGCGGTTTTAACCTGGCCAACTTGGGTGTCTGCCCGGACTGCCCGTCAAAATTCATTTTGGCGGGAAAGTTGAGCCCTAGTTTCTCAGAATCGCACGGAAAATTTTGGCGCCAAGACGTCTGCGCTTAGCCCGAGAAATGCGGGCATCCGACGGCTAAGATTCGAACGAGGTACGGGATCATCAGAGACGTCATGCGGTCTCTCCTTCACTTCCCGACCCTTGGATAGTGGGACCCACGGAATCCTATGCTGGACCAACGGTATGGTCTACTCTAATCTGTGCTGAAGGCCATTGGGCTTCAATTTTCAAAAGCTTGTGTGTGATTTGGTTTGATGATGGTCCAAAAAAGAAGTGGCCTCGGCCCTCTAAAAGGAACCCAAAAGAGAAAAAGAATGTTTTGACAGTTGTTGGAGGATCAGCGGGCTACTCGCGAGTGATGTCAAGGCCTGAACTAAATTAAAGAACGAAACTAAATGCACTCCACATCAGAATTAAGAATCTCTAGGAAAGGATATGAGACAAATCAACGAACAAACATGTTCGAAATGGTACCTGGTTAGCATAAGCCAATGGTAGGTTGCCAGAAATTCAAGTTATCCTAATTCTTAATTCTCGCAAGTCAATAAAGATAAATAATACGAATCAACAAAAATATAAGTATTTAAAAGACGAATCAACAAACATATAAATACTTAAAAGTGAGACAGTGATAGAAATTAAACTCTGGCCGAATAAAACTCGAAAGTGCTGAAAAAAAAACAGTAAGATGTGTGAGTTGCATCCATATCAACTAAATATAAGGTATGGGAAGGTTTGTTGTTGCATTGTCAATACAACAACTAACAACAAAGCCAACATAAATAATTGATGTTGGATTTGTCAAAAGGTTACAAGTTCGAATCATAAAAACAGTTTTTTTTTTTTTGTTTTTTGGGAAAAAAATGCAAGAGAAAAGTTGCGTACATCAATCAAGTTCTCTCGCAAACTGAAATCCATCCCGTGCACTAAATACATTGACCCTTGTCCACTAACTTAAAGCCTAGTGAGAAATGGAAATATGTACATTCTTATTCATCCTGAAATAACACCCCTTTCTGTTTAACTTTTCAATTGGGACAAGAAATTTTGCCTTCTTGAATAATAAATTATGATTCATACATCAACCTCGATCAACTTATTGGATGCCCATATCCTTAAAGCTTCTGATATCTTGCTTTCCTCAACTTGAATGCGTCTCAATTGCGGCAGGTTGAAGACAATGAACTCCACAGCCTCAGCCTCAATCCTACTACATTGCTTAATATCCACACTCACCAACCTCCTGCAGCTCTTCGAAATAGATAGAATTGTCGCGCTTGTAAGTCCTTTACACCCCCTCAAATTCAATTCACTCAAAGAAGCGCAAGAAATTAACATGGAAATTAACTCCTTATCAAGCAAGCACTCATTGAATGACAGGTCCAGTTTCCTTAATTGTTTCAAATTCTGTCCTAAAGATGCAAGCAAACCAGATTCCCTCTCAACAACCTCGCAATTTATTAGTGCCAATTCTTCAAGCCCAGAACTTAAGGCAATTCCAACAGCCTTTAGCCCTTCACCAGTAACAAGGCAACAACTTTGCAGCCTAAGAGTTGAGAGACCCCTAAAATTTATTGCAGCAGCTGCGAGATGATCATTATCAAGGTCTAGAGGTAAGCGAAGGTCGAGTTTCTGCAAATTACATCGACAGTTACTGATAAACTGAAGCAAACCCTCTCTACTGCCGCCATCATAAACCAGTAAAGAATTCAAAGAATCACATTTTTCAGCCAATTTTAACAAGACCGCATTAACAATACTTCTACAGGTTCTTAACTCAACTTCTTGGAGACCCTCCAAGCACCTGATAAATGACAGAAATGATCCTCCATCACCAACACCTTCACAGCTCTTTAATTTCAATTTCTGGAGCTTTTTACAGCTCCTCCATAGCCACCCGCATCCCAAGTCATCCCCTCGAATCCCAGATAAACAAAGACTCCCCAACCCTAATTCTGCATCGGGCTCATCAACTAAAAACAAACCACATTCGCTATTGGCATTCAATTCATCCCCAATTTCACCGTTATTATTCATATAGATAGACAACTCCTTCAAACACGAAAAAGACACAACCCAGCTGAAAAAGAGAGGCCTTGAAAGAGAGATAGTAAGAGAAGTGAGAAGAGTACATGAATTTGACAGAGAAAGCAGAGAGGAGCGAACGACAGGACCTCCCAAGAACCTGAGGTGTGTAAGCTGGGAGCAAAAGGAGGAAACCACACGGATAAGACTTGCGTTGAAAATTGTGCTGCTGGTGGTTGCTTTCAAGGTGGGGTCAAAGGAGAGGAGGAGAGAAAGAGAGGATAGAAAAGGGTAGTGAGAAAGAAGAGAGGAAAGGGAAGGAAGCGTGGAATCTTCAGCTGTGAACCTTAGAGAAAGAGAGGTTTTTGATGTCCGGTAGAGGTAAAGCCATCGCTTTGAGACTAAACAAACCGATAAAGCTGATGAAGATGACGATGATTTCGAGACCCTGGAGAGGATTTCCTGAAGCAGATCATCACACAACATGCTATCCATCTCTTCTGCAGGTTCTTGACGGTTAACGAAAGATAAAATTCTACTCTTGATTCTTCTTCTTCTTCTTGCTCCTCTGTATAATTGGCATCAAATCATCGGCATGCTGTTGTTACCTGGCAGGAGAAAGTAGTTTCTGGGTGGGTTTTCTTTGAACTGTTGTGTTCAGCGACAACTAAGAAGATTCCGGAACTTGGAAGAGGCGGAGAAGCGTGAGAGAGAGAGAGAGAGAGAGAGAGGGGAGAGCTTTGTGTGGCAAGAAATGAAATGGCAAACATGGGAGAGGGGAGTTGGAACTTTGGAGACGCTTTTTTTCAACGCAGTTTAGAGACAGTGAAAGACACGCTCTCCCCCCACGCTTCCATCGGTTTTTATTAAAGAACAGCAGTAAAGTGAAGCAAACAAATTGCTTTATACTGCCTATTACTAAATTGTCATTGTTGTTTATGTTTTCTTGATAAAAACATATGGTTTTTATGAAGTACGGACAGTTATTGAGAGGTGGATTAGGTGAGATGCTGCTGTGCCACGCTCTCCCTAAGGAGCAACTATTCTTATAATATACATCTTTTATTCCTTAATCATATTAATTACTTAGATCGTTTATTAATTTGCAGCAAGAATCAAAATTTAAGAAAACACATCTGTTGAATTCGATATAGGTATCAATTAATTCGCGAAAAATAAATATTTTACCCTTCAGTGTATTATTTTATTAAAGTCAGTGCTCTCTTTTTAGAGGCTACTTGAATGTTATATTAATTTGGTTTTATTGGATTGAATTTTGCATAAAATAAGGGACATACTAACATTTATAATATCATCATCGTCAACCCCTAACTAACATTTTGCGGAGTGAAAAACATCTGATAATAAGCGACAGATAAAAAGTATATCATCGATTCCTCCTCCAGTTTCTAACTGGTACAGAATCTGACGTTACTGGTGTCGAACAGCATATGAATTGACATGATGCCCACAAAGAAATGGATGACCCATCAGCCAAGGACTACTTCTTAATGGAACTTTAAAGGGACCAAATGAATGCTAGTATGGATCGAGTAGCTCTTTTCTTTTTGGTGGGCATGATTGAATCCTGGTGGGGTCCCTCCCAAGTCCCAACCCTTATTTAAAGCTTTATTTTTGCTTTCTTTAATGGCATTTTTGCGTCTGTTTCTGACTTCTGACAAGTGCCTTGTAAATAACCGTTCACTCTTTTAGTTTCAATTTTTTTGTTTTTTGGGTTTCTCTGGTGTGACTGAGAAAGATGACAGAAATATGTGTCGCTACAAATTACACGCCAGCTGAATTTGGCCTTCTTTTCTTTCGTGAATGCCATCTTAGTTCTTTTTTGAACACAAAATCCTTCCAAACAATTGAGTGTTTACATCTTTCTAAAACATAAATATGCATGTAGCCTTAAAGTTATGCATGAACAACACGACATGGAATTCATCAAAATCTCCTGTCATTGTTAGGGAGTGCAAATGCATTCATTACCAAGTTGAAAGATGCGAGTGTTAAAACATACGTTTTCCCAACTGAATTAAGGACAAGTGGACAGCTACATAACCCCACAAACAGGATCTCCCATGCACCTCAAATTTCTCTCTCTATAATTACACCTTGCATCTCAGAAAGGAAGATGATTCGAGATACATTACAGGTCCTCATCGGTCTCTTAGTGTTGCTTTAATTGGCCTTTAGCTTTTAATGAAAGACAAGCAAGTAGCCATTTCAACAGCATCTCTCAGGTACAACAAAGCATATTTGTGGGGTTCTCTCTCCCTTTCTAGTTGTTTTCTTGCCTTGCCATCTTCCTTTTGTTTCTCTTTCAACAGAAGGGCACATATGTACAGAACTAAATTTCTTATTCAAGTATGGTAAATGGTGCTCTTACAATGTACACGCTATACTGTGAGATACTAGCCAGTACAATATACCGCGGGTCACAAGCTCATGAGGTCAAGTAGATAGTATGTCATTCACTACAAACTCATGAGGTGAGCCTCAACTCATCCCAATTGCCATGCAAAGGCATGGTTTCCAGGAAAAATAAATTAACAACACAAGCATCAAGTAAATTGATTGAAAGAAAGCTATCTAGAGAATATAAAAGCCTTAGATCATCTGTAATACACAGAACAAAACTGAAAAAAGAATGTCTTATCGAGAATGAAGTAAGATGTGCATGCATAGCACCCAACATGGAAGGTGGACCATACCCATGTAGATGTAAGTAGCACTATTCCATGTCCAAAGGGGTTCAACCCAATTCCAGAAGTCACTAATGCCAACACTTTTAAAACCTTCCACTACGCCTTTCGTTAACAAAAATGCAGCTGGCGGAAAAGCAACGAAAGCCAAAATCAGGTTACATATAATTCTCAAATAACTCTTCAAACTTGCGGCTCTGAAATCAAGTTTAAGAGGCTGAGCCATCAAGCACAACGGAACAAGTAATAGTGCCCCAATTTCTGCAGTAGCAAAATTTACAACAGACATTAGAAGCAAACCAATGAAGACTCCAGAAATTGTCGCTGATTTTAGAATAGTCCATTCGCCTTTCTGAGGCCGAGATGCAAATGGAAAATCCAAGATCAAGTGTAAGATTATGAGGCTAAATATTGAAAACAAAATCCAAATAGCAGAGCACATTGTTGGGCTGTAATTAGGCAGTTGACAAACAAAATATGGCAGCAACGACACAATTGCACCCCATAAATGAACCACAAATACTTCTTTTGCAGAATAAAGCCATTTCCACGGTCTGAAAGTGACATTAAGATCGTCAGCAATTGCGATTCGGGTAGATTCATGATTCTTTAATCTCCTATCCAGTTTGATGGCATCAGTATAAAGGGAAGCTGCAACTAGGGGAAGTGGTGCCACAAGAAGTGCAAAAGCAATCATGTAGACACCAACTGACACAAACTTGTTAGGAGATGTTAATAGGTACAGAAAAAATGACTGGTGAAACTTCTCCAGGAGATTGTTTACTGATCTTATAACTCCTTCAATTAACCTGCATTAAGTAACAGGATAACTGTCAGCAGATATGAGAGAGTATTCAAGCCTTCAAGTAATCTTAGTTAGAAAAAATATGTCCACCCGTTTCTTGATTCACAAACAAAAGGAGACAAAGGAAGGGATCATTCACGCTATGAGCTAACACAAAAAGCCATTTCCACTCCCAACGCAACAAGAGCTAAGCAGAGCCAAACTTCCTAAGTTCAATGCACACATTCCCATTGGGGTTTGGCAAACTTACGGCATTGAATTAAAGATATTCACATAAAATCAAGTTAGGTCATTAAGAAAACATTATCTTGATAAGATATCATGTTTACATAATGAGGCACTCGTAATAAATGCTTACCTCATCAGGAACATCTCGTATTTAAATGTGGAAAAGATAATGGCAGTTCCTTCAGAATTATATCATTAAAGTTACATGTTATTTATTTAAAAAATGACAAGCTATCAAGGAAGGCAAAACAAATAAGAAACATGCACTAACCGGCCATTTTGCAGAAGAAACTCATTTTTTCTGGCTTTGTTGTAAGAAAATTTGGGCGAAATCTCTAAAGTAATAGAATCCACTTGGAAGTCTCGGAAAGCACCATGGGGACCTGTGGGAATGCCCATTGCCTGATATCAAAAAGAGAAAAAAGGATGCAAAGAAGATCAGTTTACATACTCATTGACTTAGCAAAGATAACTTCCATTAATTCACTTGCTGATCAAAGTGAAATACCATGAAGTTATCAAAAATGAGGCGAACACCTCATTAATAGAGACATAGGGATGGGGAAAGGGCGTTGGGTGGAGGAAAGATAGAGCTAAAACCTGGTAATATAATGAGCTAGCAAGTGTTGCTGTGCCCTCAACATACTCTGCAGCAGGAATACCAAACTTCCATTCAGGATTTAAGCTTCTTGCTAAATTCCCAACAATCTCAAATATGCTTCCCAACTTCTCCAGCCATTTAAACTTTAGTAAAGACCAAAACTTCTCAACCTTTACATGCAGGCCTTGCCTATGGACAGCTAAATAGTTTACAATGTTCACAAGGTCTAGGTTTGGCATCTGGCCGTTAGATGCTTCAGCATAGATAGTAAGAGTGTCCTCAAACTGATCATTTCTATCTGAAACCTTTATAACCATTGCAGCAGCCATAGTCCCAGCACGTATAAAATCATCAGATATCTTCCTTTGGGCAGCAAGGTTCTCTTCAAGTGCATTAAAATTGCTACCTTTGACACAAGCATCAGCATTTAGGTTTCCCAAACTGGTAAATGTGGGAGTATGATAATCTCTTAGCCAAGCTGCAACAGGGGCATATTCTCCATACTGTGAGTCCCCAATGAGCCAAACAATATCCTTGGCCAGCCAGGTCACTTGTGTGAGCAACGAGAATACCGCATATCCCATGCTCAAAGACAAATTATCCCCAAAACCATTCTTTTCAAAGTTGTAAGGTGTCACCAAGACTATAGCTTCCTTACCATCAGCCCGAGGTGCTCTTATTCTTCCAACAGTGCTGATGCCATAAGAGGAACAACTGAAGTTCTGTTGTCGTAATCCAGAATCAGGGCTAGAAAAGAAGTGCAGTGGTTGGAACTCATTTGGCTGAGAGTGGAACTTGTGAAAACAAACTTCGGCACCAAGGTCAGACATGTAGTTTGCTAAGAGCCTTCGCCTTTCACTGAAAGGAACATAGAAATGAACTAAGCAAAACGTCGCATTCCCCTTCTACGTGCAACGAGTTTTACAGTGAATAAAAGGTAAACCCGGTGACCTTACGATAGAAAAGAATCAAACTCGAAAAAGTATTAGACAACACTCTACTTGTACACAATCCCAACCAATACAAAGGTTAGCAATTGAGGAAGGACAACACAGACAGGACGAAGCTGCACATAAGTATTGTGTCAATTAAGAGGAACGCAGAAGATTAAAACAAACTTCAACTAAAAAGAGCAGACGTACAAGGCTGCCTGCTCCGCTTCCAAATTGATAGCACTCAAATCCTTGGCCAATCTATTGGCCTCCGAAATTTCATGACTAGATAACATACTACTGGCGGAACCTGCGGCGATAATTATTCAGATTTCAAAAGTGAGGAAACGAACAAGTAAGCAAAAGAAATGACGTAGGGGAAAGGGGCGGAGGAGAGAACTGACCTGGCATAAGAGCATTCTCGGAAATGTAAGTGGTTTTGGCGAGAACTGGGAGAAGCAATAGAGCCAGCACCCCAGCCGCACAACAAACAATACTGCAATCCATAACCAAACAAAACATTAGCAGGATGAAGCAAATTAGGAATTTTGGAATAAATATAGGAGGAGAGAGAAGAGAGTACCTAACGACGATACTGTGCGAGATTAGTAAGATCCCGATGCGAACTATAGGTCTAGGCTTCGGTTTCGGGGTCTCCGACTCCGGGGCCGTTTCGGCCATATTTGAATCGTGTGAAGAGTAGACGAGTGAAGAAGGAGGAAAAAAGAGGTGGTGACTGAATAATTATTACTATATGAGTTCGGATCGAGCTTGGACTTTGAGAAGTCCAAATATTCTCGAGGCCAAACGTAAGAACATTATTAAAAAGTGATCATATATATATATATATATATTGGCTTGGTAAAATCAGCTCAACCCCTTAGACGTATCAAGTATCAAATTTTTAATTAGATTTAAATTTTAAAAAGCAACCTAAAATTTAATCTAAATAATTAAAATATTTTTTTGTCAAATTAATATTATTTAATATAATTATTTAAAACAATATAATTTTAGTTTATAAGTTTAAATTTTTTTTGAATAACCTAATTGAATTAAAATTTGAAAATCAAGACAATTAAAAAACTTTTTAAAATTTTAATTTAATATAAGTTTTTTTAATTTAATATAGTATTATTTAATATAAGTTTTAAATTTTTATAATTAAGTCTAGGTTTGAGTTGCCTTAGTCTAAGTTTACTTGAAACCTAACTCTTTTAAATAAAACAATATCGTTTTACTTAGAATAATTATCAGTCTGGCCTGATTTAGCCTATAGGCTGATCCATTAAAATTACCTTAATTTAGGTCCATAGGTTAACTCATTACTATTCTTATATAAATATATGGCTGAGATGAAGTGAAGCAGGGTTGAAACAGAGCAGAGGGAACATAAGATTTGAGGGGCTATACAACCACACCAAAAACTTGTTAAATAAGTTTTATATTTAATAAAACTTTCAATGCAAGAATACCGATGGTATGGGATCGTTTGTTAGTCAATTAGCATTGGAGAATCTTTTTTATTAATTATTAGTTACCCGAAGAGAACTGCAACTAAAATTTCTGAATATGTATTATTTTATAAGCTAATGCATGTCATGACAATGCCTAACAAAGAAATTTGATAATTACATTATTCTAGTAACAATTTAGTGGAAGCGTCACTTGGCAAATTCAATAAGCGTCCATCTTTAACAAATTTTGCACAGACTTACTGATGTATTTGTACAATAATTGCCTGTTTGGTTAGCGTCTTCAATATGTAGAGACGGAACGAGGCAGAACAGAACAGGACGGAACATAATAAAAATTGAAGACAGTGAGATATTTGGTTGCGGTGGACAGAACAGAGAAAATTGTTTTCGTCCTGACGACAGAAATGTGTTTGATTGTAGGGGACAGAACAAAAAACAGTGT
>JANSVA010000008.1:10048555-10070159 GCA_025504915.1 Erythroxylum reticulatum | reverse complement strand
GACGTGTTAGGTTTTGTATGTAATTCAGAAGGTTATTTTTGACATTTTCAGTTCTTGTCCATAGGACAAGAATTCTTATACCTCAGTTTTGAAAGGAACAAAAATTCTTGTCCTTGTCCTCTAAGGACGGAACAAAAATGACTGAGGACAGTAAACAAAAGTATGAAGGATAAAACTTTTGTGTCTCTGTCCACCGTCCTCACCCACGAGGACGCTAACCAAACGCAGGGTAATTTTGGATAGTTTAGAATTCTCTTAATTTCATAATAGGTCAAGGTAGTGATAAGCATTCACAATTACTTTGAGTCCTATAATCGTAATCTTTGATCAATACCAAATGTTGCAATGCTTTTGTATTGTTTCGCACATATCATATGATATTTGAAGTATAACAGCTTAAGATAAGATAACTAATTGATAATTTTCCACTTATTCTTACAAGTAGGCATATATTGCTGGGCATAAGACATATTAAGTAAGCATTCAACGGATATTGTATCTGTTGGGAAGTTTGGTTGGAATTTGATCAAGACCTTAGTGAAACATTTACGAAAGTTTTTTTGTAACTTTTGATTTTTTGAAAACGAAAATCTCTTTAATTCTATAAAATGATTAACACAAATCATAATAAAGTAAAAAATTAATTCGTACTTTATTCTGAAGTTTGATCTTTATCTTCTCTCAAATTGTTTCTGAAATTGATCTATCTTAACTACTGTAGCCGCACAAATGTTCGACCTTTAACGGTATCCACAAAATGAATTAAGAGAACTCTGTAACTCTTACAGAGATGGTTAAACAAGAAATACTAGCTTCATAAAGCTTAAGCCTATTTGTAATAAACTTTGGACGTTTTAGTAATTTAATTGAAATTAAATTCTAATTCAATTAAATTTTAATTAAAATTACAAATAATTCTAATTAAATACCAATTATGCTCAAATAAGATTCAATATCTTATATTGATCCTTATTTATTAAATATATCATATTTAATCATAAAATTTCTCAAACTTTACAATCAAGTCCAACTTAGTTAAATTAACTTTGCTCTCTTCAACTTATTTTATATGTGAGACCTATTAGATTCGCAAATATGTTGACAATGATTACAAATTATAATTCTAATTCATACTTAGAATTAGATCAATTAAAACTCTTTTTAATTCATCTTTAATTCTCCAATTAAATAATTTATAACCATAAATCAAGATTGACATTTAGCAACGCGTCATGACCACTCAAAAATTCAGGAATGTCAAAGTGGTTTTAACTAATCTTTCCGTGTATGATTTTTTTGTATAATTTAATCATTTTATCCGACAATGTTCCGATTAGACATAAAACATGAAATTAATGACTACTTTATTTTGAGTCCAAGCATATTAATTATCATCCATTAGCTATCGATTCAATTAATGATATTTGTAAATTATTACAAAGTGTCATTCCACCTTGGCTAAGGATTTCCTAAATCAATACTAATTGAGAACAATGAAACATTTTCCCTAATTACTTTAGGGTGATGATTCCTGTCTTGATTACTCAATTACCTCCATATAGTTCATATTATATCCAATGACTACCGATTAAACGACTCATGATTAAATAGATCATAAGTAGTATCAAAACATAGAAATCCCTATACAAGTTAACTTTGGTGACCTCAAGTTAAAGGATCACTTATACAATCATCACAATGAGAATTTCATAGACATAAAAGTAATGTTTTTAATGGATTTCTTATATCAGATCTGTTCAGTAAACTTGTTCTCTAATAATCATCCACACATTTGTTTAAGTATCTTTGTACTTTAGCCAATGAGATCGACTACTTCCTTCATAAGGAAAAATAAAACGTGTGCTAGTCTTTTGACGTTCTATTAATGTTCAATCTCAATAAAACAAAGACTAGGAACATTTAGGAATAATGCATAAATGCAATATGAATCTCATAATTATAATTTCATTTGCAATATACAATTATCTCATGAACTTTATCATATACATCTAAATATGTATAACATAAAGAATGTCTTTAAATAATTTTCATTAAACTACAACCAAAGTGATTGGCTATAGGGCATCAACCAACAATATCGTCTTCCAAGTATTAATAAAAGTCCTTTTATTATGATATACATTGTGTTAATTTACATTTTATTATAAAACAATGATAAACATGATTCCTATAAGGTGTTCAACAAAATTATGCTAAGAACTTGGTTGGCATAATTATCCCATGTCTAGGTCAATTAGATAATGCTATTGGTTCTATCCAATAATGATATAATGACATGTCTAGTAAGGCAAATAAGAGATTTAGAATGTTAGAGAACACTAGCTCTTTTGTCAAACAATGATGCCTAGGGGATGGTACAAATTGAACATGGTTAAAAGTCTCAACACGTAAACATTTTGATAGAATTTATGATGCAAAACTACTACAAAACTGTCTATGAAACATATAACAGTACTTTGACATTGTAAGGATGTATGAAAAAGATAAAGTCGTGCTAACTAACAACATTTTGGGAGAGGCACAAAACTGTGATGAAGAGCTCAAATGGATCATAAGAGCTTTGGTCCATAAGTTAAAGGAACAATTCCTTCCTTGCAACACATCATAAGTTGCTATATAGAGCCATATAGAAATTATGATAAGAAGGGAATTTTCGTAATTATATGAAGGAATTTATTTAATTGATGTTGGACATCTAGAACATGTTAGGAGAAGACATTATTTAACTTCTTATCAAGTTTCAAACTTAGGCATAAATTAAGTTAGTAAGGTTCCTAAGATTTGTCCAATGCAGTTGAATTAATCATTTAATGAATTTGATTAAAAAAAAGGAACTTATAGGTTTGTCAAATTAATCCAAGCACAAGGATAAATGAAAGTTAAAAATGGAAAGACTAAGTAAGAAGGGAAACATATGCAAAATGAAAAAGGATATAGGAAAAATGGATTGGTATAATGCTTTGTCCAATGAGCAAAAACAACAAGAACTAAGGTTATTTTAATTGCAATGGACGATTTTTCTTATAAATGCAAGAGAAATTGAACACGATGATGGATAAAGAGGGGGTAGAAGGTGAAGTAGCAATGTTGTTTCTACTCATGCTCCTCTATAACATTTGACATTTTAAATTAATAATGTTAAAGTTATTGTGATGGTTGACACTAGTGCCATGCACGCAATATTCATCATGGATCAGATGATGACATCAAGTTAAATGTGATAAAAAATATAAACTCTATAAAAAATAATACTCAGTTCAGTAACTACCATCTCTAGTATATACCATTTGCTTTTTAAGAAACCTATAAAATAAGTCAATCAATGTATTTTAGGTACCCAAATGAGTTTGGTTCCTTGATTGTTAAACTCATTCTTTTCAACTTATACTTTCAAGGATTTGCTTTCCATTCTTTGTTTAAGAAAATAAAAATTATCAACATATCTATACTTACCATAAAAATGACATATCATGTAGTGATGATGCATAGATGCAATTCTTGGTCTTCTATATGTGTATGCATAATGAGAAATCTTCCTTTGGACATTAAAGGTATTATCAGTTCTTATAGGGTCTGAAATGAGCTGCCATTATTATATATATGATACATACTAAAAACGAAGACTTGATGTATACTTCTTTTAAGTCTAAAGGGGGCGAATGGATTTACATGTTATTATGAAAGTTATGCCTATTCTTTCCTTAAGAATATTTAACTCTATGCTTAGATTACGATCTATATAAGAAATCATGCTCTTAGAATGAGTCCTAGTAGATGTGGCATATGTATGCATATGCTTAAATATGGATGTTCTATATTCATTTATCACATTAAGCAATGGTTCTTCATTATGCAAATATTTTCTCTTTATAAACGTGGTTATAAAATTGGCTTCACTTTCGTGGTTATATCCTATTCCATGCCTTAATGCATTTAAGTCATAATTGTTATCAACAATCATACTTTTGGATGCTTTATTGCTATGCAATTTACTTTCATCTTTTCATTCTCATTCTTGCATGCATTTAACTGCTTTTAATCTTCCTTAAGTTTGAAAGATAATTTCTTCCTTTTCTTACTCGTAACCTTTAAACTTTAAACTAGTTCATCGTATGTTAAATCATTGTCACTATCATACGAATTGGAGTTGGATGTTATCTTATCATCATTTATAGTAGCAAAGCACATGTGAGCTATCTCTCTTTTCAATTACTCATTTTCAGATCCACTTGTGTCATCCCAAGTGAAGGCTTTAAGTGCTTTCTTCTTCTCCTTCTTTTCCTTCTTATTACTCATAATCTTTAAGTAGAGGGCATTGTGACTTCATGAGGCTAGGTTTTCTATATTCAAAGTAAATAATGTTAGAGGATTTATGTTTCAAATCACCTTTACCTTCCTTGAAGTCATTTCTTTTTAAGAATTTCTTCTTCAAGAATTTCTTGAATTATCTAATGATTGAGACAATGTCTTCTTTATCACTTTCACTAGTTGATGTATATTCCTCTTCACTTGTTTATTCTTTTGAGATTATAAGCGCTAAATTCTTTTTCTTTAAGAGTGTCATTTCTTTTTGTGTCTATTGGAGCCTAATTTGAAATTTGAGAAGAGGTCCAATAAAGTCATTCAATTGTAATATTGTTAAGTTCTTCTAATGGTATTGTTGTTAGGTCCTTAACTTATTGTATGATTGTCACTTTAGCTTCCTGTGTCATTGGAAGTGACTTAAGCAATTTTCCTACCATTTTAATATTAATATAGTTTTTTCCAAGACCTTTGAGATCATTAATAATATCAATAAATCTAGTATACATACTAAATATGCTTTCATTATGCTTCAATTGAAATAATTTATATTAATGTATTAGCATACTTATTTTGCTCCTTAACTTGATTCATGCCCTTGTGTGTAATTTTTAATATATATCAAATCTCATAGGTTGTTTCTCATACAGAAACTCTATTGAATTAATTTCTTCCTAATACAGAAAATAAGATATGTGTAGCTCTACTATTCAAGGAAATTAATTTATTTATCTTGAAGTTTTCATTCTTCTTTTAATTTGAGACCTTTTTATTATCTATGATTTTTGAAGGTATAAAAAGGCCATTTGAAACTATTTCATATGGGTCTGCACTTTTGGCCATTAAAAATAGTCTCATCCTAGTTTCCCAATAAAGATAATCATTATCATCTACTAATGCTTTTTCCCTATTGGTTGAATAATGATAATGTATTCAGTTGACAACAATCAATATAATAAGGACGAAGAAACCGCATAACATTAATTAATCAAATAGTTGAATAATAATTTAAAGAGGATATAGAAAAAGAGAATGTAAACTAATTTACAGTGGTTTGATAGATAACATTTGCCTACGTTTACTCTTAAAACTTTTTCTTATAATTTTACTATAATTCTTCTTTTAAGGACAAGAATAACCTTTATACAATATTTTCTCGATAACGAGGAACCTTTTTATAATCTTGTTTTAAGGTTAAGAGAAACCTCAATACAACTCAAAACACTCTCAAGTACAATATCCAACACCCCCAACAATGAATTATAACTCAAAATTATCTCATTTCTTTGCTTTGATAACTCAAAAGGGCTCATTCACACAAATATGAGATAATAATGCTCAATTGCTTGATAAGCACATCGAAATGTGTGTATAAGACACCAAACACTTTTTGATGCTAAAAACAATAAGAAAAATACCTATTTATACTGTTTTAGGACCCTTATTAGCCATTGAAGCCAAGAACTAGCCATTATAAAAGCTATTTGCAGAGTAGACTAATTGACTAGTAGGCACATTGGTTGACTAATATGGCATATCTATCGACCAAAACATCAACCGATGTTACATCAAAGTCTCAATATATCGAATTTAATCACTTTAACTTATATTGATCAACCACTAATCCATATATTTCGACCAATCTCCCAAAAAATATGATTTTAATATTTTCAAATTCTTAAACTCAATTTATTTAATGTAATTATAATTTAACCACTTCCTAAATGTTCCCTAATGAGTGTTTAAAAGATCAAGAGGTTTTTCTCTTAAAAAAAAGCTTTAACACCTATTAATGAATGAAAAGACTCATAAAATAAAGTGAGATATAATATTTATGCATGGTGAGCCTTTAAGATTATCAAATTAACAAAGTAAAATTATAATTAATAATACAAGATATAAAATGACCTTGATGGGGATTTATCTTTTTTTGTTCTTAGTTTGGTATTTAATTCGAGAATTGCAGACTTCAACTTCTCTTTATTAATTTCATAAACTATCTTCTTGAGTTAATGACTTTATTTTGTTCTGATATTGCATTTCGTCAAAATAATGTTTTACTATCATCAAAACATCTGTTGGACCCCGTTTCAGGAGCCTAACGCTCGAGTCATAAAACGTGAGCGTATTCTAATGAAATCTCCTTAACCATCATCGATTCATCTTTATATTTTGATATATAAATGTTGGGTCCTTGGGTCCTAGCGAGTGGGCTCGCAGCGGCAACGAACGAAAACTTCTATGGAGACCCTTCGGGAAAAGTTCGCTGTGGCGAACTCTTGACTTTGCCACGACAAAGTTCCCATATTAGACCCACACATCTTTCGGGATAAATACGCTGCGACGAAGATGTAAAATTTTCCATCATAATACCTTTCGAGAAGGGTTTACTCAAGAGCCTTCCCTAGGTTTCTCCATCTATCCAATTCTTACTTTCACTCTAAGTTGTCTTGAATTCACTCCCTCTAAAGTAACATCATTTCATGACAATTCAACTACCAATGTTATTTCTTCATACTCTCTAATCTCTTTTCTTAAAAAATTCAATTCATTTCTTATAACTAATTCTCATTCTTCACAATTTCCTATCTTTCCTTTTTCCATATCACATCTCACTTATATGTTACAGTAATTCGTAATCAAAATGATCAATCTAAAAACGATAACTTCCTCAAGTATACCTAATTTTAACTCAACCTTATCCATACACAAATTTATATTTCGTTAACCTCAAAAGTAAGAGTTTTACAAAACTTTAATCATATATCAACATGACATCATTTGGTTAATACAAAATACACATGGATGCTCATGTTTGATATGTTATTAAAGCTATTCAAAAATTAGACTAACTTAGTACAAAAGCTAATTATCTTGTAGTTGTCAAATGCCTTTATGCTCTTGATCACTCGATCTCTTGCTCATCACCTGAGGATGGGGAGGAACAGGGGTGAGCTTGAAAACTCATGGGTAACAAGTTTATAACGGAGAAATAAGCAAAAACTGATGAAATATTTATTTGTCATGGAAACAATTCTTATTAAATCATAAAATGCATAGTTCTCAACTAATTCACAATAACACAAATCATGTATGCGTCAATTTGTCTACATAACATAAGCACATCATAATGTTTGGGTGGATCCAAAAACAAAAATGTACTACACATTTTCACATAATGATCCTGTGTAGCCATGAACATAATGTACTATCACAATCCCACTTAATGGTCTTGTGTAGCGGTGAACTTATGGGAGTCCGTGAAGGAGTTCTATGCCACTACTGGGCAGCGGGAGAAGCCTTTTGTCAAAGTGCACTTTACTTAATGTAGGGTACCACCACAAATCCACATAACATGTATTTAATGACTTGCAAAACATATTGCCCAAAAAGGTACTTTTCGGAAACATGATTTTCATAAGCATCATATATTTCAAAATCATTTCCATCTTTGTTTCATAAATTATCAATAAATCAAGTACCAAACATATAGTAATTTTTTAAATTATTCAAATAGCAATAATACATCATTTATAAACAAATGAAATAATTTTAATTTTATTGCTTTAGAAAACATCGTTATGGCTCATTAACTCTATTATAACCATGTAACCCACCTTAAAATCCTTGCTTATAAGCTTGCTCAAAGAGACCTCTCTCCTTACTCCTCTTGTCTTCCTTGATTTCCTTTAACAATAATCAAAAACTCCATTCATCGTAATTCCAATTTAGAACCCAAAGAAACATATTCATTGCAACCCATACATTTCCTAAGCTTTTGGAACCCAAAACCCTTTCAAAAACTCAGACTTTTGGGTCAATTTTTCACTATCATTATGATCAGGTAAATGAAAAAATTTGATAAAACTTTCGTCTATAAAAATTTTCCCCATCATCTTAAGTTTTTAATGACACCAAAATCATTTAATTTGGTTCAGTAATCTGAAAGTTATACCCTAAACATTTTCAGATTGTTCTTATGCTGAAACAATATGCTCAACTTCTATCTAAAATTTGAAATTTTGAGAGACTGAATTTGAACTCTATTTCATCAGAAAAATTATAGCCCTATATCTCTAGTTTACTCAAAATAAAAAGTAATTCCATTTGGATAACTACATAAAACGTTATGAATAAAATACCAAAGCATGTTCAAGCTGTGCAGAGAAAACTTTGTCGCGACGAACTTTGATTTCCTGCAGGTTGGTTGTGACAAACCTTGCGGACTTCCCCGTGACAAATTTTGACAGAAACTCGACTCGTCTTCTCAAATTTTTCTAGATTCTTCACCCCCAACATCTTACATCTAACACATCTTATACAAAAATCATCATTTCTACTTCATTTTCAACTTCATTTCAACTCAATATCATTTACAAACTAATTCATGATCTATCTTTGATCATTAACCCAAAAAGAGAACATTTGCATATACAATCATCAACAACTTCCTACACATATTCAAATTCATTTTCACCTCTAATAATCACTAAATATGCGTCATCCAACAAATCAAGAAGGGTTAATGTTTATACTTACTTGTTTAGCTTCAAAATCTTCAAACATCACGAAATCCTAGCTTATTTTCTCTTCTTTCTCTCCTTCTCTTCTTCTCCACAACACTCTCTCTTTTTTTTCTTTAATTTTTATTTTCTTCCTTCTTTTAATACAAGACAACTTTTCTTCTTCCACTTATAGCCTTCCTTTAAAGCCTTAAATCTTCCAAACTTAAGTGAGCTATCAAAAATGCCCTTATACAATCTTGCTACCTTAACACTTTAATTCAATCAACCTATGTCATATAATCTTACTAACATTAACATAAAAAATCAACTCCACAAAATAATTCCATAAAGACCTCATAGTTAATTTAAATCATGCTTATTCATTAAGAAAAAATTTTTGGAGGCCAACAACATCAATGAAATCTCCCTTTGTTCAACAATAACAAAGTTAAAGAATAGTATTTACCTCAAAATCAATTGCATCAATTCTAGTCACTGTCAATATAATGTGTTATTACTATCATATAATCCTTCCTTTAGTTTTCAACCATCGATATATTTGATGTGACGGCTATTTGTCCTTTAATACATGAAAATGTCTTTAATATTAAATTCTTTTCATTTTTATAAATATTAAAGATATCTTTCTTAATGATATTTCAAGTTGGGATCTTGAAAGCCATTAGGAGTAAATTAACAAACATAATGTATTTTTTTCCACATAAGAGAGTAACTTTTCCATCACTAATGATTTTCTTAGCTAGCAAATACTTTGTTCTATTGTGGTTATAACCCATGACAATCATTTCACTCATTCCTTTTATTAGGTTAGGAGTAAAAAAATGGTTGACCTCCTGATACAATATTTCTTCTATTACACGACTTCATGATGCTCCAACTTTGGAATTCTTGGCTAACATTTTATGTCATTACCAACATTTTTTCTTTTTAACTTCATTACTTGATCTAGTCTTGATGAAGTGGTTCTAAACATCACTTCTCATTGAACTAGTTCCTTTAGCCTGAACCATTTTTCCATTCGGTATATTGCTAGGTATCGGTTAAAACTCTCCATCAATCTACTACTAGGTATCATATTATAACTCTCCATTGAAAGATTATGCCCATCCATGTGAAATAATCAACCAAAGATATATGTTATACTTTATATATGAATGAACTCAAATACAATCAACCAAAGAAACTTATTTATTACTTTCAATTTCAAATATTCACCGGAAAGAAATAATAAAAAGAAGAGAAATGTCTTTGGTATTAAAAAAGAAGAAACCTTTTGTCAAACTTTTGTGGTATGCTCTATGTTAAAAGAATATTGTTAGCATGGTTCACATGTTGGTGGACCTACGCTTTTAAACAATATAAAACAGGTATCGTGCGTAATAAATATGTATGTTTTGTCTTCCTATAAACTTTATAATACTGGATTGGCAATAATTATGATGCATGAATGCCAAGGGCATTTTAAAATCGTATGGGATACTTTATAATATGCAAACTGTAGCATAATCTAAGTGTATTAAATCCTAGGTATAAATTCATAGTACAAAACTCCAATCCTTCATATCTTAGTTCAGCCCTATCGATCTTATATGAAGATATCATGTCAATGAGGAAGAAATTAGTAAAATAAGTAATCAGGAACATGAAATGAGCTAGTTTATACTTAGTTTGTGTATAAGATAAGACAAGAAATCAAACTTCTTACTACACCTATTAAAAAAATTCTAAACAAAAAAATAGGGTGTGAACATAATAACAAAGGCACTACTAAAATACTATAAACATGTCCCTAATGTAAATTCTTTAACTTCAAGAAACCAAAACTACAATAAGAAGGTTGGGATAAATTAAGGTTATTGTAGGTTTTATTTAGAGTGAACCCAAACCCTACCTTATTTCACATTAGGCTTTAACTCATTAGCTGTCAAATGCCAAGTGAAGTTTTTATAAAGTTTCATAATATATAGGGGTCAACCTTAAGTTAAAGAACTTACACCCTGTTTGGTTCACTGGAATAAAAATTCTATTAGTGATGTATTCTTAAAAATTAACTATGTCTTTGTTTGGTTATAAATTAAATACAAAAAATAACTAATCCTAAATTTAGGGGCCGTTTGGTTCTACTTCTATTTTTCTATTGTTGTTTTTGGTTTTTAGTTTTTGGTTTGTGTTTTTTTTCCTTAAAAAATAAAAACCTTTTTGATTGAAATTTGTAATATTAAAACTGAAAACAAAAACCTGCTTGGTTGAGATTTGTAATAAAAAATGAAAACAAAAACATGTTTGGTTTTATTCTCTTGTTTCTATTTTTTTGTAATTATACTCTTATGTGTAATAATTATAATATAATATATTATATTTTAAAATTAATTAATTATCATTATAGTTAAAATTAAATATATGCAAATCAAATATTATTAAAATTACATATTAATTGTAGATACTAAAATTTCATAAATTAGACATTATTTTAAGTTGTTCTAATCAATAAAATATGTCCATCATACTATAATTCTTGAAAACATAATAGTACCATTATTTACAAAAAGAAACATAAATCAATTAAAAATAATATAATCACTCCACATTTGTCTAACAATTTTATCTCGTTTCTAAGACATACCTCAAAGTTGTGCTGGAGTGATATTATACTCCACTTGAGAACTTGCATCATTATTTTTTCTTCATTTTTAGCACAACTTTCAAATAATTCATCACTTTGTCCATATATTCTAATATAGTTGTGTATAACACAACAAGTAATAATGATGTATTTTTATTTCTTCATATCATAACTTGGCATGTTTTTAAGTTTAGGGAATCTTGCTTTTAGAATCCCAAAACATCTTTAAATAATATTTCTTTATGAAGAATGCCTGTAGTTAAACAATTCCTGTGGACCTTGAGATCTTTCTCTGCCTCTATAATCTTGCAAATGATATCTTTCACCTTGATATGGTGAAAGAAATCCAGGCATATTAGTGTAGTCCGAGTCAACCAAATAGTACTTACCTAACATAGAAACAACATAATATTAACAAAAAGACATTAAAAATGAATCATAATTACTATGTTTATTTAAAATAATATAATATCTTATGGTGGCATAGGAAATTGATTTGCTAGATTTGTCACTATTTCCAAAAGAACTCGAGAGTCATTTACAGTATCTTCCCATCCAGCCATTACATATGTAAAACGCATGTCAAATGAGCAACAACACATAATATTTTGGGTTAAATTAATTCTTTTGCCCCTGTATGGTATTTGTTCATCGATTGGACATGTGTGCATCAATATGTATACCATCTATTGCTCCTATACAATCCTAAAAATTAAAAAATATATTAAAATAATTTTTAATCATAAGGACATATTTAAAATAGTAATTAAATATATGAATATACCTGAAAATATGGAAAGGATTTTGAATTATGATGAATCTCGTAAGATGTATTAGTAAAAGATGGTGGAGTAATGACTCTTTTTGCAAAATGATTAACTGTATATAAGACTTTCCGAAAGTACTTCAAAATTGTCTAGGTCGAATGTTGAAAGCGTTCTGCTTTGACTCTAGTTGTCTCACTGTGCTCTATAGTCATCAAGAAAATTGTTGCTTGTTCCTCCACAGTCAAATGATTTGTTGCCTTTAAGTCTCCTAAACTCTTCAACTCATCACATAAGCTCAAGAAGATTATCTTTCTCATTCTTAAGTTTTCATAAATCCTTGTAGGATTTCCATTCAAAAGTTCTAATATCCAATCATGACCTAGTAGAGCAGAAGTTCTATATGGTTGCTTTTGTAAATGAAAATATTTGTTTTCTCCCCCAGCTACATAAGTAATGATTACCTTCTTCCTTCCGTCATCAGAATCTGATTCTAAATCTAATAAGAAATCCGTGTATCTACTATGTCAACATTAAATAATTAATAAAATATTCAATCAATATTTAATCAAATATAGAAAAAATATTCATATAAAATATAAACTTAAAATAAGTCAAATATTTATACAAAGCACAAACTTAAAATGTTCAAAATATGGAATGATGCTTAATATAAACGTGTCAAATCAATAAGAATTCGATATGCCATAACATGAAAATATAACTAAAGCGACATAATCCAATCTAGCTTCCTTATTTATGTCATCTTTGTGTCATCTTCAAAAAAAATCCCTATAAAGTGCATAATCATGTAAAGTCTTCATAGTTTTTTCATATTGCACACCTTCAACACCCAATTCATCTAAAGAATTCAATCATTCCATCAATATGTTAGACTCTTGAGATATATTCTCTGCATTGGATGACGTTTCACTCAGTTTTTCTTAAGTAAATCATTCTTCCTTATTGATTATTTACTAAGTATAAGTAAGGCTTCTTCTATAATGTTAGAATGTGTCTTCTTTGCCTTCTTATTCTTTGGATACTTCTTTCTCTTAGATGGAGAACTTTTATCTTGACCTTTTTTTCTATTATATAAGTAATCTTCATCACTATCATTTCCATGTTCCTCTTCTGTACTATTCGATGGAGATTTAGTTGATGGATGTACATGCACACTAGTTGCAGTAGTATCTCAAAAAATATGACACAAGTTTAAAAATTTCTTACATCCTTTTTTCTTGAATATGTGAGCCATTTTATGCACCTATAATGATGAAAAAGATACATGAGAATGAATATTATATGATATATTAATAAAACAAAAGATATATTTTACCTTAAATAGATTTCCCAACATTCATTTGTAGCATTAACTTCACTAGCAAAAGAGTTTTTACCGATTCCTGTTTCTTTGAGTAAGTTCTTGAAATTCTTCAATCTGGCCCTCAATCCATTATACTTATTCTTCAATTGAATATAAGTATACTCCTTATTGAATTTTGTTTGAAGCCCTGCTTTAATATTCTTCCAACCAGATTTGGAAAAAGTAGTAGTCGTTCGATTTCCCTTGTTCACTTTTTCAACCATCAAGGAGATTAAACACATCCCTATAGTATCATTCCATACCCCATCCTTTTCATTTACTTCCATACAATCATTGTAATCATTCATATTGTTCAATCTTTTTATCATTAAATGTAATAACATATATATGACATCAATCACAACAATTTTTACAAAGTTTTAAATGCTAAATATAATTTAAAATAAACATGTGACAACCATCATAATTTTTAAAAAATATGGGGCGTCTAAACTTGTAAACAAATTAAATTTTCACTATATGTGAAAACCTAGTAGCAAAACCACTATAGTAAATTATTTACACATTCCTTCATTTTGGCTTCAACTTCAGGTAATAAGCCATTTCAACAGGATTCACAAGCAAATGCATTTAATGTAAGTATAGCTACATATATATCAAATTCAACAGGATTCACAAGCAAATGCATTTAACATAAGTATGGCTACATATATATCAAATTCAACTAATGTACAAATGCATTTAATGTTTTAGTTCTCCACGGTTATAAGCAACAATAAGTTATCACATGAAGACAAAAATATGCTTCATAATAAATGGCGTGAAGAACTCACGTACAAATGCATAATGTTTCGGTTCTCCACAATAAGCTATTATGTGAAGATAAGAACAGTTTCACAATAAATGACGTGAAGACTAGGCTTCACTTTTGTAAGGATAAAACCTCTGATACATTAAATAGCATTAAATGATGTGAAGATAGAATAGGCTTCACCTACTCCACTCTATGCCACTTATGTTCCACACTATGCTAAAGATGTGATGATGAGAATAAAATAGCTATAAAGATGTGAGGACAAGGAGAAAGAATAACGTGAAGTCCAAGAATAAAACAGTAACAAAGACATAAGGAAGAAGAAAACAGGTATAGCTGTCTCGGATTTAAAATGACGTGAGGATCAAGAAAAAAGCTATAGCCTTCGGTTTTAATAACGTTATTTCATAGCTGTTCATGGTTCTATATTGGTTCTTTATAAAGAATCAGATGAAGTTGTCGTTAGGTTTACCAGAAGAGGTGAAGCAAAAACTGAAGAGCAGAAACACAACACACGAAAACTTATTCTAGTTAGAAACATTGTTGTTCAGATGAAGAACGAGAGTGCATCATCTTCTTTATCATCACAAAAAATTACAAAAGCTTATGCTTAAAGCAGAAGTTCTACATGTTGCTTTTAGTAAGTATGGCTACATCTAGAATACTGTCATTTTCTTCATATCTCTTTTTCTTTTTACAGTTTTCATATCTCTCCTTCATCACACATAGTTTCTCTATTTTATTATGGGTATGATATTATGGACAAGAGAGACAAGAGAAATCGCAGAAGCAACAGATAGATATGAAAACAAACGTGGAGATATTGCAATACCAATGAAGATGCAAAAGACGACGTAGTCAAAAGATAAACCTGAATATGATTTGTTTTTATGAAAAACACATTTATGAAAATTTGTTTTCAGAAATCACGAAAACATTACTTTTACATTTTTGTAAAATAATTGCCATTTTTATTTTTAAAAACAAAATATACAAATGTGTTTAGCCAAACAAGATTTTAAGAGTCGTTTCTTAATTTACAAAAATTACAACAAAATACCTTTAAAAATAAAACAAAACAGCGCCTTAGATATTCCTTAACTTTGGAAAATAACTAAAGAAGATTCCTACCAATCTTTATCTATTTCGAGACAAAGTCATTTATTCAGCACATTTTTATCATTCACTCTCGCATTCACTTCTTTTTCTTTTTCATTTCCCTCCTAAATTTTGTTCATTTTCGTTCTCTCTAGCTCGCGATTATCTTCTCCAGAAACTTCACTCTCTCTTCAAGCTAACCCAGCCTTCTACCGTATGTCCTCTCTTCTAGGTAAGTTATTCCTGTTCTTTCCCAACAAGTTGACTTCTTTCTCTTTGATCATTTCCATTTTTGTTCTAATGTTCATTCTTGTTAAAATAGCATTGATTGTCACTGGTGTTTTACTGTGAGAACTTTAATTTTCACGAGGGAATTATAGTTCTGTTGCAACAAAAAATAAATTGTCGTACTGTTTTCAAATGATTCTTGGTTTAGCTATCTTGGCAGTTTGATGTACCTTATGTACAGACTTCCATTTTTTGAATGCCTAATGTTTGGTGCTCTTATATCAGCAAAAGATCTTGTCACCGTTTTGTCAATTTTCTAGGTATCCCAAGTGTGACTGTCTTTGTGTTGTAGATAATGACATAAATTACATAAATGAAAAAACAAAAAGATGCATGATTGACCCAAGCCATTTAGAACATAATGGGCATACGCAACAATATGATATAAATTCCTGTAAGTCTGTAGGGATTCAAAATATCCATGTTGAGCTCCTGCATGAATGGTAGGTGGTGGATCTACTTTCCATTTTTTTCTTCACACCTTGACTCTGTAAAGGATTGTTCAACAGATCACTCATCAACTAATAAATCACAAAGCCCATGACACAAACAATCAGCCCACAAAGATAAAAGCCCATCAACAGAGCAATGATAAATATTCTAGAAGGGACATCCATTACAATCTCTGTACATTCTTTCTATTGTAACAATAAGATTTTTTCCAGCTGTATTATTATTACATAAGTGTATATAAAAACACTCACTCTACAGTGTATGAGTGTGGAAATAATACAAAAAAAATTTCATACAAATTCTGCAAATCTTACATCGTATTAGAGCCCTACTAGACCAACGTTTATGGCTGCCTCTCCTCCTTCTTCCATTGCTACTGTTGATTCATCATCTGAACAGCTTCTTAATTTTCCTTCTCTTGCTAAATCTCTAAACTTTACCATTACCAAGATTACCAGATCAAACTATATCACTTGGAGCGCCCAGGATCTTGCTGCGATTCGTGCCCTGGAGTTGTAAAAATTCATTTCTCCTTCCTTCGTGATTCCTGCTGCCTTTATCCCTTCAAATGAGAGTTCTCCTCAGCCCAACCCTGAGTATCACTTATGGCATAGATCTGACCAACTACTTCTCTGCTGGTTGTTGTCAACTGTTGATGCTGACATTGTTAGTCTTGTTACTCAATCTCAATCTTCTGTTGAAGTTTAGGTTACTCTTGAGAAGCTATTTGCTCAAACCAACATGGTTAAAGTCCTGCAATTAAAACAGCAGCTATCATCTATCAAAAAGGGATCTGACACTATTAGTGTATATATGCAGAAGATAAAAATTATTGGAGATTCTCTCCTTTTGACTGGTCATCTAGTCTCTGAATCTGATTTAATTCTTAGTGCTCTTGCTGGCTTAGGACAAGATTATGATCCTATTGTGTGTCTATTATTGAACACTATGACATTTTCATCCTTACCAGATGTTCAAAGCTCTCTTCTTATGCATGAAACTCACCTAGAACAACAAAATGTTATGTCTCAGATTTCTACACCATCTACAAACCTTACAAGTAATACTCGTTCCTCTGCTTTTTTTGGTGGTAGACATGGGGGACGTGGATGTGGATCAAGAGGAAGGGGCGGTAGATTTAGACCTCGGATTGTCTGTCAACTTTATTAAAAACCCAATCATTCAGCTCTGCAGTGTAACAAACGATTTAATCAGCATTGGCAGGGTCCTGCACAGTTTCAGCAGCCCTGGCGATCTTATTCTCAACCTGTGCATACTTACGCTGGCTATAACACTTCACCTCAAGCAAATTATGTGCACTTTGGTTCCCCTCATAACTATACGGTTCCACAATAGCAAGTTACACCATCTGAACCATCATCTGAGTCTACTTGGTTTGTTGACAGTGGTGTCATAAATCATGTCACCCCTGACTTTCAAAATCTGAGTATCAGCTCTCTTTATACTAGGAATAATCATCTGGTTGTAGGTAATGGTAATATTTTACCTATCACACACACTGGTTCATCCTCTTTTAAATTCAATACCTCACCTACACCATTACATCTCAATCAAATTTTACATGTACCTTCCATAACCCGTAATCTTTTAAGCATTTCCAAACTTACAAAAGATAATGATATTGTTGTTGAATTTTCTTATAATGTTTGTTTTTTTAAGGACAAGCGTTCAGGGAACACTCTTCTATAGGGAATTCTGCCGGATGGTCTGTATCACCTCAAGACAACAACTAAATCCTCTTATGATTAATCTACTACACCTTCCTCTTCTAGTTTTGTTTCTCCTACTGTCTATGTTACCACTGTTGATGCAAATGTGCTACATGCTACAATGGGACATCCTTCTCCATCTATCCTATCCAAGATTACCAAATCTATGAATCTTCATGTTGATATAAACACTCTTAAATTATGTGATGCTTGTAAAGTTAGAAAGTTATATCAACTTCCTTTTCAAAGTCACTCAATTAATGTTACTAAGCCTTTTGAAATCGTGTATTCAGACATATAGGGTCCTTCCCCAATTCTATCAACAGAAGGACATAGATATTATATTATTTTTATTGATGCCTATACCAAATTTACTTGGTTCTACCCACTCAAACTCAAATCCGAAGCCTTTTCCACCTTCCTAAAATTCAAATCACATGTGGAATTACAGTTTAATCAGAAAATAAAGGCATTTCATACTGATAATACCCAAACTATCCTGTCCCTATACACATCAACAAAATGGTGTTTCCGAAAGGAAACATCATCACATCACAGAAATGGGTCTCACTCTCCTCTCCCATGCCTCTATGCCTCTCTCTTACTGGCTAGAAGCCTTTCTCACAGCCACTTATCCTATAAATCACTTACCCAGTCCCATCACAAATCACAAATCACCTTATGAGCTTCTGTATAACAAACAGTCAGCCTATGATCATCTGAAGCCCTTTGGCTGTAGCTGCTATCCTTACTTACGATCATACTCCTCTCACAAATTCAACTATCATACTACTAAGTGTGTTTTTCTTGGCTACAATCTTTTTCATTGTGGGTATAAATGTCTTAATGCTCATCGACAAATCTACACTTCCTGCCATGTTCTCTTCAATGAATCAAAATATGCTTATCCTCTCCTTTTTCCAAAACCATCAACCTCAACCCTCCCATCACACAGAGCTCATCCTCACCTACCCATCTCCCTCCTGAAAGCTCCTTCATCTCGTCTACAGTCTACTGTTAGTAGTTATCTTTCGAAGGATTGTTCTTCAAGAGCTTCTCCGGACTTACTTCTATTACATATAAATTCTCCTACTTTGTCTTCAATATTACCTTCACCATTTGCTTTTCCTCACAGCTCACCCACCCCCCTTATTTCCTCTCCCATTTCCTCCTCACCTCATCCTCTCCACACAACCACCATCCCTACTCATCATTCTGTCCTTACCACAAATTCTCATCTAATGCAAACTCGCTCCAAGAATGGCATCTTTAAACCTAAACTATCTCACGCCCCTCTATCTCTCTCGCCCATCACAGAACCCAAATTTGTTTCTTTTGCCTTATAGGATCCTATTTGGAAGGCTAATATAGATGCTGAAATGCATGCTCTACACAAAAATCATACCTGGACTCTTGTTCCTTATCATCCTAACATGAATGTTTTGGGCACAAAATGGGTTTTTCCAGTAAAATATCACTCAGATGGCTCTTTTGACAAAGCAAAGGCTCGTTTGGTGGCCAAAGGGTTTAATCAGAACTCAGGTGTGGATTTTACTGAAACTTTCAGTCCAGTCGTCAAATCCTCTACCATTAAAGTCATCCTATCTCTAGTAGTATCATTTTAGTGGGACATCCAGCAAATTGACATCAATAATGCTTTTCTTAATGGGGTCCTACAAGATGAAGTCTACATTCATCAATCACAAGGGTATGTCGATTCAACTTATCCTACTCATGTTTGACATCTTTCTAAAGCACTATATGGGTTAAAGTAGGCTCCTCGAACCTGGTTTTTAACCCTCAAACAGGCTTTTCAAAATTGGGTTTTACACCCTCAAAATGTGACACCTACTTATTCTATCTTCATAAGAAATAAGTAAAGTTATATCTTTTAGTGTATGTTGATGACATACTGGTTGCTGGCAACAATCAAAAAGCCATACAACATCTCATTCATCAATTAAACAAGCAATTTGCCCTATAGACTCTTGGTTCTTTACACTACTTTCTTAGTTTCGAAGTCCATAGAAATTCTACAGGTATGTATCTATCTCAATAGAAATATATTCATGATCTACTACAAAGGGACAATATGCACACCTGTAAGCCATGTTCCACTTATATCTCTCCTGATCAGAAGCTCTCTACCTTTGATGGTGATCCCATTGCCAACCCTTCTGATTATCGTAACATTGTTGGTGGTCTTCAGTATCTATGCCATAGTCGCCCTGATATCTGTTACATTGTCAACAAATTAAGTCAAATTTTGACTAATCCACTTCAACCGCACTGAATTGCTTTAAAGAGGGTTCTTCGATACTTACAAGGTACAGTTGAAACAAAACTCCTTTTTCGTCCTTTTTCATCCCCTTTGTAGATACATGCCTTTTCCGACTCTGAGTGGGCTGGCTCTGTTGATGATCGGAAATCCACCTCCGAAGGATGTATCTTTCTGGGGGGAATCTCATTCATTGGAGCTCTAAAAAGCTATAGGTTGTCGCTCGCTCCAGTACCGAAGCAGAATATCAAACTCTCTCGACCCTCTCAACTGAGATCCTTTGGCTTTATCTTTTCTCTCCGAATTAGGATTTGCACCCTCTCAATGCCCAACCATTTGGTACGACAACAATGGAGTGAGAGCCTTGTCGCAAAATGTTGTGTATCACGCTCGAATGAAGCACATCTAAATTGATGCGCATTTCATCCGTGATCAAGTTGCTGATGGAACCCTAGAGATTACTTATGTTAGCTCTGAAGACCAACTCGCAGATCTATTCACTAAACCTATGACTATTGCACGACACTTCGTCTTATGTGGCACCCTCAATCTTCATAACCCACAAAGCTTGCGTTTGAGGAGGCATGTAAAGGGTTGTTCAACAGATCACTCATCAACTAATAAATCACAAAGCCCATTACACAAACTATCAGCCCATAAAGATAAAAGCCTATCAGCAGAGCAATGATAAATATTCTAGAAGGGACATCCGTTACAATCTCTGTACATTCTTTCTGTTGTAACAATAAGATTTTTCCAGTTGTATTATTGTTATAGAAGTGTATATAAAAACACTCACTCTACAGTGTATGAGTGTGGAAATAATACAAAAACGTTTTTCATACAAATTCTGCAAATCTTATAGACTCACTGTCTATTCTTTGATTGGCATGGTTTTGTATGTGACAAGCATTTCAATGTGTGAAAACATAATGAATGATGATGAAGGAAAAAGGAATTGATGTATGATAAGAAATTCCGATTGGTAGGAAAAGAAGGTTGAATCCACTTGTTACTCAATTTTAATGACTTTTATATCTATAATTATGATATTTATGTTGGAAATTTCTTATTCTGTCGTTTCCTTCACTTTTATGTAATATGTAATCTCAGGAACTTGGCACAGACATGAACCTCTTGTGAAGCAGAAAGAAGAATGTCGTCCAAGCAACGTGGGATAAAGATACTTTTCTATAACAGTTCCAAGTCAAAATTATGTCTCCATGTGATGTTTGGTTGTTGTCCCCAAGTTTCTGTTCACCGTCCTCGGATGACAGAGACAAAATTTTTTGTTCCTCTCAAAAAGGAAAGATAGGGGGACGGAGACACGTTGTCCCTGTCCTCCCATTTTTTGTTGTTTTATTATTATTATTATTATTA
>JANSVA010000008.1:10025097-10036726 GCA_025504915.1 Erythroxylum reticulatum | reverse complement strand
AGGAAGAGCTTGAACAATTGTCTTCAAAACAATTTCCTTACCTGATCTTGAGAGCAACTTGTTCTTCCAACTAGTAACTCTTTTACTTAAGCGATCTTTTAGGAAAGCAAAAACCTGCCTTTTATTTCTCCGAACCAGCGAAGGTAACCCAAGATAACGACCATGGGCAATTGGATTAGAAACCCACAAAATAGTAGTGATAGCTTGTCTAACATCTTGCTTCGCATTAGAGCTGAACATAATGCCTGACTTCTGCAGATTGATTGCTTGACCCAAAGCTTTTTCATAGATAGAAAGGATATTCTTAAGATGACCATATTCATTGGGAGAGGTTTTTAAGAAGAAAAAGTTATCGTCTGTAAAGAAACAATGAGGGGTAGTAGGGGCACCATGACAGATACTAATACCATGAATATAGCTTCTCAACTTTGCTTTTTACAAAAGAGCAGAAAGACCTTTAGCACACAGAATGAAAAGATATGGAGAGAGAGGATCCCTCTACTAAGGCCCCTTCCTGGACTAACAGGCCCCGTAATATTGCCATTAATTTGGGGAGATGAGTACCCCAAAGGCCATGCCACGGGCCTGTTACAACATGACCTTGAATCTCCGAAAAAAAAGTAGCAACCCTATATCCAGACTTCACACTATAAATCCCATTTCTGGAGTGATGCCAACAAAGAGTATCTTTCGGCCTAAATGGAGAAATGGGAATTTGGAATACCTGCGAAGCCTCTTAAGGAGCTAGAATGCCATTAACTAGAGAATGATCTCAAGTCGAATTACTAGGATCAATCAGCTCATTAACTTTTATCTCAGACATACTATATAAAGGATTTGAAAGAACAAAAAAATTAGAGTCATTGATCATCCAAGGATCTTTGAACACCAAGACAGAAGCACCATCATCCACACACCATCTAACACCCTTATCTAAAAGATTTTTAGCTGAACAGAAACTTTTCCAGATAAGACTAGGATTTATGCCTTCCCTTACATTTAAAAAATCATAGTTCGGAAAATACCTGACTTTAATAAAAACCTAGTTTGGTAAAGAATCTCGGTATCTTAAAAAATGCTAACCCTGTTTGCATAACACTGTAAGATTAAAGCACTTCAAGTCACGAAAGCCCATGCCTCCTAATTTCTTAGGAACACAAAGTCTCTCCCATTTAGCGCAATGGATTTTATTGCGGTCACCCGAAAATGAACCCCACCAAAACGAATTCATCATTTTCTGTAAATCATCACAAATGCCCATAGGAAGCCGAAAAATACTCATACAGTAAGTAGGAAGAGCTTGAACAATTGTCTTCAAAATAATTTCCTTACCTGATCTTGAGAGCAACTTGTTCTTCCAACTAGTAATTCTTTTACTTAAGCGATCTTTCAGGAAAGCAAAAACCTGCTTTTTATTTCTCCGAACCAGCGAAGGTAACCTAAGATAACAACCATGGGCAATTGGATTAGAAACCCCCAAAATAGTAGTGATAGCTTATCTAACATCTTGCTTCGCATTAGAGCTGAACATAATGCTTGACTTCTGCAGATTGATTGCTTGACCCAAAGCTTTTTCATAGATAGAAAGGATATTCTTAAGATGACCATATTCATTGGGAAAGGCTTTAAAGAAGAAAAAGTTGCCGTCTGCAAAGAAACGATGAGAGATAGTTGGGCACCATAACAGATACTAATACCATGAATATCCCTTCTCATCTTTGCTTTTTGCAAAAGAGCAGAAAGACCTTCAACACACAGAATAAAAAGATATGGAGAGAGAGGATCCCTCTGTCTAAAGCCCCTTCCCGGACTAACAGGCCCCATAATATTGCCATTAAAAGCCACAAAATAATTAAAAGTAGGCACACAAAGTTTAATCCATCCAACCCACTTTCCATCAAAACCCAACCGAAGCATAATAATTTCCAAATAACTCCTATCAACCCTGTCATAAGCCTTTCTAATATCGATTTGAAAAGCAACATCTCCATGTGAACCACGCCCTTTATTTTTCATATGATGAATCATCTCAAAAGCAACCATAATGTTATTATAAATTAACCGACCCGAAACAAAAGTCGATCGCATAGGAGAGATAATTTTGCGTAAAATGGTCTTGAGTCTATTTGCTAGGACCTTTGTAATAATTTTGTAAATCTCATTGCATAAAACGATAGGCCTCAAATCCTTCATACTACTCGCGTTATCTTTTTTTGGAATAAGAACAATAGTAATATTATTTAAAGTAACAGGAAACTCACAATTATTGAGCCAAGCAAAACCTTGAGCAAAAATGTCTCCACTCACAATATCCCAATACTTTTGAAAAAATGTCGGATTCATGTCATCAGGACCAGGAGCTTTATCAGGGTGCATATCAAAAATTGCTTTCTTAAATTCTTTCATGGTGAAATGAGCAAGAAGATGAGCATTATCACGGTCATTAATAACAAAATTAATGCAGGAGAAATCTTTAAAATTGTGGTTTCCACTAGGAGATGCAAACAATTTTGAAAAATAATCCAAAACAATAGCATTCATAGTATCACAACTCGAAAAAGAATTACTAGAGTCATCCTCTAAGACAGAATTTGATTAATCCTCCTGCGCTTCGAAGCTTGAGCATGAAAAAATTTAGAATTAGATTCTCCGTAATTATGCCAAAATATCTTGGATCTTTGCTTCCAATAAATAGCTTCTTAGGCTAGCAAACTAGAAAGCTCATATTTAACATTCAACAACAATGGATCAGCAGCGTTTGTTTAGCGCAACAAAGCCATCTGCTTCTTAACTTCGTCAATCCTGGCTATGGCAGTGCTACCTAATGTTTTATTTCAAGTAGTAATGGAGGTACTACATGCTGCAATTTTCTCCATGATACTGGTGCTATGACAATTAGTCCAAGCAGAGGAAACAACATCCAAAAATCCAGTTTTAGCTAACCACTTGTTCTCAAATTTAAACCTACTAACCCTCTTGACAGGAAAACTAGTATTTGCATAAAGCTTGATGGGATCATGATCAGAATAAGAGCTTATAAGACTAAATAGTTTGTGGTAAGAGAAATGACAGACCCAATTAGCTGAAGCAAAAGCTCTATCCAAACATTCCATAACCAGGATATTCGAACCTCGCCCACGCTCCCAAGTAAACTCAAAACTAGTTAGGGGAATTTCAACTAAGTTAGAATCCAAAATGCATTCCCTAAACCCATCAAAAAGAACTTTTGGATACTCAACCTTCTCATTAGCAGACATAAGATTGTTAAAAGCCCCCAGACAAACCCACGGAAGATGAGAAAGACAAGATAGAGATTTCAACAACGCCCAGCTTGCTCGTTTTCTGCTATTCTCAGGGAAACCATAAAACCCAGTAAGTTGCCATGTAAAATTGTCCACATGAATAATCTCCACGTCAATATAATTACTAGAATAATTTATTACTTTTTAAAAAATAATAGATCTGATATGCAACATAATTTTAAATATATAAGTATTAATTCAATTACAATTTTTAATAAAAATACATTTCAATTCAAAAATGTACATTTAAAATGAAAAAAGGATAACATATTTTAATATATCATACGTTTTGAGATTTTTTAGTACGAATTTTTAAAATTTACAATTAAATAATCAAATTTTTATATTTTTAGAGGCTGTTTGGTTTCACTTATGTTTGTTTGTTGTAGATTTTAGTTTTTATTTTTTGTTTTTAATATCTATTTTTCTTTCAATAAAACTTGCTTGATTATTTATATGGATGTAATTATATTTTTATTATTGATGATAATTACATATTAAATAAAATTTAAAAATAAAATTATTTTTAATTAATTAAATTTATTATAACCTTTTATATAATATTTACTTATAAATTATTAATAAAATTATTCTATTTTTAAATAAATAATTTAAAAATCAAATTTAATATTAAATAAAATTTCTTTATTTAATCAACTTTTTTTAAAATTTATATATTTTGAAGATATTTTAAATTTAATTATATTTTTTAATAATTTATTTATCAATTAATTTAATTATAATATAAAATAAAATTATAAAATAAAATAAAACTATTCACAATTTTTATTAATAATTAATTTAATTTAATATTAAATTAAATTATTCATAATTCTTATTAATAATTAATATATCAAATAATTAAATAATATATATTTAGTTGACTCTAAACCAGATTATAAAAAACAAAAAATCTTTGAAAACGAAAACATAAAACTAAAAACAAAAACAAAAACAATCAACCCTTAACTATTTATTTTAAAATGATAATTTTTGTTAATCTAACTAACATAATTTTTTTTGGTCCATAATATATAGACATTCATGAAAAAAGTAATTGTGAACTAATTTTTCACATAGAATAAAATATCAACCTATAAAGCTCCTTTACATATTGAATTGTGTGGTCTAAAACATATCAATAATTAGAAACAATTAGTTTTCTATGTGAATATTTACAATATAATTTTTTAGTAAATAAATTAAAAATATTAAATAAAATTAATGGTTTAAATTGAATTGTTAAAGTTATAAAAATTAAGAACCAAAAATTTTAAAACTTTAACATTAAATTGAAAAAAAAATCAAAAAATTGAATATTTTAAAATAAGAATGACAATAGATCTGGTCAGGCCCGAACTCTCTTAGGACCATTCGGCCTTGTATGAGCCCTAACTAACTTATTATTTTTTAAAAAATTTCAAAATAATTTCATTTTGTTTAGGGATAGCGATGGGTCGAGTCAGACCCAAGCCAAACCTAGCTTGGCTTGACCTGACTTGACTCAGGTCGACAGGGTCGAAGTTGTTCGGCCTGTGGCTCGATTAGGTCCAATTTATCATTTAAAAAATTAAAAAACAACTTTGTTTTGTCTAATAAAAAAGCAACTTTGTTTTGTCACTTTTGGTCACCCTAGCCCGAGCCTGACTAGTGGGCCAATTAGCTTGATTTTGAATTGTTAATTTCGGGTTAGGCCGAGTCAAGCCTGGGCAGGATTGCCATCCCTAGTTTTGTCATTGCATTTAGGGTTTAGAAAACTAGGTCCGATGCCCCGATAAACCTTAAGGTTGACTTGTTAACTTTGAGGCCCAGTTAACCTTAGGTCACGCCTAATTGTCCAGCCTGATCTCACTCCGTTCAAAAATAAATCATGCAGGAAAAAGGATGAATAACATTATCTTTTACGCTTTGCCCTTGTTTGGCAAATAGTTTATTAGCTATTTTTTGGCGGATTAAGATGTATTTAGTTGTTTGACCATATCAAAAAATTAATAATCATGTTTGGTAGTCAGTGGATTGGGTTGGCGGATTGAACCCAATCTGCTATTATTGAAAACATTACTATGAGGAGCATTTTCAAATAGCGACTAAAAAATTAAGGAACAAAAAGACGGTTGTGTTCAAAAGTTATTACAAATTACTAAAGAGATAGAAATAGAGATAGATAGAGATAGAAATAGAAATAGAAATATAGATGAAGATAGAAATAGAGATAAAGATAAGTTTATCCTATTACTATAAATTTCATTTTTTTAATCGCACATACAAATTTAACTTTATTAGGAGCTACCACCTAAAATCGTGCGATTAGTGGCGTATCAACCGAAAAGGTTAACTAGTAAGTAAACTTTTATTTTATTGTTTGTCTCTCTCTTTGTTCAATCTTCCTATATTTCTCAACACCTCCAATTTCTTCATTAACTTTTTTCATAACACGGCCTTGCTTTGATTTGGAACAGTAGCACCTAAAATCATGAGATTAGTAGATTTCCACAAATCGTGTATCAATCAACAAGATTAAAGATTGGTATGTAAGCTTTTTTGTTATTGTCTGTCTTTCTCTTTGATTAGTCTTCCCATATTTCTCAACACCTACATTCAATGTGTTAATGTCCTCGTTTAAGTTTGAAGCCCTGTCCATTGATGGAAGACACACCTATGTTGGCATTCGTAGGAGCTCTAAAAAGAGCTTCAAAAGAACTACGAATCAACCCCATCTTCACAACAACCTACCATTACTAACCCGCTATAGATACTTTTTAGGAGCTTTAGCACAAGAACTTCTTCCCAGTAACCCAAAACTTTCCAATTTCTTTTAAAAAATTTGTGAGCTTGAGTCTTTAGTTTGAAAGCTAAGAAAGTTGCAAGGGCATAACCTTTCAACCCTTCTTCAACGACATATCACCAACTATATATATTCGGGAACATAGAACTACTATTATTGTTGCTTTAGTAAGATTCAACAGGGATGTATTCGTGTATTTGGTCCCAATGGGTTCGATATTTCTAGCCTTATTATCACAAAGTTCATGTTGCAACTACAGAATGCATTTGTGAAATAGTGTATCATCGAAGGAAAGAAGTGATAGAGGCAATACTAGAACAAGGATTGATTAAGAAAATGGTTGAGTTGCAGAGATTAATTCATGGAGTTCTAATTCATCTAATCTGCTTTATCTTGTCACCTCTCTCTATACTTTCTCTTATCTGGAGCTGTATAATACCAAATTCTCTGTTCTGTAACTTAGTAGAGAAAGCTAAGGTTTTTACATATCAATATGAACAAAAATTCATTGCCTCAGATTACGACTAGCATTAGATTTTTACTTCTCAGGGATCAATATACATACTAACAAGAACCTGGAGATTTTCCATACTATGCTTCTCACTCTCAATTTCTTACTCTCTACTTATCTATACCAGGATACTTCTTCAAGTTCGTGTGGAAAAATTAGAATTCCAAGTACAAGTGTTTCATCCCCAATAAACAAAATGACCTTATATAGATCTCAGAAACTCTACTTTAAGATCTCTCTTGGTCTTTTCCAAATCTCTTATGTTGATTACACCAAAAAAAAAAATCATTGCTTACCCTAGTTCTTGTTCTCCATCAAGTAACTACATCTATCCTTCACTTCTATATGCTACTTTTCTTAGCCCTCCATAGCCTAACTCACTCATCCCCTTCAACTGCTTGGAGGAACACTTTCTAAGATCAACATTTAGGTGTAACCAAAATCACTTCAGTTAATGTGCAAGGACTTGAAAGTTCTTATATGTGTTTATTGGTGAAAGATCTTGAAAAGCTTGAGAAGGGTTTTCATCCAAAAAGTCTAAATTGTTCACACTACAACTTGATTCACAAATGTTCACTAAAGTATGATGAAAACCAGGAATATAAACTTAGGACTAGGATCTCCTTTGACATTCCTGATCATGTTCCTAAACACTTTAAGATCAACAAATACTTAAACTAATTCTAGGAGTCCTCAAACTTCTACTGGTTACTTATTTATTTATTTGATGCAGAAAACAAGGTCATTTCTATAGTTGGATCATTAATGCATACTGGTAATGTCCTTTTTCTATTCTTAAGCACTGTGGTTGTAGCCATTTCCATCATTTTATAAGGAAATAAACTTTGTTGAATTATGCACAATAGATGTTTATGTGATTTTTGCTTCTTTAGGTGTACAAAAATATTGTGATGTGAAATCATCATTACAACTTTATTTCAAAATGGGGTTGGCATTATTCTTATGTCATGGGTGTTTCAATCACATCAAATGAGACATTTGGTAGTTCAAAATGAGGAAAGACATGGACAAGGAGATATGTACTGAATGGGGGACATGTTTCTTTGGGTAAACCATGTTGCTTTTAATGTTTCATACCCAATGACTAGTCCTCGGATAAAAAAAGTGAATAAACCTCCTTATTCCAAAGCTATGACTATGCCTCAAGAAAGGTCTAATAAGGCAGAAAATATATTATGGTCAAGCTCATTTCCCAATCAATCTCCTAACCATGTTCATCCTAAGTTGCCTAACTATGATGATATAGAATACATATACTTTTATGTTTCTCGTAATACCTTTCCTAAAAATCTGGAGTTGTATAATATGTCTTTCATTCTCTTGACTGCATTTTACTTGCATTGCAAATTACAAACATTGTTTCACAATTTGTGTCTAGTTCTTTCCAAAGGAAATCAATGCTATTTGATCACATCCAAGTTTTCTTTTATCTTTCTTATGTCAGTTTATCTTCCATTTGATTTGTTGTTTTCTATAATGGTCTTAACTCGTTTTCACATTTTCATTTCTACTTTTTCTTTTTTTGGATAATGATTTGATTTGATTTGTATGAGCTTGTGATATTATGATGATTTTGCATAGTACATTTAATTTGTATCAGGTCATACTTGCAAAAATAATAACCAAATTAGCTAGTTAAATATGATTCATAAGCAAAATTTTCGTTTTTAGTCTTTCTTCCTTTTCTGATAATGATTTGATTTGTATGAACTAGTAAACTAGTTGCAAATTGATTAACTAGTGTATAATCTTCTCTTACATTGTATGATTAGATGACACCATGCCAAAAAGGAAATAAAGGGGAAAGTTAAGGGGGAATGATATAGGCAGGGCTCGTTGGCCAAAAGAAACAATTCTTTTCTTTTGTGACATTTGTAACCAATATATTCAAAAGAGTAAGGGAAAACATGGTAAAGTTGTTGATCAAAGGTTGCTATGGAAGAAAGTGGAGGAAGAGCTTCAAGAAGCGAACAACTTACCATGGGATAAAAATAAACTTAAAAATAAGTTTGATTGGATGAGAGCTGGATGGAGCCTTTAGAAATAGTTGAAAGGGAGAAAACAATATTAGGATGGGACTATGACAAAGGAACAATCGCTGCCAGTGAGGAGAGGTGGACTTTGAAGATTGAGGTTAGCCTTTTTGCCCTCGTTTTAAGTTATTTTCCTTTACTTTAATGCTAAATAGTTAGTTAAATAGTTTATATTTAAGTTATTTATATTTTTATAGGAGAATATCAATTTTAAAACATTTAAAGAGGAAGGACTTGAACCTGAGCTTGAATGTAAGTTGGATAAACTTTTTAGATGTTTGGCACCAGAGGAGATTATATTTTATGTTGTAGTTGACCCTCCATAAATACAACGAGAAGTTGAGAAAATGTATGTTCTTTCTCTACCTCATAATTATAATGTTCATCATCAACCGTTAGACTATCACGATTATGCTAATGCTAGTGGTCTAAACAATTACCATATGACTAGTGATTGGGAAGAGTTGTGGAGCAAACCTACCCCGACCCCTACATCTACTCCTATCGCTAACCCTCAAGCTATACATGATGAAGTGAGTGATAGAAGAAGATGCAAAAGGGTTTTTGAGAGTGATATGTCACAAAGTAACAAAAGCATAAGAAATAATTCCACTGAAAGGGTAGTAGGATCTGCAGCAATATATGAGAGGCTAGACAATATGATGCAATTCATTTAAGAGAGACAGTGCAACAATGGAGATGAATGCTTCCATTATGAAAATGTTGAACACGATGACTATTGGTCCATCACAGAGTACTAATGTTAGTGCATCATGTTATAATGTTACAAATGTTATAGGAAAGCTATGTGCTTTGCCTGGTTTAGAGGCTGGTACCCCTGAATTTTTCCTTGTTTGCGTGTTGATTAAAGATCCACAAAGAAGGTTTTTTTTTGTCAGTTTACTAGATGATACAAAGAGAGTTGAATACATGAAGTTTATGTAGGAGCGTGAGGAGCATAAAAAACATCAAACGTAGTTTTTCTACATTGCTATGTTTAGTTTACTGTTTTTATAATTTGTGCACTTATATTGACATTGTGTGTTTTGAGACATTATGAACTTGGTTATCTTATTATATTATATTATATTATCTTGTTGGTAATCTATAATTTTATTATGTGTTATATTATTTATTTATTAATATTTAGACATATAAGTTTCATGTTTATTTATAATATAATTTTACTTATTGATTTATAGGTATGGATGATAATGTTATACAATTTATGCAACTTCTACAAATTAAGCAATTTTTGGACAATGAGAATGAGTTTTGGGATTTGATGGCTTGTGTAGCGGTTTATATGGGTGAGTATTTTCTGAACCATATATACAAGGAATCATGCATGATTTCTTATCTAACAGGAGAACTATGGATGAATAAATTATTGAATGACTATGAAAAAAGGTGTTTTAATACATTTAGGATGAATCCAAATACATTTTGTCAATTATGTATAGTTTTGGAAATTAATTATGGTTTGAAGCCTTCAGATAGGATGTCAATTTTAGAGAAAGTGAGTTTATTCATATATGTCCAAAGTAAAGGTGCCCTTAATAGAAATACCCAATAGCGCTTTCAACATTCTGGTGAAAATATGAGTAGAGTTTGTAAAGAAATTTTGAGTGCCATGGATGGATTTTCAAGAGACATTCTCGTACCAAATGATCTTGAATTTAAGGAGATCCTGAATTTAAGGAGATCCCATTACAAATTGCCAATGATACTATATATTTGTCACATTTTAAGATAATTGAACATGTTCCCACTCCCCCTTCCTTATATTTTTGTTGAAAATGATTGTTTTATCATCTTATAATTATTGTTTTATATTATGATTACATTGGATCTATTGATGGTACACATATAGTGGTAGTTGTTGCAGAGGAAGATCAAATGCGATATAGGGAACGGAAAGGAATAACAACTATAAATGTACTGGTAGCATGTGATTTTGACTTACTATTCACGTATGTTTTAGTAGGTTGGGAGGGATCAACACATGATTCTTGTATTTTTCTTGATACAATTGGTAATTGATAACTTGCATTTTGTCATGTTAATTCTTTGTGTTTTATGTTCTTTTGGTAGGCTTTTGTGATGTTTTGCTTGTGTTTCTATGGTAATTCGTGTCTTTGTATGTTCTAGGTGACGAAATACCAAAGTGATGCAATTTGGAGTGAAATTGGCTAATCTAGAACTGAAGAGGATTTCAACATGACCATGTTGAAGGTGACACAAATCTGGCAGATTGCTACCTACGAATTTTGACTTAATTACCTTGGAATTTGGGCCTCAATTGCACAGCTCCTTTTTGCTGACGAGGTCAAGTTATCTTGTGACTCATGGGGGCTTTAATTTGACATTTAATTGGGCCCCACTTTATTTATTAAAAAATCTAGACCATTATAAGAGGGGGGCCCACTTCATTTAATGAAAAGAAGAAAACCTAGGGATTGGGGATGGACTAAAGAGAACAGCGGCAGAACCTGAATAGAGAAAGAAAAGGGATTGGCGGCGGCAATTTGGAGAGAGGGGAGAAAGACGTGTTTTAGAAGAAAACAAATGAGACTTTTGGAGAAAATAAGGACGCAAAAATGGCAACAGCTGCTGGAGAGGATTATTTTTATCACATAAAAAGAAGGGGGGACGACAGCTTATAAAAGGAACGTTATTATTCACAATCAGCTTTTGAATTAGAATAAAACAGTGGCATTAGCTTTTTGTGGATGGAAAGAAGACAACGACACTTCTCCAACAACATTGTCTTTTAATATTACTATGTGTGGCTAACCTTTTAACACTAGACAAGGTACTTTACGTTTGATTCATATAGTTCGGGAGACTCCTTTGATTTAATTGTTTTCGTTTATCTCTTATGTTTATTTAATCTCCGCGCATTAATTGATTTATTATTGTCGAGTTTGTTGATTAATGAGGCCTGTTAATTGATTGACTAGGTAATAAATTGCCA
>JANSVA010000008.1:10002991-10021811 GCA_025504915.1 Erythroxylum reticulatum | reverse complement strand
TGGTCAACAAAGGTTATTGGAAAAAAAGAAGGATATTTGACACCTTACCCCAAAGATAAGGTATCATTAATCAGAGTTTCATGGTACAAATTCAAGAGGATCTCGAGAAATTGTTAATCGAGTCAATTCATTATTGAGAAGTTATATTAAGTGGGCTTTTGATGTTCTTAGAGCTCGATGGAAGATATTTGAGAAAATGCCTGAGTATTTATTGATGAATTAAAATAAAATAATTTGTGCAGTTTTTACATTGCATAACTATATTAGAAGAAGCACAATTGAAAACCCAGCTTTTAACATCATTGATCAAGATCTTGAATTTATACCTCCAGATATAGATAAAGATGCTGAAGTTAACTCTACACAAGAAGGTGTTGAAGAACTGAGAACTCGGGAGATGACAACTATTTATGATAATATTGCTTCTGATTTAATGACAGTTAGATGCCATTCTTAGATTATTATAAATCTTTGCTTTAAATGATTATATTGACTTCTTTTACTCTATCTAAATTCTTTTGAAAATATTTAAAAAATACAAAGATATAATACTTAAGTCGTTATAAATATTTTTTTTAAGTCAAGTCTTCATAAGTCATTTTATAAATAAATAGTTAATACTAGATAATTAATTTTATCAAACATCTTTAAATAAACAACTGATGTTATCTGGTGGTCAAATAAGCTATATTAATCTGCTACTAGCTAATCGTTGATAAAATCAGCCAATAGCCAATGCAATTCGTTGATTGCTGAAATAAAACATTGGAAGAGAGGAAAAGATAATGAAATAAATAAAATACAAAAAGAAATTATTCTAAAAATTGCATCTTTTATTGAATAATAAAGAGCTATTTATAATAGCTTTACATGAACATGGAATGAGAAAAATTAGGGAAAAAATCGCATTAACAACATGAAAGAAGGAAATTAAACCATCCACTAATTTGATTAAACTACCCACTAACTCAATGTTAGTTTTATGTTCTAAAATTAAGGAACAATAATGAATAATAAAGAACCATGAAATAGAGAGAAAAATGCCTAAAAACACAGAGCATGATCAATCCCTCTATCAACATAAGCGTGCAAAGCAAAAAGAAAAAACATGCAAACATCTGGCAAAACGCATCGCCTATCATAACCTACGGGCCTTGCTTCACTAACCCAGCTTCGCCTTTTTGTCTTGATGCATGCCCGTAACACAGCCATGTGCTAAGCCATGCATTTCTTCAAAAGTTTAGGTTTCACACTCATGGAGATTCACACATAACACATGGCCTGTGTTTCTTCAGTTTTGAGTTTTACACTAATTTTATCACTCGCCCGTAGTGCAAACTCACCATCAACAACCCCAAAAGCCTCTATGAAGTATTGGAACTTTGGTTTCACCAAAGCCTTGGTAAAAATATCAGCTACTTGATTATTGGTACGATTATTCACTAACTTAATTTCTTCACTCAACACCTTCTCACAAACAAAATGATGACGAACCTCAATATACTTTGTTCGTATATGAAAGATAGGATTTGATGCAAGCTTGATGGTACTCTTATTATCACATTTGATTTGCACAACATAATCAATCTCAAACACCATATCTTCAATCAACCTTTTCAACCAAATACACTCTTATGTAGCCATAGTTAAAGCTACATATTCTGCCTCTATACTTGATAAAGCAATCATGTTTTGCTTCTTACTGCACCAAGAAACCATTGCTGAACCTGTACTGAAACAATATCCTGTAGTTGAATGGCGATCATTGGTATCTCCTGCCCAATTTGCATCAATGAATCCACTTAAGAAGAAATTATCACAGCTTTTATACTAAAGTCCATAGCTAAGAGTTCCTTTTACATAACGTACAATCCTCTTAGCAGCATTAAGATAGGGAGTCTTAGGCTCCTGCATAAACTGTGAGACAATTCCAACAAAATATGAAAATTTAGGTCTTGTGATAGTTAAATAAATTAGACTACGAACAAGTTACCGAAATTTCCTAGCATCTTTCAACAATTTTCCTTCATCTTTCTTCAGTTAAAGATGTGGTTCCATTAGAGTAGCTTTCTCCTTTGACTTCCCCATGCTAAAACGATCCAGAAGGCTCCTTGCATAACCTTTTTAAGAAACGAAATAACCTTCACCTGTCTTTTCAATTTCCAAACCAAGAAAACATCCAATTTTCTCTAGATTTTTCATCTCAAAATGGACAGCCAAGTCACTCCTCAAAATAGAAATTTATGACTCATTATCTCCAGTTATTATTATATCATCAAAATATAATAATACCAAGAGATGCACACTTGACTCTAATTTAATAAACAAACTAGAATCTGAATCAAAAACTCTAAAGCTACAAAAGTTAAGGTATGATGCTACCTTACCATACCAAGCCCGAGGCGCTTGCTTCAAACCATACAATTCTTTCTTTAACCGGCAAACATGACTTGGAAATTGCTTAGAAACAAAGTCATAAGGTTGCTCCATAAACACCTCACGATCCAACTCTCTATACAAGAAAGCATTCTTAACATCTAGCTGCCACAATTTTTGACTTCTAAAAGCAGCAAGGGAGATAAGAGTTCTTACAGTGACCATTTTAGCTACCAGGTTAAATGTCTCTTCATAATCCAAACCATAAGAATGAGAGAAACCATGAGCTTTAAACCTGTCAATGGTGCCATCAACCTTTTTCTTCAAGCGAAATACCCACTTGCATGCCACTGGCTTGCATTTTTCTGGCCTAGGTACCAAGTCCCATGTCTCATTCTTATTTAAAGCATCAATTTCCTCTTGTATGGCTTTCTCCCAATCTGGACATCCCCTAGCTTCCTTATAACTTCCTAGTTCTTCTGTAGTAAATGCTCCTGTAAAGAAACAAGAAGTCACACTACAATTGTTGAGTGCTAACTCATAGTCCTTAAGGTAGTTTGGCTACCTTTTCTCCCTTGTTGACCTCTCACTTCATGTTACTCATAAGCATCTCTCCTTTCAACATTCTGAATTGGGGAAACATCCTCTTATTCGTCAATATTTGGTGCTTGCATTTCAGGAAATAAAGATTCCAAGTTTCCTTGACCATCACCAAGGACCACAAACTTTTGAGTAGAAAATAAAGAGGATGCCTCATCAAACACCATATCTCTAGAAGTAGTATACTTCTTTGTCTCTGGATCCATGCACCTCCATCCTTTCCTATGTGAGTCATATCCAAAAAAAACACACTTCTTTGCTTTTGGGTCAAGTTTCGTTCTATTAGTTTTAGGAATATGGACATAATAAATGTAACCAAAATCGTTAAATGACTCATGTTAGGCTTATTACCATACAACATCTCAAGAGAACATTTTTGTGTACCTGGCCAAGGAGGGAACCTGTTACTAATATAGCAAGCACATTGTGTAGCTTCTGCCCAAAGCTCCCGAGGAAGATTTTTGTCATGTACCCATGAAAGACACATTGAAGCCAAGTAAGTGAGCTTCCTTTCCACAACTCTATTTTTTGTGGGGTATTTAGACAAGTCATCTGGCAAGTAATAATGTTACATCACAAAATTTAAAGAATTCATCAGACATGAACTCACTACCATTATCACTGCGAAGACACTTTATGTTCTTCCCATGCTCCTTTTCAACAACATCTTTGAACTCCATAAACTTGACCAAAGGCTCACTTTTGTCCTTTAAAAACTTCACCCAAGTGAACCTTGAGTGATCAACTACCAATATTATGATATATCGATGTCCACTATAGCTTGGTGTCCTTGTTGGTCCCATCAAATCTGTATGCACCAACTTAAGAGCTGTGGATCTTCGGTTTGATGACATTTTGAATAGAAGACGATATGATTTATCAAATTGACAGCCTTGACAAATCACATCTTCCCGAACATTCTTCAATGTTGGAATGCCATCCACCAAGCTTTTGGAAGAAATCTACTGCAACATTTGGTAGCCCACATGTCCCAAACGAGCATGCCAAATTGCAGAACTATTAGTTTGATTGGTTTTCTTTACATAAGCTTCTCTTGCTGATAAAACTTATAAAGATCCTTTCTTTTTACCAGTAAGAAGAATGTCAGCAGAAAAAAATTCTACATTCTCCAACACCTTTACATTATTAGGACTAAACAAAACATACTTTCTAGAATCGGTAATTTGAGGAACTGGAACTAGATTTTTAGTCAAACCTGACACATGGTATATATCACCCAACTTTAGGCTTTTGGTTGCATTATCACTAGTTTCACTAATCGCATCACCCTCATTTATTACTAGAGAAGTTGAATTATCAACAGTAATGATGACTCGATCTCCACTATGATCCCGTACCTCATAAAATAAAGAATTATCTTCGATTACATGATGTGAACATCTAGAATCTACAATCCATTCCTCCTTTTTGATGTTACTAGCATAGTTTACTCAGAATTCTTGGATATCTGCTTTGCCAGAGCTTCCTGACTCGAGAGTAGATTCTCTAATTCTTCTACAAAAGGATTTTTTTGCCCATCCTTGAATAGAAGTGACAAAAGGATTGTACTCCTTCTTCAACCCAAGGATGAGATATCGACGCAAACGTGCTTTAATAATTTTCTTATTCGTGTCTATTTCTGAAATTTCAGCACAAATATTTTTTAATTTTCAAAAAATATTTAGAAATAGACATAACTTCCTACTTCAACATGGCCAACTCATTCTCCAGAAAATTGCAACCTTGTTGTGTTCTTCTTGGTAAACAGCCTTTCGAGCGTCTCCCAAACCTCCTTTGGAGTGTCGAGAGCCCTTACATGGTCAATGAACTCTTTATTTATTGATGTCCTTAAAGTAAAGAGAGCTTTCTCACATTTGATCTTCCACTTCTTACGTGTTTCTGCATTCTCTGGAATATCTGCAAGAACTGTTGCTTTTGAATCAATAACTAAACCCCATAAATCCTGATCTTGAAGGTATGCCTCTATACACATTCTCCAATACTTGTAAGTGTTGCTTACAAGCTTCTCCATCCCATTTAAATTATTTCCGCTATTAGAGACCTCCATTGGAACAATCTGAACCTTTCTTTCATACTTAAACCCTCACAAAGAAAATTTTAATAATACCAGAGTTATAAACCTGGCTCTGGTACCATGAAACAAAAAATTAGAAGAGAGGAAAAGATAATGAAAGAAATAAAATATACAGAGAAATTATTACAAAGATTGGATCTTTTATTGAATAATCAATAGCTATTTATAGTAGCTCTACACGGATATAGAATGAGAAAATTAGAGAAAGAATTCTATTAATAACATGAAAGAAGGAAATCAAGTTACTTATTAATTTAATTAAACTATCCATTAACTTGATTAAACTGCTGCAGACTAGATGTCAATTTTATGTTCTAAAATTAAGGAACAAGAATGAATTACAAAGAACCATAAAATAGAAAGAAAAAAGCCTAAGATCATTGAGCATGACCACTCCGTCAGCGTAAGCGTGCAAAGCAAAAATAAAAAAGTGCAAACATCTAGCAAAATACATGGCTTGTCATAACCAGGCCTGCTTCCCTAGCCTGACCTTGCCTTTTTGTCATGATGCACGTCCGTAACACGCGGCCGTGTGCTAACTTGTGTTCTTCAAAAGTTTGAGCTTCACACATGGCAATGGACAAGTAACAGATAGCCTGTGTTTCTTTAGTTTTAGTTTTGAGATTTACACTAATTTTATCAATTGCCAGATATTTACCTTAAAACGATCCCAGAAAAAGCCGAAGATCGAGATACGCGCTGATCAGTGTCGTTTTCCTTGTTACTTCAAATAAAAATTAATTTAACACATGAACCCCGAAATGCCCCGACAAATGCTTTGGGAGTTTTTAGTAAAAGAATCACTACCAATCACCTCTCTCCACGTGCCCATCTCTGCTTCTCTTCGGTACATTCCCTAAAACCCTGAACTCCCAAGGGTTTTCATTTCCACTGTTGCTTCAGTTTACCAGAGATCAACACGTCTAAGTCACCGGAAAAACTCACCATAGTCGGAGATTCATGTCCGTATTAAATGCCACGCGTGGCGGTTATGATCTTTATTCTCTTACTTCTTCTAGCGGCAGGGTGCGAAAATGCGTCTCTGTCGAGCTCAGGTCCCCACATAACTGACGTCAACATATTGTTGCCTCCTAAAATGACGCACGCTGTGCAGTATCGGCTTCAAGGAAGTGATGGCTGCTTTAAATGGTAAGTTTCCGTACTTGTATGGACACTCCCACTTTAGTTCCTGTTTTGTTTTGGAGAAATCAGCGTAGAATTAGCGGCTTCCCCAGTTAGTTTTTTTATCAGTTTTTTAAAAAGAGCGGCAACTGGTTGAGGTTTCTCATAATGTGTGAATCTTGAAGATTGTTTAATTTTTCTTAGGTCATGGGATCATCACGACATTTTGTCCGTGATACCTGAGTATAATAAAAGTAATCAGTGTTCAACTAGTGCACGGTTGAGATCGATTGCGCCTTTCAGTGGCCGGAAGGAGACTGCAGTTTATGCCACTGATTTGCACACTGGAATTGTGATTCGCTGCAAAGTTTTTATTGACAATATTATCAGGATTCAGATATTTCATAATTCTGTAAAGCTTGACTTGGATGGACTTGCTACGCTTCGTGTTCGTGCCTTTGATAGTGAAGGTACCTTGTATTGTGATGTTTGAATTTGCCTCATGGGCTTCATCGTGTACCGTATTCTCCTCTATAGATTACTTTTTACGGTCTTCACTAGCTCTGATCTACCATATTCCGTTATATTTAAATGAGAGTTTTGCAGAAATTTCGTTGTTATCTTATTCCTTCATCTAGAGTTCCTTTTATCTGTGCTTCAAGTTTGAATTTTGGATGATGGGTTTTATGGTCCTTGCTTTCCAAAAGAATCAAACTATTGTTTTCTTCTTGCAGCTTTCCTGATGTGATGTCATGTAGTATTTTGCAGACTCTGTGGTGTTGTAAATTTTAGAGTGAATATTATTCTTTTGGAATGCTAATAGTCATGTAAATTGTCTTTATAAACTGCTATCTGGCAATAATTCAATTTGACAGCTGCTTTTGCTGCTATTTTCATTTATTAGTTACTTATTGGTCTTAAACTCCTGAGTTTGCTTGTTTTCCCTTGTAAATCTGTGCCACAGATAATGTTTTTTCATCGCTGGTGGGCTTACAATTTATGTGGCGCCTGATACCTGAACTCATTGGATCCCCTCATCATCTTGCCCATGTTCCTATCAAGGAATCTCCGTTAAGCGATTTTGGTGGATTAAGTGGTGACTTAAACATCCAAATAGAACTAGAAGATAGCGTATGTATGCTATTGGAGTAACAAAACAACTCTTTCTATGAGTTAGCACGTATTATTATGTTAAGTAATCTCACAAGTTTTATTGGTAAATGATGCAGGGATTTTTCTCGGACTTATATGTAGTAAAGGGAATTGGAATTGGGCAAGAGAATGTGTTTGTGCATTTGCTTGAGCCGCAATTTGAGCAAATGGCTGATAAGATTGTTCTAACAGTGGTTGAAGCCATGTCTCTTGAACCTCCGTCACCTATTTTTGTACTCATTGGTGCTGCTTTTCATTACTGTCTTAAAGTTATTCGTGGAAATACTCCGCAAGGTTTTATTCCTTAAACCGTTTGATGGTTATTGCAAGTTAGCTATTTAATCTTATCTAGCTATTGGAACAATTTAATATTGAACTTTGATTTGCTTTCAGCAGTAGTCAATGACTTCTGTACCTGTTCCCTTTTCTCATTAGAGGCTTTTGTTAGTGACTCGGTATCTAGTCATGATTTTGAATCTTTGATTCTTTGTAATGATTTAAGTGATGGAGATTCATAGAGGTGATCCCTCTCTTTGTCATCATTGTGCACTTCACTGAGTTTTTCTTTTCAGTTGCTTTGTCTTGTTGCACCATTTGAGGTCATATGCTATAGTTTTAATGCCACCTTACATGAAATCTGCAGTGGTAACTCTGCCATCAAAACATCATAGGTGGTTTGCTGCAAATTCGTCAGTTGCTGTAGTGGACACCATGAAAGGTTTTACTCAGGCATTGGGCTTAGGGGTAACGAATATCATTGTTGAAGATACCAGAGTTGCTGGTCATGTACATGTCTCTTCACTTAACGTGGTCATACCACATAGTTTATACTTGTACATATTGCCTCTGTCAGCTTTTGGCTACCCTGTAGAAGGAACAAAGGCCATTCCATCAATAAGACATTGGTATGTTGTCTCTGGCCGCCAGTATCTTGTTGAAAGTAAGATTTTCTCTCAGGGCCCTGATGCACAAGAAATTTACATTACAAAGGTAGGTCATGAATTAACTCAGTTGGAGCCAATTACTACAATATCTACCCTTTTCTTTTCGTTATGCAGCAAAAAGTATATTTTGCATATATTTTGGAGCTTTATTTTCCGCTCAATTATCGTGTCCTTTTTAGTGTTCAGGGGAAGTTTCCATCTTCTAGAAACTATGTTCAGTATGACTGAAAAATCTTTGTTTACAAGTTCAACTAACATTTGCAGCTGTTATGCAACTTTTGAACACTGAAGGATCTTACCTTCAATTAGTGTTTCAGCTATACAGCAACTGGTGGTACTTGAAGGGACATAATTTCTCTTTTTAGACAGTTGACTTAGAATCATCAGTTCTATTGATGTGCTTGTTGCTCAGAACTTTTATGATTTTTATCTTATAAGTACTTCCTTGTGTATTTATATGTCTTTGTTCCTTTTATTTGACATCTAAATTGAGAGCCAATTGGAAGATTTTTAAGTTTGGTCTTTCATATAGTCCATTGTCCATATGAACTAATTGAATATAGTCTCGTTCTTTCTGTGTCTTGATTGACCTTTCCTTCTCAACCATAGATGATATTTAAATTATTTTGCTGTTGTTTTCTCATTGTATCTTGATTGTCTTCTGCTCAGTTTGTTCCCCTACATTGCAGAATGATGATCTTAAGTTGCATGATGAGCAGTCTGGGCACTTGATAACACTATCTCGGCCGGTGGATATCGCAGATGAGTCTGACTGGCATAGCCGTACAATCTTGAGGGCATCTTCTGAGGGATTAGGAAAACTAATAGCTTCTCTAACTTTTTTTAGTGGGCACAGAACAGAAAAAGAAGTGAGAATGTGCTGTTTTAGTAATTTTATTCTAACTCGATACATTTTTCTTTCTGTTGTATTGTCTTGCAACCTGTGTCTAGCAGTTCACCATCATCATCATTAACACCCAGTTTAAATCCCGCACCAATGTGGAGTCTGGGGAGATTTGGTAGTACGCAGCCTTATCCCTACGTAGTAGAGAGGCTGTTTCTAGTAGATCCACATGCAATGTGACATGAAGATAAGATTTAAAAAAGATAAAAAATGTAATAAAATAACTAAATATATTTTAAAAAATAGAATAAAGTAATCACAAATGTCTAGCAGTTGATATTTCTATTTAATTTTCCTTCTTTTGTAGGCTCTTAAGTTTGTGCAAGAAATAGTCATTTGCGATCAAGTGAAATTTAGTTTGGACAGGACAAATGATACAGCCCAAAAAATTCTTCTTCCTTGGGCTCCTGTGGTTTATCAAGAACTGGAGTTAAAGGCTATAGGAGGTTTGTACCTTTGAAACAATTCACCTGAACTAATAACGTACGTGGACTGCTTCTGATGTTGGTTGCAGAAACTCAAACTGTCACATCTATGTAGGTTGTGCAAAATCATCAAGTGATTACAAATGGGTTTCTTCAGATTTGTCTGTTTTATCAGTGTCTGCTTTGGGGGTTGTTCAGGCAAAGAAACCTGGTGAAGCAACTATTAGGGTTGTGTCAATTTTTGATGTGTTCAACTATGATGAGGTAATAAATCTATGTGGATACATTCACACCATAGTTTATTTTTGCATTGTAGACACCAAGTGCATTGGTTAGATTAGGGATTAATATGTAGAGAAGTGTTCTCTTTCTTAATTAACATAATTTATGAATTATGGGTTTTAGGGGGCTTTGGGGTTTCATCTATAGTTTAGTTCGGTGCGAAAATGGTAATATTTTGTTGGGATTTGACATAATAGGTCTTGCTATTGCATTACTACCTGGTGAGATCATTCAGTTTGTTCTCTAGAATAGTATCATTATTAGGAAACTGATGAAAGTTGGGAGAAAAAAAGAAACATTACCCTTTATGAATGTCAAACCGGCCTCTTAGAAGTGGCTTGCATGTGTGGTTGGACTAGGTGCTTTGTGGTGCTTGGAAGATATTTGAATTGGTGTACTTGGACAAGGTGTTGATGCTATTCTGTCCACTAAATTTATGCTATATATCTATCGTGCATAAACCTCTTCCTGTGGGGTACTTTAGTTTTATGCAGTCCCTGTTGCCACTCCTCCCTTGAATTAATCATTCCATCTTCTGATAGGTGGTAATTGAAGTCACCATGCCATCATCTATGACTATGCTGCAAAAGTTTCCTGTCGAAACTGTCGTAGGATCACAACTTCAAGCTGCTGTAACATTGAAAGCATCAAATGGTGATGCCATTCTGAGATTCCTCTGAAAATATGCTTTCTGGTTTTAACTAATTGACTTGTTATGTATTAAACTATGTTATCTTTTGCAGGTGCTTATTTCTACAAATGTGATGCTTTTCATTCAGTTGTAAAATGGAAAGCTGTTAGTGATCACTTTATAGTTGTCAATGCGACGGAGCCACTTTCATCAGATGTTGAACCTGGTCATAAAATGTATGGTCCACCCTGTTCATGGACCTATGTATATGCTTCTGGTTCTGGTCAGACCATGCTGCATGCTACCCTGTCAAAAGAATACCACCACCTTGATCTATCTCTTCATGGACCTAATGTTTTAAAAGTCTCATCCCGAATTGCAGCATATCCACCTCTTACTCTACTTCAGATGAGTGATGGAAACCAATTTGGTGGATACTGGTTTGATTTTCTTCATGTTGATTTAAGTAAGGTAGAAAACTTGGAGAAGTTATATCTTGTCCCAGGCACAAGTTTAGATGTTATGCTTCTTGGGGGACCTGAAAAGTGGGACAAAGGTGTCGACTACATCGATAATGTAGAAATACTGGATGGCAAGCATGGTCATCCAAAAGATGGAGTTCATGTACATCAGGTTTCTAGAGGCTATCAGAGTGTGTACAGAGTTTTATGCCAATCTTTTGGAAATTATGTAAGCTCTGGATTTATGAGACAGTAATCATATTCAAGTATCCATTTTGTGTGTGTGTGTGTGTGTGTGTGATGACGGGTGGGTGGATGAAATTACATTTCTCTTCCTTGATCATTGTAATCTTGATATGTCGTTGGTGGTTTAAATGGCTCAGAAATTGGCTTTCAAGCGTGGGAATTTGGTAGGAGATGACCATCCTCTGCCTGAAATTGCAGAAGCTATGGTATCTGTTATGTGTGCCTTTCCTACTTCAATTGCACTAGTAGTTGATGAACCTGGTAAGTACTAGATATGTTCTTCTCAGATTGATGATAGGCCCTTACAGTGCCTCGTGCACTTTACATGCCATTGACTGAGCTACTGTTGCTGTCCAGTTAACAAACTCGATGTTATAAGAGCTGCAACTCTTGCTGATTGTGGCACAGAACATATACGTGTCACACCTATTACAGTGGCAAATGGACGAACTATTCGAATTGCTGCGGTTGGCATTGATACTTCTGAAGAAGCTTTTGCAAACTCATCCTCTATTTCTATGAAGTGGGAGTTAATTGGCTGTGAAGGTTTGGCACATTGGGATCATGAGAATGAATCAAAGACGTCTAAATACAATTGGGAAAGGTTTTTAGTCTTACAGAATGACTCAGGACAGGTTGTACCAGAATCTTTATTTTTGGGATCATTTAAAATTAGTGACATTTCAATGTCGTAAGCTTCAGTCAAAAATCTGATACGTTAGCAGAAGGATGGCTGCTAGTTTCTTCTTGTGTTGAATGAAATGAGATTCTTATTAGTAACTTTGATATTATTGAGGATTTTGACTTTTGTGAGTGTTGATTTCTGGTCTTTTTTTAATCCAAGTTTTTTTCTGTGTCAATATAGATGAATGAGTCAGTAAAAAGATTTTGTTTCTTTAAGTCAAAAAGGCTGCAGTAATTCCCCGCAAATTTGAGTTCAAATCCTATCTAGCTCCTTTAGTATGTTTCAACTTTTTCTTAAGAATGGTGATGATAATGAATTGAGGAGTTGGATGCATGTTTCTCAGTGCATTGTTCGTGCTGTCATTACTGGTTTTGGTGACAAAATACCCAGTAACTTTCCTGTCCAAGTGCAAACCTCAGAGAATATTCTCACTGATGCTATACGCTTACAGGTTTGCTCCTTTTTATTATAATTGATGACATAAGTTTTGTCTGTGCTTCTGTATTGAGTGTTGCAACAGAAAGTAGTTGTTCCAATGATAAAGTTAATGATGTTTCTATTTGGTTGTGTAAAAATTGCAGCTTGTTTCTTCTTTAAGAGTCAATCCAGTGTTCAAATTATTATTCTTCAACCCTGATGCCAAGGTAATTATATCATATGCATACTAATGCTTACGTTATTTGATTTTAGATGAATATGCACTTGTTCATGTCCCTCTCTTGCTTAACTGCTAACTTGCTAGGTACTTAGAGCCAGCAGAGTGCATCATATTGTTGCTTTGCATTAAACCTATCCATGTTCTTGTCCTACTTCATAAAAAAAGTATACCATTAATGTTGACTAAAAACAAAAATATATACCCCTGAAGTTTGACTAATTGTCCGCTTTATTGAGTGATAGTTAAGTTCTACTATAGAGCACTTGTTTCTATGATGAGGTTTGTAATGCTTTTCCCATTTTATTTGCCGTTCTTGTTATGTCTATATGTTAATGCCATTCCCTTCAAATTCTGGCCCATAATTTTGGATATAATTCAGGTTAATTTATCAATTAGTGGTGGTAGTTGTTTCTTGGAAGCTGTTGTTAATGATTCCCAAGTAGTAGACGTTTTTCAACCCTCACCAGGCTTACAGTGCTGGCAATTGACGATCTATCCTAAGGGTTTGGGGACTGCCCTTGTCACGGTGTATGATATTGGGCTTACTCCTCCAATTGCTGCTTCTGCTACGGTAATGATGCTCCTTTGTCTTTTCTCTATATATTATACAGCTTGATGTGAAACCGACTGGTTTGGTTGTATTATTGAGGCTCACAACTGGTAAAAATCGTCAGGTTGGTGCTGTTTAAATTTAGCATTATAGTAAAGGTTGATAGTAGTGAGCCAGAGAAAATGTCATTGGTGACTTCAAAGATAAATGGTAATGCATGATGAGCACCCATAATTTTCATAACCTTGAAGAAATAAAATCTATGCTGGATAAGCATTTCAAATTTATCTTTGTTTTAAAGAAAGTAATAAGTCCATCATATCCTTGTTTTCCAGAAATAGGCAGCCTTTTATTTTTGGGCATGTATGCATTCTTGGTGTTTATTCTCTCTTGTATTCGTATTGTCTAGTAAGTTTGGATAGGCAACCAAAAGCTGCAGCATCCAGTAGACTTAGCTACTCTCTGTTGTTGCCTTTTGATGTAGTTTTAACATATAGCATTATGGCAACACGAAATTTCAATTCATTAAATCACTGCCCGTCCAGAATCTTGTTTATATTATAAACAAATCAGTAGATACGTCTGTCATCTGCTTCATGACAATATAGTTTAGGGATTCTTTCATTTATGAATCTATTTTGCTTCATGACAATATAGTTTAGGAATTCTTTAATGTGTCAATCAATTGAATCCACCAAGGGTTGGTGACTGTCAAGATGCATTGCATGTTTCTTGTGGAGATATGTATATTTCCAATTCTTTGCAGGTTCAAGTGGCTGATATAGACTGGATCAAAATTGTTTCTGGAGATGAAATTAGACTCATGGTATGTGTACCTGTATTATCAAGATGATTCTTATTATAATGAATTAAATTTCATAAGATGCTCTTGATTTTTTCAGGAAGGGCAGTCGCACTCAATAGACCTTTTGGCTGGGATTAGTGATGGAATTACTTTTGACTCTAGCCAGGTTTGAATTGTATAAATCCATAAAATCTATGATTAATATTGTTTTGTAGAATCATGGTATTGGCCATATCTGTTTGAAGCATTTGACTGTGGTGCATTCTCCATCAAGTTAGTCTGTCTTGCTTCTAAATTAGTGTTTTCTTGTCATTTGCGTGTTCACGTCTTAATGCTATCTCTTTATTGGATCTTAAGTGACCGTGAATTTCTTTGCAGTATGCTTATATGGACATTCATGTGTTTGTCTTAATGCTATCTCTTTATTGGATCTTAAGTGACCGTGAATTTCTTTGCAGTATGCTTATATGGACATTCATGTGTTTATTGAGGACCAATTTATTGAACTTGTGGACAATGACAATGCCCTTGTTCTCCAAGATGGTTATCTTACAGCATCACAGTTTAAAATTGTTGCCAAAAGTCTTGGGATGACGACTCTTCATGTAATTCCTTGTTTGATGCACAGAAGTATTTAATTGTTTCAACTATATAACTTCTTTGGTATTAGGTGTAGTTTACTCATAGATATTCACATCAGGTCAGTGCTAGGCAGCAATCTGGACATGAAATAACCAGTCAACCTATCAAGGTAGAGATTTATGAACCTCTGAGAATTCATCCACATGATATTTTCCTGGTACCAGGTGCATCTTACATGGTATGTGCCGTTCTTTTCCCTCCTTTTCTTTCTTGGATATATTTTTAATTTCACAATCTGATGGCAAGCTATCCTGCAAAATCCATAATTTCTTGTGCTTCTGCTTTTTCAAAATTCTCTCTCTTATTTTGGTTGTCAAGATATTATTTGGAGTTTGGGTTGTATTTCCTTTTTGCAAGTGAATGTTCTTTTACTTTTTCTTATCATCCCTCTAAGTTGTACTCATATCATTATATCAATAGCTTTCTGTCAATGGAGGCCCAACTGTTGGTGCACATATTGAGTATAGTTCTATCGATGATGGAATTGTAGCTGTGGAAAGATATTCTGGGAGGCTATCTGCAATATCTCCAGGAAACACTGTAAGACATGATAAACAATTACTACTTTGTTGAATGTGTCATCAATTGGATTGAAGTTTGAGATGAAAAAGTATTAACAAGGCAGGGGATTTCTGCTACATGAAGGTTCATGGTTTTTGATGTTTCTATTTGGGTACTTTTAACATTTGTAACCAACTGTTATTACTTTCTTTTGGATCTGTACCTGTTGGCTTTAAATTGGAAACTCTTAAAATAGATCTCTCTCTCTTTCCCACCCATACATACTAGAAGTCATTGTGTTTGTTGGGTTTCATTGCCTCTTTCCTTGTGCGCTGTCTCCATCTGTTTTTGAGTAAGTGAGAGAGAGTGGGGATATTTCATGCTACTGCTATTAGCTAGCGTTCAACAACCGACCTGATCTGGACTCACCTACCTGCAGGATAGCTTCTGATTAGATGATTGTGCATATGGGTAATCGTGGGAAAAAATAATTTGTATGATTATGTCAAAGATTTTGTGGGGATTCTGTCCATAAAATCTGGTACTAATTATGTCCATTAAATTAGGATAGTGTATCCCATAAGTCATGGAATCTAACAAATCTGTACAAATTTATTTCCTATTTTGTACTAGGGTTAGTGTGTATAAAGCTAATGTGTCTATTAGTCAGATATCAATAAAAAATTCCTCCTTCAAATTCTGTCATGTTATCAGAGCTGTAGATTTTCTTAGAACTGAAACCTTCAGTTGTTTAGCCATTCCTTTCCTTGTACTCCATTTTTTTTGATATCAAAACAGAGCAGTTTTGCTGGCCTTCATTGCTGGTTAGTTACTTCCTGTGAGAGGCCTTAATTGCCTAAACAAAAGGTTTTTAAGTCCTTGGAGATGTTAGAAGTTGCAAAGACAACTACATCCCAATTAGAGGGGGCTGTTTGGTCTCAACAACTTGGAGAACTCCAAAGTATACATGCTGCATACAGATTAGATGGGGAAAATTAGCCAAAGCAGGCCCAACTTGTAGTACAGTAACATTACGGGTACTGCACCTAAGCCAGAAGATCCTCGGTTTGAAGCATGGGATCAAGAAGACTCCATGATTATGGCATGGTTGTAGAACTCTGTGATTCTTGAAATTAGTGACACATGCATGTTTTTAAACATTGCCAAGGATATTTGGGATGCAATTCTACAAACCTACTCTAAAGCTAGGTATGCAGCCTAAGTATAGGTTTTTTAGTCCTTGGAGATGTTAGAAGTTGCAAAGACAACAACTACATCCCAATTAGAGGAGGCTGTTGGTCTCAACAACTTGGAGAACTCTAAAGTATACGTGCTGCATACAAATTGGATGGGAAAAATTAGCTAAAGCGGTCCCCAACTTGTAGTACAGTAACATTACGGATATTGCACCGAAGCCACTCCATGATTATGGCATGGTTGTTGAACTCTATGATTCTTGAAATTAGTGACGCATGCATGTTGCAGGTGTGGGAGATGTTAAAATAAGTCATTCATTGATCCTAAGAAATGTCCTTCATTTCCCTAAATTATCCACAAATCTTATCTCTATACCAAAGATTTATGTTGCTATGTGGTTTTTCATCAAAGTTATTGTGTATTTTAGGACAAGGATTTGGGGAAGATGATTGGACATGCTAAAGAACAGGACGACCTCTACTATCTTGAAGCATCGAGTCAATCAAACATTTTTAAGGGCAGATTACCTCATTCGTTTATTTTAGAATTTTTTCCCTCTAATAAAGAAAAAGTTTGGCTTCATCATCGTCGTCTTAGACATCCATCTTTTTTGATTATTAAAATTCTATTTCCTTCTCTGTTTAAATGTTTAGATGTTGAGCATTTTTATTGTGAAGTGTTTGAACTTGCTGAACATAAGCGTATAACATTTCCAATTAGTAATAAAAGAAATTCTACTCCTTTTAATCTCATTCATAGTGATATTTGAGGCCCTTCTCTTATTCCTCTTGTCTCCGAGACAAGATAGTTTGTCTCATTTGTTGATGATTGTACTCGTGTCACTTAGCTTTTTCTTCTCAAACACAAAAATGAGGTTAGCACTGTTCTTGGAGTCCACATCAAAAGGTTTTGGTCAGATAATGCCAGGGATTATTTTAATCAAATCCTAACTTCATACTTTCAAAAGGAAGGGATAGTCCATGAGTCCTCTTATATCAATACTTCACAACAAAATGGGGTAGCAGGAAAAAAAGAACTATCGCCTCCTTGAAACAACCCGAGCCTTTATGTTTCAAAACAATACGCCTAACTCTTTTCAGGAGGAAGCTGTTCTTACAGCAGCTCATCTTATAAGTCATTTGCCTTCTAGGATCTTAGGATTCAATAGTCCCATGGGGCAACTCTGCACTACACATACTAACAATCTTGTTACTAGGGTATTTGGGTACATATCATTTGTCCATGTCCATGTCCATGGTCAAGACTCAAAACCGAGGAAAAGTGAATCCAAGGGTTATGTGTGTTTGCGGGATATTCATCCACTTAAAAAGAGTACAATGCTACCAACCTCCATCAAAGAGGTTCTATGTCTCAAGGATGTCACTTTTCATGAATAGTGTTAAAATAATTAAATATTATTTCAGAATATTGTCCCTATCAAGACAACTATTAAATATAGTTATTATTTCAGTAACTGTAAATAGTTATTACCAAAGCAGTTATTTTTGCTTTGATTAGAGGTAGTTACCAAAGCAGTTATTTCTGTTTTGGTGAACCGTGTACTTTTAAAAAGGGGAATAACCCCTATTGTATAGAGTCAATGAAAGCAGTCTCTCTACCAAAAATTCTTTGTAGTTCACTGACATGGTATCATAGCACCAGGAGATCAATTGACTGCAAGTTTCATCCTCTTATTATCTAACCTTCATTGTCAGATCAGTGGTTGCCATTTTTCATCCAGCCTTGATTGCTGGAAATTCTCCCTACAATTCTAGTAATTCTCTTTGTATTAGCCTTCATTGCTGGTACGATTTATTCTCCTCCTCTCCATATTATCAGATCAATTGTCCTTAATCCCAGAAGTTGTCAGAAATTGAGGAAACAAGTGGAGTGCAGTAGGGAATGACAAACTCCCTAGTGCAGCCTCCTTTGGGAGATTTGCCTACCATCCAACCAGCCTTCAAACTGAATGGCAAAAACTATCTGAAATGGTCTTAGTTTATTCGAACCACCTTGAAAGGAAAGAGGAGGTTGAGCCATCGGAAGGGAACTAGTCCTAAGGAAGGGGACCCATTGTTTGAAGCTTGGGATGAGGAGGATGCCTTAATCATAGCATGGATGTGGAACTCCATGATTCCTGAAATTAGTGATACGTGCATGTTCTTGTCAACTGCCAAAGACATTTGGGACACACTTCATCAGACATATTCAAAGGCCAAAGAGGCAACTCAAATAGATGAGGTGAAAGTGAGAACAATGGCAACAAAACAGGGGAGTAAGTCAGTGATAGAATATGCCAACCAGTTGAAAACGTTATGGGAGGAATTGGATCATTATAGGGTGTTGCAAACAAGATACTCTGAAGATGTTGCTCTACTGAAGAATTTTGTGGAACAAGATAGAGTATATGATTTTCTTGTGGGATTGAACCCTGAATATGATCAGGTCAGGGTCCAAATATTAGGGGTGTACCAGCCAAATAATTCCGTCCAACTATACTCTAATACTCTAATGGGATGTTATGAAAGTTTGCTTATATTAGGA
>JANSVA010000008.1:9987647-10002891 GCA_025504915.1 Erythroxylum reticulatum | reverse complement strand
GAAATTCTCCCTACAATTCTAGTAATTCTCTTTGTATTAGCCTTCATTGCTGGTACGATTTATTCTCCTCCTCTCCACATTATCAGATCAATTGTCCTTAATCCCAGAAGATGTCAGAAATTGAGGAAACAAGTGGAGTGCAGCAGGGAATGACAAACTCCCTAGTGGAGCCTCCTTTGGGAGATTTGCCTACCATCCAACCAGACTTCAACCTGTATGGCAAAAACTATCTGAAATGGTCTCAGTTTATTCGAACCACCTTGAAAGGAAAGAGGAGGTTGAGCCATCTGAGTGGAACTGGTCCTAAGGAAGGGGACCCACAGTTTGAAGCTTGGGATGAGGAGGATGCCCTAATCATAGCATGGATGTGGAATTCCATGATTCCTGAAATTAAAATTAGTGATACGTGCATGTTCTTGTCAACTGCCAAAGACAATTGGGACAAACTTCATCAGACATATTCAAAAGCCAAAGATGCAGCTCAAATATATGAGGTGAAAGTGAGAACAATGGCAACAAAACAGGGGAGTAAGTCAGTGACAGAATATGCCAACCAGCTGAAAACTTTATGGGAGGAACTGGATCATTATAGGGTGCTGCAAACAAGATGCTCTGAAGATGCTGCTCTACTGAAGAATTTTGTGGAACAAGATAGGGTATATGATTTTCTTGTGGGATTGAACCCTGAATATGATCAGGTCAGGGTCAAATATTAGGGCGACAGGAGGTTCCATCTTTAAATGAGGTGGTAGCACTTATTCGAGGAGAAAGTAGGAGGATGGTTATGTTAGATAATCAAACACTGGAAAGTGGGGCAATGGTGGCTGCCAGACAGGAAAGAATTGAAGGAGGAAGATGTGGACAACAGAAACTTGAATTGTGGTGCACATTCTGCAAAAGACCTAGGCACACAAGGGATAAACGTTGGAAGCTATATGGCAAGCCTCCAAGCCGAGATTGGGGACAGAAACGAGAATCTCAGCTAAATCAAGAGTAGAATCAGAGATGGGGACTGCGCAGAAAAGGTGGATAGGCGCATGTGCATGCCGCTACTGCAGCAGAGCAGGAGCAGCCAACTCTAGACGCAGGGAAGTTGAACCAGGAAGAAATTAACAGATTGACTCTTGCACTAGACAAACCAGGGGACTTATCTGCTCCTTTAGGTAGTACCTCTTGTGCATTTTCTGGTGAGTCTCTTGCTCTGGTCAGTGTAAGTGCCTTAGTCCACTCCCCTTCCCAAGGTTCCTGGATAATTGATTCAGGAGCTACAGATCATATGACCAATACCTCAACCTTTTTCACATCCTATAAACCCTACTCTGGTAACAAACAAATATCTACTGCAGATGGATCCTTAATCACTATTGCTGGTGTTGGTGACATTACCCTGACCCCTAGTCTGATTCTTAAAAATGTCTTTCATATCCCTAAACTATCTACCAACCTTATTTCTGTCAAAAAACTAATTTTTGATACAAATTGCCATGTATTCTTTCATCAAGATTTCTGTTTCTTTCAGGAAAGGGATTCGACGAGGAGGATTGGACATGCTAGGGCAAAGGATAGCCTCTACTACCTTGAGACATCAACCAAACAAGAAAAATCAGAAATCATTTCTCCATCCAGTCTCCTATCTGAAACACATCTCACAAATTCCGAAAAAATTTGGCTCTAACATCGCCGCCTAGGACATCCCTCCTTTGTTATAAAAAATATGTTTCCTTCCTTGTTTTCAAGCAATAGGGTAGAAGAGTTTCAATGTGAAGTGTGTGAGCTTCCTAAACACAAGCGTGTGCCCTTTCCAACTTCTATTAGTAAAAGTTGTCTACCCTTTCACCTTGTTCATAGTGATATATGGGGTCCAGCAGCCATTTCTAATGTTTCTGGTGCAAAATGGTTTGTGCCCTTTCCAACTTCTATTAGTAAAAGTTGTCTACCCTTTCACCTTGTTCATAGTGATATATGGGGTCCAGCACCAATTTCTAATGTTTCTGGTGCAAAATGGTTTGTTTCATTTATTGATGATTGCACACGTATGACTTGGATCTTTCTTGTCAAACATAAGTCAGATGTAAGCATAGTCCTTCCTAGGTTTTATACCATGATTCAGACCCAATTTGGAACCAAAATTAAAAAGGTCAGATCTGACAATGCCAAAGATTACTTTAATCAGACCTTATCTTCTTTCTTTTAAAAGAAGGGCATTATCCATGAGTCTTCTTGTGTCTATACTCCACAACAAAATGGCATTGCAAAGCGTAAAAATGGTCACATTCTTGCTTGTACAAGAGCTCTTCTTTTTTATAACAATGTCCCACGGTGGCTATGGGGAGAGGCAGTCCTAACTTCTATCTTCTTGATCAATCGACTGCCATCATATAGCCTTGGAAACAAAAGTCCTGCTGATACCCTCTCTACCTTCTACCCAAATAATCCAGTTAAGATCAGCCTACAGCCTAGAATATTTGGGTGCACATCCTTTTTTCATGTGCAGTCTCCCAGTAGAGGCAAGCTGGATCCTAGAGCCCTACGTTGTATATTTATGGGATACTCATCCACCCAAAAAGGCTACAAATGTTAACATCATCCCACTAAAAAAGTCTTTATCTCGGCTGATGTCACCTTTAATGAAACTGAGCCTTATTATTCTCATTCTCATCTTCAGGGGGAGAAATTAGTACCATTAAATTCAGAAGATGAGAATACTACCATTTCTTTGGAAAAATTTTCCATTTACCAGCCCATTTCTCCAGCTGATACTAATCAGCCCATTTCTGCTCCAGACCAGCCCATTTCTCCAGTTGATACTAATAAGCTCATTTCTAATCAGCCCATTTCTGCCCCAGACTAACCCATTTCTGATCCAGACCAGTCCTTTACAGAACAGCCTCCACTAAACCAATTCACTCGAGACTTACCTAATCTCTTAATAGGTGCATCAGACACTCATAATCCTCAACCAGCATGTGTACTTAAGAAGTTTGGCAAAGTGTACTCAGGGAGAGGAAAAGGCAATTATGCACCCGAGCATGTTCAGGATTCCATCAAGGATCCCAATCTAGAGGTAATAGATCCTAATGATAAAATACATGAAATTTTTTAGTAGCCTGCTTTATGTGATACTGTTGAGAAATCCATTGCCTTGTGAAAAGGCACAAGAGAGTGTACCAAGAAATCACTTTATCCCCTAGCACAATCCATGTCACTAAAAAATGTTTCCTTATCACACAAGATCTTCCTCGTCAATCTACATGGTGCCAAAATACCCAACACATGGACTGAGGCCTTAACTAATGAGAAATGGAGACAAGCTATGAATGTGGAGATGGAAGCGCTAGAAAGGAACAAAACCTGGGATCTAGTGCAGTTACCTCCAGACAAGAAAACAGTGAGTTGTAGATGGATTTATACCATCAAATATCGGGCAGATGGGTCAATTGAGAGGCACAAGGCAAGACTAGTAGCCAAAGGTTACACACAGTCATATGGAATTGATTATATGGAGACCTTTGCTCCAGTTGCTAAGATGAATACTGTGCGAGTGTTATTGTCATTGGCAGCAAACTTGGACTGGAATTTAGAGCAGTTTGATGTCAAGAATTCCTTCTTACATGGTGACTTGGAGGAGGAGGTTTATATGGATGTGCCACAAGGTTATGGGACTGGACTTCCAGTTAGAACTATGTGTAAGCTGAAGAAAGCACTTTATGGGCTCTAGCAGTCACCTCGAGCCTGGTTTGGAAGGTTTACTCAGGCTGTGCTCACCTTGGGTTATGTGCAAAGTCAAGTTGATCATATTCTTTTTGTTAAACATTCAACTTCAAGGGGAGTTATGATACTAATAGTCTATGTTGATGATATAATTGACTGGCAATGATGAAAATGAGAAAAAGAGGCTAAAGAAGCATTTGGTAACTGAATTTGAGATTAAAGAGCTTGGAAAACTGAAGTACTTCTTGGGGATAGAAGTAGCTCACTCAAGAAGAGGTATTTTTATCTGTCAGCAAAAGTATATTATTGATTTACTGACAGAGACAGGTTTGACTGGATGCAAACCTATTGGGACACCCTTGGACCCAAATACTAAGCTGGGAGAGGCAGAAGATGAGGCGGTAGTGGACACTGGGATGTACCAGCGACTAGTAGGCCAACTAATATACTTGTCTCACACAAGGCCAGACATAGCCTTTGCTGTAAGTTTAATTAGTCAGTTCATGCACAAACCTAAGGAGTGCCACCTTCAGGCAGTCCATTGTGTTCTTAGATATTTAAAGGGAACATTAGGAAGAGGAGTGCTATTCAGCTGAGGAAATAGCATATATTTGGAAGCTTATACAAATGTAGATTATGCAGGTTCAAAAGTGGACAGAAGATTGACGTCTGGATACTACACTTTTTTGGGAGGCAATCTAATAACATGGAGAACTAAAAAACAGGGGGTTGTAGCCAGATTAAGTGCAGAAGCTGAATTCAGGGCAATGACACAAGGAATATGTGAGTTATTGTGGCTGAAAATTCTACTTGATGATTTGAAGGTCAGATGGGAGAAACCTATGAAACTATATTGTGATAATAAATCAGCTATAAGTATAGCTTACAACCCAGTCCAGCACGAGTGGACAAAGCATATTGAAGTTGATAAACATTTTATCAGGGAGAAGCTAGAGAGTGGCCTGATTAGCACATCCTTTGTATCTAGTAAATAGTAAATTGCAGTTTTACCAAAGGGCTGATTGGACATCAATTTGAAAACATTATTAGCAAGTTGGGGGTTGATAATATCTACCTCCTAGCCTGAGGGGGAGTGTTAAAATAATTAAATATTATTTCAGAATATTCTCCCTATCAAGCCAGTTATTAAAGATAGTTGTTATTTCAGTAACTATAAATAGTTATTACCAAAGCAGTTATTTCTGCTTTGATTAGAGGCAGTTACCAAAGCAGTTATTTCTGCTTTGGTGAACCGTGTACTTTTAAAAGGGGGAGTAACCCCTACTGTATAGAGTCAATGAAAGCAATCTCTCTACCAAACATTCTTTGTAGTTTATCGACAAATAGGAGAATTACTTCAAACATCATTCTCTTTAGGGGGAGAATTAAACAACGGAAGATTAGGATCAAGATTTCTTACTTGACTTGTCACTTTTCATGCAAAAAATGAGCATCCAATTATCCCCATATCTACTAAACTTGCACCAACACCTACACTACCTGATCCTGAACCTGCTGTTGAAGAAGTGAGACAACTTGAACATGAACCTGAACTTGTAATTCAAAATCCTCAGGAACGATAGATTTTGCTCTTGAAAATGTGAGATTTAGCAAAGGACAAGTGTTTGCAAGGAAGATAAAGGTTGCTCCAAAATCTAAGCAGCCCAAGAGTCCAACCTAAATTTTAAGAATGAGGTAACAATTTCTAATCACTATGATTTTCCTATTGCTATTAGAAAAGGAATGAGAGAATGCGAGAAAAGACCTTTATATCCCCTTGCAAATTTGTCTTTTAATAATTGTTCACCATCCCATAAAGCCTTTCTTACTAGTCTAAACATCATTACCATCCCTACCATCTTATTTGAGGCTTTGTCTAATGAGAAATAGAAACAAGTTATAAATGTGGAGATCGATGCATTGAAGAAAAATAAGACTTGGGAGTTGGTGAAGTTGTCGGTTAGGAAGAAACCAGTGGGATGTAAAGGAGCATACATAGTTAAATATAAAGCAGATGGATCAATAGAAAGATACAAGGCAAGGTTGGTAGCTAAAGGGGATATGCAAACTTATGAAATTGATTATTTAGAGACTTTTGCTCCAGTTGCAAAGTTGAATACTTTTAGAGTTTTATGGAGGTTTCACTAGGTTATGAAAAGCAATTGGTTGCTCATACTATTTGTAGATTGACGAAGGCCTTGTATAGGTTCAAACAATCTCCACGAGCATGGTTTGGAAGATTTGCAAGAGTTATGATGACTATGGATAAGAACAAAGTCAAGGGGATCACACATTATTCAGTAAACACTCATCTACAAGGGGAGTCACTATTCTCTTGGTGTATGTTGATGACATAATTGTGACAGGAGATGTTAAAGAGAAAGAGATCTTAGGTCAATGTCTCGAGATTGAGGTTGCTTACTCTAAGTAGGGCATTTTTATCTCCCGACAAAAATACATCATAGATCTTCTCAAGGAAACAGGTAAAAGAGCATGCAAAACAGCAAGCAAATATTAAACTTGGAATAGCAAAGGAAGGTATTACCTTAGACAAGGGAGCATATCAATGCTTAGTAAGAAAACTCATTTATTTGTCCCACATATGTGATTGGGCAATTCATGCATAATCCAAAGGAAGTCCATTTGTGAGCAGCTCACCGAGTGTTACGATATCTCAAGGGAACATTAGGAAAATGTATTATGTTTAAAAGGAACGGAGATTTAGCATTTGAGGTATACATGGATGTTGATTATGATGAGTCAATTGTTGTTAAAATGTCAACTGCTGGATTTTGCATCTTTCTTGGTGGAAACCTTGTGACATGGAAAAGTATAAAATAGAATGTGGTATCATGATTTAGTGTAGAGGTCGAATTTTGGGTAATGGATCAAGGTGTTTATGAACTACATTGGTTGAAGATTATTCTGGAAGATTTGAAGATCAAGTGGGATGGTCCAATGAGACTCTACTATGACCACAAGTCTGTCATCGGTATAGCTCACAGCTCAGTAAAATATGATAGAACAAAGCAAATCAAAGTTGACAGACACTTTATCAAAGAGAAGTTGGAAGGTGAGTTGATTTGTACACGTTATGTATCGACACATACTCAACTTGCAAATGTACTTACCAAAGGGTTAAGTAGTCCAATATTTCTAAGCATTGTATCTAAGCTGGTAATAACCAATGCCTATTCAACCGCTTGAGGGGAAATGTGAAACATAATCTGTGTGATTATGTCCCGATTTTGTGGGGATTATGTCCACAAAATCTGGTACTAATTATGTCCATAAAATTAGGATAGAGTATCCCATAAGTCATGAGATCTAACAAATCTGTACAAATTTATTTCTTATTTTGTACTAGAGTTAGTGTGTATAAAGCTAACGTATGTCTATTAGTCAGATATGAATAAAAAATTCCTCCTTCAAATTTTGTTATTAATTAATAATTTTTAATCATGATATCCTTCAAGCATAACAAATATGGACCACTACTGTTTTTTTAATTCTCTTTCCTTGATTTTTCATCCATTCTTATTGTTAGACTGGATACTTGCAAACAAATTTGAATGGTTTAGGCAAGTTTTTGTTTTGTGTTTGACAAATTAGATTTATGATCATTGTGTGCAACAACATAATATGTTATATGTTTCCATTCGATTTTTTGTTGTCAGAAAATATTTGCCACAGTTTATGGGAGTGGGCATGTTGTGATTTGTCAAGCATATGCTACTATTAAAGTTGGGGTTCCTTCTTCAGCAATATTAAGTGTGCAGAGCGAACAACTTGATATTGGCCTTGAGATGACAGTATATCCTTCATTCTCTGAGGCAAGAGTGAAAGCCATTGAATTTGGATTGATTTTAATGTTGCTTCTTGAAATAATGAATGTTTGAATCAATTGTCAGGGTGATTTATTCTCATTTTATGAGGTTTGTGGAAGTTACAACTGGACAATAGATGATACAAAGGTTGGATTTAGTTTTCTGTCTTATTTTCTTTTCAAGTTATTTCCTCATACCGGGTTATAAGATATCAGCTATCAAACCTATTCAGGTGCTAAATCTCTATGTGATGGAGGGGTTGCATGGTGAAAAGTGGTTGCCATTGGATGATGATAAAGAACTTGGTTTTGTCAAAGTCTTACATGGAAGGTATGCTATGCTTCATATGCTTTTCCTTAATTGCATTTAGGCATATAGCCTTGGTATGCTTTAATTCTTAAAGCTTTTAGGAAACGCTACTATTCCTCAAAAGCTTATTGGAATATTACTTGCTGGCGGTGCAGCTAAGAGTGGTTAGAGCTCCTTTATTTTCCTTTACGTGTGTAAATCTCTATGGAATTCTTTTTTTTTTTTTTAAATTTCTTAAACCTACAAGGTAAATGTTTTTACCAAGTCAGTATAAAACCTAATTCTAAATATTTTAGTGACTTTTTAAGGATTTAGATTGGTTCATTAAGAATTCATGTAATTTGATTGTAGTCATTACAGTTGGAAGGGGAACTATCATAAGATCTAGTTTCTTTCAAGGAATTTTAGCCAATTGAAGGAATATTTTGATTAATATGTTATTGATTCCATCAATAATGAGGATTGAGTATCATGCATTGATAAATGAACGAAAATTTGACTAAAATTAAGGGTAAAAGATACATTCCTCTCCAATGTTTTGCACTTTTGCAAAATGAAAGCATCTTGGGTTATTAAAAATACTAAAAGGGAATTTTGACTATGATTTTGTTGAGTTTTTCTAATATAATTTACTATTAAACTAGGTCGGAGCAGTCATATAGAGTCTTTCACATTTTTAATAGTCAAATCATATAATAGTCTGTCATGGAAACTCAGCAAGTCTTAAAAATATTTTTAATATTACATGATGTTTTTCTAGTAGTTCTGAATACAAAGATGCATTTGGAAAGTGAAAACCATAAGGGAGATCCAAGTCTTTGACCCTTAAAAGAAAGATCAATCTTTGAGATCTTCCTTTCTAAAGGAGTGAAATAGATAGACTTCTTTGATTGCCTTGTGAAAAATAAATGCAATTTATTGTTACGTTAATTTCTCAAAATACTAAAATTGAGATATCTATGTGCTATACAAGTAAGGAACAATAGAAAAATTTTAAAAACTTCCATGTCTATGTTTCCTTTACAAGTGTTTATCTTCTAGTGGATTAATGTGATGCCAAAAGGACCAGTAATATACCCTGGCTTGTTTTGGAGAAACCAAGAAGATTGTGCACTATTTATTTTTTAATTTGAGCCTAACTAGACTGAATTTTTGATCTAATGAATGAGGCCTAAGTTGCCTGACTAAATTATAGTGGTGAGGGGCTGTGGATACTCTTCTTTTGCAGAGAGTCATAGAAAATTAGAAGTTTGATACCGTAATGATTCCACCATTTGATTATAATATTTGTTTGTCCTATGCTAATCTATATGTTCTATGAAAAGGGTGAGTTGTCCATGTTTTTGTAGGTATCAAATATTAAGTATAACACTTTATGTCTACTATTTTAAAATCTAGACATAGCATTTTCATGAACCTGTGTTGGCATTTGAAAAAATTGCCACTCCATTCCAGATCTGCAGGCCATTCAAATGTTGCAGTTACATTCTTGTGTGAATTTGTTTCTCCTTCATACTCAGAAGCAAGATTTTATGATGCTTCTGTATCTATATTCGTTGTTCCTGGTCTCCCTCTTGCCCTTGGAGTTCCAATAACATGGGTGCTTCCACCTCATTATGTTACGTCTGAACTTCTTCCTTCATCCACGGAATTGCATGGCCAATGGGATAGTAAGAGTCGGAAGGGAACAATTATCTATTCACTAATAAGAAGTTATGCTGGAAAGGAAGAAATTTGGCAGAAGGATGGTATTACGATAAATGAGGGTAGAATAAGAACGACAGAAAGCGACAATTTGGCATGCATACAAGCTAAAGAACGCTTAACTGGAAGAATGGAGATTGCCTCTTGTGTCAGGGTTGCAGAGGTATTGATTTGTTTTTGCACAAAACTGATTTTCAATCCATCTCACTTGGTGAGCAGTTGAAGGGAAAGGAGTGCCAGCTGCTTGGCTACTCCTTCAATCCTAATAAATGTATAAATTTATCTCTTATCTGTCTGTATTTTTCTGATTTGGAGTAATAGTTTACTTGCCCAGCACTTATCTTATACATGCTAACTATGTATTGTCATGTAGGATGCACTTTATCAGATATCTTGCCTTTGCTGATAAAGTCATTTTGATGTTCATAATTTCTGTTGGTTCTACCAGATCTGCAATTTATATTGCTAAAAGATTGTGATTAATCCTGGAAACTTATATTGGTCATTCATGTATTTTCAGGTGACTCAAATAAGAATAAGAAATAAGGAGTTTCCCATCCGTGTAATTTTTATGGCAGTTGGTTCTGAGCTTGATCTGCCGATAGGCTACTTGGATGCTTTAGGTATTGAAGTTTTAGCGGCTTAATTTATTGACTTAATAGCTATTTGGACATGTTCTATTCTAGTCCTCATTGTTATTCTTTTATTTTTCATTTCACCAGGAAATCCCTTCTATGAAGCACATAATGCCATTCCATGTTATGTTGAGACTAACCACCATGATATTGTCTCCATTTTGGATAAGAGCAATGGCAGCATGAATATCCATCTGAAGGTCTGTCAAAAAAGTTTGCTATTAATTTGTAATTATGTGACTCGTCCAGTTAGTTGCCTTTATCCTTTTCTTTTACTTTATACTTAGAACAATATCAACTGCAAACAGCACTGTTTTGCATAAGAATTTGCTGCCTTTCTTGTGTTTATCAAATTTCTTCCAGCTCTATTTATAAATACCAGCATTTTATCAAATTTATGATTGAAGGCAATGAGACATGGTAGAGCTCTTGTTCGAGCATCAATCAACAGAAATGCTCAGAAGTCTGACTATGTGCTGGTAATTTCTGCCTCTTTTTCATGAATTTTCTTTACGTAAACAGTAGTTGATTTCAATGATGTTTTGTTGTGACATGGTTCATATTGCTCAAAATATCTGAAGGAGGAGCTTCACTCTTTTATTTCCCTCGAGAATAAGGAAAAAGAAGGGAGAGGGTTGTTGGAGGCAAGAGCCTTCTTAGATTTGCTAATTTATGTTGCGTGGTTCTTGTGGAAGAGAAAAATAGACATTAAGGACTTATTATGATTTAGGTTTTAGCTTATCTATTTATGATAGTAAGGAATACATGTTAACACAAATATTTCAAAATAAGATATTTAAAAAATTTCCATATGATTTGTAGCTGTGCAGAATATATATAATAATATTAAATCTCTATCTTAAAATTGGAATATATTACAAATAGTCTTTAATTTAAAGTTCATATAAAAATAGACCTTGATGAATTCATCTTTAAGCTGCTTATAAGTCCCCTTTTAATTAAATTCTTCCAACAAATTGATCATAAACCTGTTCAATTAACATAAGATATTGAATTCCCCAAACAAGTTGGTAGTAACATTCCCTAATTAGCATCAAACAAAATTCTCTCCTATTCTTTTGACTTTTATTTTATGTTCTAACATGACATCAAAGCAAAGTCCCACAAACTGATTCTCGATGACTTGTTAGTGAGGTGTTACTAATTCGTTCTCGATGAACCTCTTTCTTTGTGAGGAGATTTTTGCATTGGTGATTTCTTTTCATTGATGGAGGTTTTGACCTTAGATTTGACTTCATTAGTGGTGTTTCAAGCAAAATTTGTCTTGACAAAGCACTTTCAAGGGTGAAAAGTCATATGATAAAATATTCTATGCTTTTGAGGAGGATTACTAGAATATTTCAAGATTTACTATAATCATACAATTATAATCATAATGTGATTGTATTATTCACTACATCAAGGCAGTTAGATATGTATATGATTCTTATAATTTAAGAAATCCTGACATCTTAATAATTTATCAAATATGTGTTAACCTTCACTTTGTAACACTACTGATCACTACTTATGAAGAATGCGTATGCATATTTATCTAATTGAACATAGTTAATGGTAGAACTTGACAATGTTCAAATAGAATTCATCAACCTGTTTATGATTTTTTAAAATGTTCTTCAAATTCTGATGATAATTGGACTTCTTCTTTTTAAATAAGTTTTTGAATTATCATGCCTTAAAAAATCATAAAAAATAATTTTCTGATCACATATTTTTCAAATTTTTACAAACCGTAAATTGGATTATTCTTAACACTTGCACAAATTTTTAGGAAACGGTAATTGGAATACATGTATGTATTTTTAATAGGTTATACATTTGATATTTTGGTCAAAATTTAGGATATTCGAAATAGTATATTCTATTATATGATAGACAAAAATATAGTGAGGAAGATGTAGCCCCAGTTGTTTTTATTTTCTATTACTCTTCCTCTCTTTCTTTTATTTCATATTCTTACAATTTCAGATTGAGATACTTCAACTTTTCCAACATGGGATGTTCCTTTGTAGTATATATAATATTAGAAACGACATCTGTAACAATTTTGAGAGTAATCGTTCACATTTGCTTCTAACACAACTCAATAAGTTGTCAGCAGATCCAGATGATCATGTGCTTGGTTGATCTACTTTTGCACGTAAATTGATATGAATTTACTAGATTGCTGTTTGTTTGTGCTCTTATATTCCCTGAACTTGCCTTTATTTGTTCAACCATTGTTTTTTCGAGCCTTTTCAGTGAGAAAATTCCTTAATCAATTTTGCTGCAACACTTTATCTAGAGTAGTTCCAATGCAGGGCAGGTGCCCCCTGACTTGTTTTCTTTTTTATTTTCAGATTTCTGTTGGTGCACATTTATATCCTTCTAATCCTGTTCTCCGCCGAGGAGCTTCTCTTAACTTCAGTGTAAAAGGTAGTCTATGTCAACTACTTTCATTTCTCCTTCTGTATGTCCTCTTTAAGTGCTTGTGGCATTTGTGTGAAATAATGAACCAAATTTCTTCCCAGTTATAGGTTCCTTAAAAGATGAATATTTATTATTGTTCTTTCTGACAGGTATCGATAAAGTTTCTGGCCACTGGCATAGTTCCAACCACAGTGTTATATCTATAGATATGCAGTCTGGAAAAGCTGAAGCAGTTGGGGTGGGCTCAAGCCAAGGTACTGAAGAATTTCAGCCTTTTGCTATGTTGAATACTGAAAGCATATGGAAAGTTAACAAGCTAAGTTGTTTGTGTAAACAGTAATTTTCAAATGCTCCGGTATAAATTTGCAAACAGCAGTTACAGTGATATCAGGAAATGTCATTTCTATTAATGTCCCAGAGGAGATGCTAACTAATGTTCCTTATCCTACAAAAGGATACAGCTTCTCTGTGAAGTTCAGGTTTGTAAACAATTCGATGTTTTACTTTTCATGGCCTCAAATTTTGCAATTTCAAGCATTTTGTCATCAATTATATCATACTGAAAGTCTTGTTTGTGTATAAGATGTTTGAAGTGCCTATGACAGATAATACATGTTGTTGACCAGTGATTATTAGCATTTATATTGTATTGATCTTGTTATAATTACACCTATAATCTCTCCTATAATGGAGAGATTTCCTATAGTTAATAGCTAGATTACTTCCTAAATAGTCCTAGGAATTTTGTATATAAACCTTGTTCCTATGTACACAAAATATAGTATACAAATTATCTTCAACATTCAACATATTCAACATGGTATCAGAGATCAGATTCTATCTGATTTAGGGACTCTTCCTTTTTTTTCGGGCTGTTCTTCACTGGTTGAGTGTGTACTCGCCTAAACAGCAACATATTTTTTTCTCACCACCCACCTAGATTGCTTCAGCAGTGACCGGTGACCTCCACTGTGAAAAACATTACGTCAACTGGACCTTCACGGGCCGCCAAAGACGCCCTACTGTTTCCACGCGTGAGCACCACGCGCCACCCTCCGGCCCGTATTTCGTCGCCGTTCTTTCTCCACCAGGGTCGCCGGCCTCTTTCCTATCCTTTGGTAGTGTCAGACGTATTCTTACCTTTCTGCCAGTACCCTTGCTTCCTTGCCTCTCCTCGGTGAGCTTTGAGTTTCTGTCCGTCTGGTAATTTCTGTCCATATACCAGAAGCACGTTTGCTTGAACAGATTCTATTTACTCTTTTGGCAATTTTTTGTTGGCTGTCCTGAGTAACACTAAAGAAGATGGAAGGAAAGAAGGTAATTATGTCGAGTTCCGATAATCCTTCACTTCAAATCAGTCCTGTAAAACTTGATGGAACTAATTATCTTCCTTGGTCAAGATCCTGTTTATTGTTCATCAAAGCTAGAGGATTATAGGGTTATATTAATGATGATAGTAAGAGACTCGACGTCAATAATTCTGATTACAATCAGTGGGAGTAAGAGAATTCTCTTGTCATGTCTTGGCTCATCAATTCAATGAAGTCGGAGATTGTTTGGACATACTTGTTACTTGACACAGCAGCAAAGATATGGAAAACTGCTTCTCTGACCTTTTCTCAAATAGGTAATAAAGCTCAAATTTTTGATCTTCGTAATAAATTGCACAACACGAAGCAAGGATATATGACTGTATCATAGTATTTTGCGGAGTTATGTGGGTTGTGGCAGGAATTAGACTCTTATCAGGATTTTCAAGCAGTATGCTCAAAAGACGCTGATAGATTCCAGAAAATGATAGAAGAAGATCGGGTATTTGATTTTTTAGCAGGTCTTAACCCAGAGTATGATCACATACGAATAACAATACTTTGAAAAACTCCTTTCCCTTCTGTTCAGCTTGCACATTCTCTAGTACAATAAGAAGAAAGTAGGCGAAATGTTATGCGACATGCTCCTATCATTGAAAATGCAGGATTAGTAGCAAGTTCTATTGAAAAACTGAAACCTACAAATACCTCATCGAATAAAGATCACTTACATGGTGATTACTGCGGAAAATCAAGACATACCCGAGAAACCTGCTAGAAATTGCATGGAAGGCCTAATCAGAGTCGTGGAAAACGAGGTGCCTCAGTGGTAAGGGGTCAGGCTCACTTGGCTGATGGAAATGAAGTGTCTGAAACATCGTTAGCTGGGGGATTATCCAATGAGGAACTTCAGGCCTTAAAATAACTTCTCTAAAAAACAGACTCTGCTTCCACGGTTGGTGCATCAAACTTTGCCAAATCAGGTATTGAGCACTACAATTGTAAATATAATCCTTGGATTATAGACTCTGGAGCTAACAGGCATATGACAGGCTCCCAAAAGGAATTTTTAACATACTCCCATGGAAACAACAGGGATAATGTTAGAATAGCAAATGGGTCCTTTATTTCCGTATCTAGTACAGGTTCTGTTCACTGTACCCCCAATATTACCCTATCTTCAGTACTTCATGTACCCCGTTTTCCTATTAATCTTCTCTCTGTCAGTTTTATCACTAAAAACCTTAATTGCAAAGTTGAATTTTTTCCTGACTATTGTGTTCTTCAGGACCTTCACATAGGGCAGAGGATTGGAACT
>JANSVA010000008.1:9964420-9987547 GCA_025504915.1 Erythroxylum reticulatum | reverse complement strand
AATTTTGTATATAAACCTTGTTCCTATGTGCACAAAATATAGTATACAGATTATCTTCAACATTCAACATATTCAACACATGTAATATTATACATTGTTCTGATTTCATGGCGAAACGTATTTCTGTTATCTGCCTTCAGCAAACATGGGGCGCAAGAACCTTTCTGTGTTGTGTGTAAAACTCAGATGCATCGTAGTTGTGGAGGATGTAACTATTGCTGGTTTGATGCATTGTTCACCACCAAGTTATCTTCTTCAAATCTAATACCAGACCTAAAGATTCATTGAGTTATGCTACAGTGTTGAATGTTTCTTGGACATATATCCATGCATTAAACATCGTTTAACAATAAGAATCTTCTTGTGTTTGAATAACCAGATAGAATAGCTAAATTTTCACTACCTTTTCCCTTTTGTTCGACTTTGCTTGATTAATTCATGGCTATGACCTGTACTTTTAAGCTTTATGGATATAATAAATAAGTACTTCTTCTTTGATTACTGGGACTAACATAGAGGTTTTGTAGTGTGAGGACGGAACTATCTGGCGTTGATGCATTCTTCACCACCAAATTGTTATCTTCTGCTTTAATAAATGTTCTATGACTCAATATCAAAGCTCGTTATTTATGCTTTTCCATTATTTACATTGAGAACCTTTACTGTTATGTTGTATGTTCTACCCATGCATTAAACACCAGATAACAGTAAACATTGTATTTAAACCGGCAGAAAGAAAGCTAACCTACCTTTTTCTTTCTGTTTGGCCTTTGCTGATTAATTAATGAAGTTGAGCTGTTCAGCTCTACTATTGGTAGCTAGTTTATGGTACATCATCTTCATTGCTATTCTATTATTGAGATGTCCATAAGGTTAATTATGTGCAGAACTTGTAGTTTTGTTTTCTTTTAACCTTTTATCATGCACAGTGATGTTGATGCATTTGATTATTTTATCTAATTGAAACAGTGACACCTGTGACAAGTTTGAAGCTATTGGAAATGGTAAAGTGCTATATGACTGCAAGGTTGATCCTCCTTATGTTGGGTATGTTCTATGCGTCCATGTTGTCTATAAATAATCAATATAACATTATCTAATGGGCTTCACATTTTATGCATTCAAGGTATGCAAAGCCTTGGGTGAATCTTGACAACGGCAACTCGTATTGCCTCTTCTTCCCCTACTCTCCGGAGCATTTAGCTCGTTCGATACCCAGATCTAAGGACATGAGACCGTATATTTCTTTTTCTGTCAGTGCTTCAATCCGAGAAGCTAACCATATCTCTGGATCTGTGTCTGCAATTTTCATTGGAGGGTTTTCCATCTTGGATATGAACAAGGTGATTTGATCACATTTCTTTATGCAAATACCAATGCTGATATCAGACTAATTGGCCAACGTACAATTTTCAAACCAATGGGCATAAAACTTTTCAGAACAGTGTATGGATATTGTAATCTGTCTTGAATTTGAGCCTTTTCAATCAGTGCCCATTGGAATAAACATAATATGTTTCATTTTGCAGGACTCGGGACACTTGAATCTGACACCAGACTCCAACAAGACTACTATAACTATTTTGGGGAACACAGGTGAATTCCTAGATTCCTTGCATTCCGTTTTCTAACGTCTAATATGCTGCAGGGAGCGGTGCATTTATTTTACCTTTCACAACCTAAGATGAGATGGCTATCCATAACCTCCTTGAGGCATGGCCTCAGCTGTGGGTGCTTTGAATACATGTTTTCTTCCAAGACTTAGAGTTTCTGAATTCAGTGGGCAAGACCACGAGTTGCACCATAATTGCCTTAGTGAATACGTAAATTGTTACTTTATGTGCTAATGCAATCAATCAAGTAATTTTGTGGAGATTTCCAGTTATTTATTCTTTAGTTACCCAACAAAGTTCATCTTAGTTTATTAAGCTTATTGGTTATAACTCAAATCATACCTGAACTTAGCTACCGCCTCACTAATTTATTGGCAGTTTGTCCTACCTCCTTTAGTCAATGTGTCACCCTTGCTCCATATTTCTAAACCGTTTCTGTTAATATTTCTGTGTGCATAGAAGCTCTAGCTGGGCACTTTTGTGATTAAAGGGTTTGATTTCATTTTACTGATGACTCTAGAAATCTGAAGTGTCAGTTGACCAGAACTCGTTGGACACATAAAGTGTTAGCTCATTGGGTTATTTCTCATTGTAGATGTTGAAATCTACTGGCATGACCAGGATCACATAAAGATAAGCCCAATCCACAAAGAAGATTTTGGGATTGGGGGTCGAGCGGAATATGAGGTCAGATTACACTGTTTGCTTTTGATGATTGCCCTTGCTGCAAGTATTTAGAGTGATCCTAGTTGTTGAACAATGGGCATTAAGGGGTTACAGTAGAACAATGATGCTGCCGTTCATTCTTGAGCATGCTTTTCTCATTAAGTAAAATAAATGGCTTACAAATGATTTTTCGGGTCGACCACATCAAAGCTCATTACTTTTCTGTTCATTGTTTTGGATACTCGTGTTCTTATTATTAGGTTGAAGTGCAAAGTTCCGTGAAATTGAAAGACAAGATAATCATCACACTTCCAGCCAATGGTAACTGACTCCGTCCTCCATACTAAGAGCTGCTTGCCAGCAAGTACATGAAAACAATCACCCAACGTTGTTGTTATGTAATGCAGGGCAAAGAGTGGAAATTGACGTCAGTTATGAGCCTGGTTCAAGAGCAGCAACAAAAACACTCTCTAGTGAAGCCTTTTGGCCTCTCGTACTTGGATTTATAGTCCTGGTGGTACTGACAATAGCCACTGTCATGTTTGTTTTTGAGATATCAAACAGATATCAGCCTTCCGGCTCCGTGTCGGCTGCCTCTCCAAGTTTGTCAGCCCCCATCACACCGGAGCTTGGAAGAACTTCTGTTTCAACCGAACAGTCTCCGCGAACACCTCAGCCATTTGTAGATTATGTAAGGAGGACGATAGATGAAACCCCGTACTACAAGCGAGAAGCTAGGAGGAGGGTTAATCCCCAGAACACTTACTAGAGCCAAAATTTTTGTTGTATATTAGTGGAAGGAAATCTGCCAAAATTTCCTGTGCCAACGCTTCTGTAGTGTTGTACAATTTCTGAGTTTGTTGTTGGTTAAGGATTGTTTCACCTCATGTACGTTTCCGTTCTTCTTATTCTTCTTCTATATTTGGCCTTGTTGCATCCATCTCTTGATTTGCGTGTTTTTGTTCCAAACAATATAAGCTTAAGCTCGACCCCAACCTCAACCTGATGACAACTTCTCAGGGCTTAATGTCAACCCAATCTTTAAGTTATATCAGCTTATTTTCTCTCTTTTCGAGGTATTGATAATTATAGAAAGTAATTACTAACAACTACTCAGCTGGTGGGAAATTGAAGTTTGGATAATTTGTCTAATATTACTCTCTTAATATTATCGGATATTTAAAACTACATCGTTTTGACTATTTTCAGAAATTGTTCATTTCTGTCCGATGTTCAAAATGACGTCGGACATCTTAACATTGGACGAATTGTGGTAACAAACAGAACCTAAGGTGAAGTGGCCCTAATTCCCAAAACGTAAGTGTTCAAGAAAATAACCCAATTTGTGGGACATGCGTCATTGTCATCAAAGTCTGAAAATTCAAAAAGAGGGTTTTAACTTTTAACTTTTAAGGGTTTTGATTTTTGAATAGCATAAATAAATAAATAAATAAATATTTAAAAGAAAAGAAAATAATCAATAAGAATAATATTATTAATCCATTTAGGGCAAACGTTCCTTTTTCTCGTCTCCCGTTTTCTTCCTTCTTCAACAAAAGCTACGCTCTTTTCCGCTCAAATCAAAATCTGGAATCCTCATGAACCCACAAGACGGCGAGCCGATTCTTGATGGAGGACCCAACGAACTAAGGTCTAACGACCAATTTGGGGAGGAGGATAAGTCTCACTCTCACACTGGAGATGGAGCGAGCCCTGGGTATGATAAAGTTTTGCTCCTTTTTCTTTTCCTATTTTTGCTTTGTTTCATGAAATTGAGATAAAAGCATACGAGCTTCGATGTGGGTTTTGTTGGTTTAGTGCCTCTGCCTTGAATCTGGACCTCTTTTTTGTCGGAAAAGACGACATGTTTTAGAAATCAAACTTAGGGATCTTTTTACTTTCGTTACAAATTGATTATTGAACTGTCTGTACTTTCTTTGCGTTTAATACCCTTCACACAGCTTAGGCAGCTGCAGGTGCAAAAATATAGCTAGTATGTTCTATTGATATCGCTGTTTATACTAAGATATTTTTCCAATTTAGCAAAGTCAGTTGTGTTATGTGTTGATGTAATTGTGGGCATGTGTTGATATATCTGAAGCGCTATTATGTTGCCTTTGCTGCTAGTTCATGGAAACCTATTTGTTTTGTTTGTTTAATATTACTCAACATGTTGCAGAAAGATATTTATAGGAGGTTTAGCAAGAGAGACTACTACTGGTTAGTTTGTTCATCCTGTGCAAATTTGCAAATTGTATACTTTACATCTGATTGGTGTTTTCTTTTTCCTGGTTTTTCATAGTTTTTCTTTGTCTTCCGCATCTGTTTCTGCAGCTCAATTCATCAAACATTTTGGTAAATATGGTGAGATTACGGATTCTGTGATAATGAAGGACAGGAAGACGGGCCAACCGCGTGGCTTTGGCTTTGTGACCTATGCAGATCCCACAGTTGTTGATCAAGTCATTCAAGACACACACATTATTAATGGGAAACAAGTAGGGTTTGTGTTTTTTTATTTCATTGAAAGACATGAACTGTTGACTCTTTGTTCCATAATCCAGAAATTGGACATAGAATCTTTGCTTGCTTCCTTAATTTCCCAAAAAATAAAATGAACTTAGAATCATCTCTATGGTTTTCTGATATATGTTTTATTACCATATGTTTTAGGTGGAGATCAAGAGAACAATACCAAAAGGTGCTATTGGATCTAAGGATTTTAAAACCAAAAAAATTTTTGTTGGTGGAATACCTGCTTCAGTTACCGAAGGTATCTAGTCTCTGGAAAGCTGGATCTTTGGCTTTGATTTTCACGAGTATAAAAGTTGATTATATGTATCCATTGGAAATGGACAGATGAATTCAAAGAATTCTTTTCACAATTTGGAGAAGTTATAGAACACCAAATCATGCGGGATCACTCAACCAATCGCTCTCGGGGCTTTGGTTTTATCACTTTTGACAGAGAAGTGGTGGTTGATGATCTTTTGGCTAGGGGCAACAAGCTTGAACTTGCTGGAACCCAGGTGAGAAGAATGTGGAATACCTTTAACTGCTCATTTTTTGTTCTTTTCTTTCTGATTCTCAATAATCTTTTCCCTTTCATCTGGCTGTCTTTTTTCAACTTTTCGGCAGCACCCTAATCTCGTATATTTGTCAGTTAATGTAACAAACCATTTTTAAAGAATTTATTCTCTTGCAACACCTCGAAGTAAAACCCTATAGATGCATACTTTTGGGTTGTGCCTCTCCAAAATTTCTTTTACAGCCAGTTTCAGTTTGTAAATTTTCATTTAGATTGGCTGTTTGTCTTTTCTCTTGTCCTCTTTTGTGGTAGCCAAACTACTAAAAGCTACATATATTAATGCATAATATAATTATGAGTAACCTTGTGGGTTCCTCAATTATTGAAGTTCAGAATGTTGATAAACTGACTAACTTATGTTCCCAAGATGTACCCTTTGTTTACTTCCTGTGAATTGCCCTGTTTTAGGAGGACCAGACCATATTTATTTCATAGTTCATTTGGGAGATTCTATGATCACATAATAATCTTTATCATGTTTCAAGCAATGATAGTTTTTAGGCTTCAAAATGATTCCTACTCATTGATCTTTTTAACAGCATGCTTTTTCTTCTCTATGTGTACTGTGTAGGTTGAGATCAAGAAGGCAGAGCCAAAGAAGCCTAATCCCCCACCACCCTCTTCCAAACGCTACAATGACTCTAGACCTAGTTTTAACAGTGGATTTGGTGAGTCTTATGGTGGATATGGTGCCAGTGGATTTGGTACCGGTGGTGGTGGTGGCAGTTATAGAGCAGGGGGTGCTTATGGGGGTAGAGCTGGAGGTTATGGCGCATATGGTGGTAGTGAATTTGGTGGTTACGGAGGATATGGTGGCGGCGGCAGTGGAATAGGCCCTTATAGGGGAGAACCCTCCATGGGATATTCTGGTCGTTATGGGGGAGGCTTTAGCAGAGGTTATGATTTTGGAGGCTATGGTGGCCCCGGTGAGAGTTATGGTGGATATGGTACGGGTTATGGCAACAACTATGACACCAGCCTCGGGGGTGGCTATGGAGCTAGTGGTGGAGGTTCCTTCTATGGAAGTAGAGGAGGATACGGTGGTGCAGGTACTGGAAGATATCATCCTTATGGGAGATAGATGGTTCTTGAAGCCAAGATTTAGGAAATATATGGCGTCAGGGCATTGTGGGTTGTCTAGATTATGGTATTGAGGTTGAATTTTCAATTTTGTTGGCTTTCTTTCACCTAGTCAGAGGAGGTTCTTGGTATTCTTTTCTCTGAATATTAGACCGTCTAATCATCTTTTCTCTTGCCAAGACCAGAAGACCGAAGAAACCATTGGTTCCTTGTTTTAACACCATGAAGTGCAAACTGGACAAAACATTGTATCCTCACTCAGATTGTGAAAAAGAACATCTGAGACTTAAATTGCACTTACATGAAAACTTAAATTCTGTTGTACTACCAAATAAAAACTTAAAAATTATGTTGTTGAGTTATATAGAGGCTCTTGTGTGAATCCGTTCTTCAAATGCCTGAAATTTGCTATCAATATCTAAATTTTTTTTAAAATGATTGAAAAAGTGTTTTCAAAATTTTAAAGTTTAATTATAAAAGGAGCTATTAAAAAATTAATTGTTTTATTATAATTTATAAAAATTAATTATTTTATAAAAATTGATTAATTAATTTAAAATTTTAACAACCTTGACGCTAACTAAAGGTGAAAGTTGTGAAATATACCTTAATGCAAGAATAATTTGGGGTGTAAGAATAACAAACGGAAAATAAAGAATTGAGGGAGAACATTAAATATCGTTGGAGTAGAAAAAAATAAATGTTTGACTATTTTATTAATACATTTTAAAGGGTAGGTTAGAATTAAAAATTTTTCAAAATTTGAACATTTTTTTTAATATTTTTAAAATTTTGAGATATAATTAAAAATTTTACGAAATTTTAAAAAATTTAAAATAATTAAACCTAAATAAGATTTCGAAACATTTGCGTAAAGAAAAATATTTAAGGAGTGAAAAAAAGATGAGGTGAACTAAAACTTTGTGGTTTGCTTTGCTGCTGAGAGTGAGAGTGAGAGACACGTCAATTATCTATTAAAATTTCTGGCTTTCTTTATATACACGAAAATAAGTTATTGAAAAACTAAGAAGCAAAAGAAGAAGATGGCAATGGTGTCATGGCATCTGGGAGCTCATCAGAAGGTGCTAGTTCTAACAATCCCACTAAAGTTTACGGTTGCTTGCTCGATCATTTCGTTTGAACTGGAAAATCTTGACAGGAATTAGATAAAAAAACAATTAAATAAGCAATTTTTATAGTGTTTTGATATGTGTAAGGTCTTGAATTTTGGCAGACACCGGGTCTTCATATTGTGTGTAGAAAGAAGGAACGAGACAGAGATCATTTCCATCCTTACAAAGTCATTGAAATCACTCCTCCACCCAAGAATCTTGGCATTCGTTGCTTTCCTCCTGTGAGTTTTTGGGTTTTGTTTGTTCTTGATTCTTTTGATAATCTTTTCAGATTGCAACTGCTGTTAATATTCTGAAAATTCGTTTTGTAGTTTACAGGTTTGTAAATTGTAAGATAGGAACTGTATTAACGTCTTCTGATTAATACCATGCCAATTTGTTAACTTGATGAGAAGTCATGAACCTTTTTCTGGGTTTTAAGCGGTTGGGATTGCAAGGGTTTGAGAATTATTACTGATCTGGTGAATAGGGTAGTAACTAGAAAGCTATGAAAACCCCTTAACTACAAAATCATCTATAGCTGTCCTCTCGGTTAACAGGTATGTTATCAAGTTGATCATGATATCTGTTCTAGATGCATAATACTTTGACATGGAATCGAGACATTTAAGTAGAAATAATATGGTATTTGGTTTTATACCTTGTAAAATGTTGATATGGTTGAGACCATCACAGTCCTTGTAATTCCTGATCCGATTAGTTTCAAGATTGTTATGTGAGGTATGGTTATATTGCAGCGTCTTGTATGGCAGTCAAATTTCATTTACGATGTCAAACTGTTTTGAGAGTAGAGACGTGAATTTTTCTTGGAGATTCAATTTGGGAGAGAAATATCATAAATCAATGTTTGTTAATGAAGTGCCTTTGCTTCTTTTGAGATAACAGACCAAGATGAAAAGTGAAGAGGTACGTTTAGTGTATAAGTTTAGCTCTCCATGTAAAAAGGTTCCAAAGAGAAAAGTGAGGAAATGATTACATGAAAAACAGATTGATATTTGCATCATATTGCTTGGCGGTCTACTTCAGTAACTCAAAATTTATAGTAAAGCAGAAAAATAACCTTTGGGGATGGAGATATACTTCATGCAGGGAAAGACAGATTGGGTGCCGTATCTCAAGGGGTGCTTATATAACTGTCAGGATTTTTACTCATTTCTTAAGAGAGTTGATTAAAAGTACGTGGATACCTCTTCCACTGAAGGCTTTCACAAAAAACAGAAATGCAGGAAGTTTTACAGCAGTTTTTACACATATGATCAGGTTCTGAAGCGTTTTGGGGTTAGCTCTCTCTGAATGGACTAATTTCCTGACTGTACTCAAATTACCCTTACTAAAATTGTGCTTGTAATTTCACCTCTAAGTCTCCGTACGATCTACGAATAGGAGTAGCTATGGAATCAAACTTTGTGTCACTAGGCTAGAGTTGATTGTAGATGGTTGATATGCCTCCATGTATTCAGATAGAAAGATTATGACTTATCTGTAGTTTATGTTCTTACAAACGAAACTTGAGCAGTTTCTTTAAACCAAGTCATTCATCCCAAGGGAATAGGCTCAATCTAACTTGCGTAGGAACAGACAGAAATGACATTGTTGTATCGTCTTCAACATATTTCTTATGTTCTTGTATTTGGACTTTGGTTGGCAGAACATGCAATGTGGGGAAAGTGTTACAATAGAAGGCCAAGCATATACGATCTCATCCGTAACTCACCGCTACCAGCTCCGGAAGGGAAAGTATGAACCAAGTGAGAAGAGACTTGATGTCTTGTCCACTGGAAGATACATCTTAAACTTATATCTTCAAAATTTACTAGAACAATCCTGACATCTTATGATCAACTACATTTAATCCAGTTAGCAGCGATGTTTGTTTTTTTTTAGCATTTCGAGCATTGCCTTAAGAATTCAGGTATCCTAAAGTTCATGTAGAGGAAGTATCATAAGCAACTCTGTATCAGCACACCAGATGAAGGAATGGATGGCTCTACTCATCATGAAACCTATCTACATGTCTCTTCAGCTCTTCTTTTTGCTACCAGGCAGTAACTCCAAACTAGTTTTTCATATCATACCGTGAGTACATCCGTCGAAATGGACATCGCTGCCCAAAGTTCAAGCGGTTCATGTCGGAGGGAATGTGTTGTGGAGAAAAAGGATTTCTTGGTAAGTTGTGCACTAGAATTATTGACTATGGAGACTTTAAAAGTTGGATTAATCTGTTTGCCCAATTATATGATAAAAAGTAATATATTAAATGATAAATTTACCCTAACACATGCAAATAATATATCAAAAGTACCCATAAATAATAAAGGTTAAATGAAAAAAAATCAATTTGGTTCAAGAGTTTATGACATGTCAGGCCCGGACTGCCAGGCCTAACCCGACTTGGTCTAAGTGAGAGGGACAAAATGACGTCGTTTTTCAAATTTTCTTTTAAAAAATTAATAAATCAGGCTAGGCCGACCATAAAATTAAAGCAAGACTTATTATTTATGCATAAGTTTTCTATTAATTGTCTATAAGATATCAAAGTGGCAACCAACATACAAAAATAAATAAAAAGGTTAATTATTCATATCATCTAACAAAATTTATATAAGTAAAGTGATAGATTGTTATTTACTATTTAAATTATTACATGATATAATGAGAGTAAATTAATATTTTGGAGAAATATATTTATATTCAAAGATGATACATGTATTTGATTTAGAATATTTATTTACCTATAATCGATTGTCATTAGTATTTGAATTATGAATAATATATTGTAGCATCCATCCAAAAAAAGAACTATATTATGATTTTAATTATTTATTTTAAATACATAAATAAAATTGTATTTAATATGAACATTTATGTATAATTTATTTGCAATTCCTTCTCTTTGTTTACAAAACTTCGTCTGCTACTGCTTTCAACCTCTTTTTTTTTCCCAAAGGTAAAATGGTATTTCACAGGAAAAAAATGTACAAAGTCAAAGGGGCAACCCCCCGTCTGTAGACAAAAGAAAAGCAAAAGTCAAATGTACCCCTGCACAGAGTACCACAACCAGACTAAGCAAAAGCCCAACAAGATCAATTGGGGATACAAACAAAATACTGGCCTACAAAAATTTCAAAACAGTGGGCTTAAACCCAGCCAAACCATGAAAGCAGCCTACATGAAGGGGCATGGGAGGCTAGTCATAAGGCCGACTTCGTATAAGGAACAAGGAGCAGACAGCTAAGCCATGGATCTTCACCAAAATGACAGCGCCATCTACGTTCTGCAAGCTACAAACAGTGACGTTACATAGGTGTATAAAACGTTGCGTAGCACTCATACACGACAACATTTGTGAAGGCAACGTCGTACTGCATTGGAAGCCCCCAGGCGCAAAACACCAACGGCAGCATTTTCAGGAGGCTTTGAGCCCCATTGAATCGACACCATGCTACTGGGGTTAGACGACACCGGAGCACTGCTTTCAGGAGCTTGAACAAAAACGTTAGCGTATGCCATTCAAGTCTATTCAGAAAAACGACGAAGTATGCTTAATGTCAGTGTCCACAGTGGAGGCTGCATTCCATTTATCTCGCATAAAACGACGTCGGATGTTACAACCCAAACGACGTCACACCATGGTCTACGCGACAGTGCACCTGGGGAGATTGCGTCAGTCTCAAACGGCACCGTGTCATGTTATGAGACGGTAGCGTATTAGTTCATCCTGCTCTGTCCCTACCAAGCATACTGAAAGTAATTGTATGAATATAACCAGGGAGGGAGCCCCCCACGTACTGTTGCATACGGCATGCAGGTAACGTTGTAACCCTCCCAAACCGATATTCATCTCCTCCGGCATCATCCACCTTCCACTGCTCTATATCCACACATCCCGATCTCCACGTACTTAGGCATGCAGGAGGCAGAGTCCGTTTCCCTCAAGATCCGCTACCTCCATTCCTTTAAATCTACACGACCTTCCACCACTACACGAGATGGAGACCTAGGGTCGCCGAGCATAGTAACTTGCATACAGTAGAAATCCGACTGATAAAAAATCAATAAGCTCTATCGGGTACAATCTATACAGAATTTTATACACATGGGGTTTTAATCTTTGCTACAACATTAGCTCGAGAAATGGTTGTTGCATCCATTACTACGACATTCCTGGTTTTCCATAGGAGGTAGAGAGAGGTAATGAACGCAAGTTTGGCCGCCTTGCAGCGGAGGAGAGAGCCACGATGATTGGTTCGCAGCCAACGAATGGAGCTCCGGAGGGTTGTCATAGCCCTCGGCATACTTAGCCAACCTCGTATAGAATCCCAGACGTCTTTCGTGAATGAACAAGAGAAGAAAAGATGCTCTGGTGTTTCATTAGCCTCTGCGCACAAGGAGCACTGACGAGTTATATCCATGAAGAGTAGAGTGCCCTTTGTAGGGAGTCGGTGTTGCATACAAAGCCAAGCAACAAAAGAGAACTTAGGCGGAATATATTGTTGCCAGATCAAAGACATCCAGGGGCGAGATGGTCGTTTGTCGCGTAGGATTTCATACACTTTGGTCGACGATAAGACACCGCCAACACATAGGGATTGGATTCCTTGGATTACCCTCGCCCTGCCTCCCAGTAAATCCACCAATAAATCCCGGATCAGCGCAAGTCGTTTGAGTAGTGGGGAATCCCGAGTGTGTGGCCTCCAGTCCCAGATCGAGGTACCCCACAAATGGTAGGTATGCATCCACCACGACCACAACGAGTTAGCCTCCTCATGACAGTTCCATAAAACCGTAGATAGTAAGGCATTGTTCCACTATTTATAATTACGCAATCCTAACCCACCTTCCCTTTTCGGAGCACAAAGGGTGTCCCAGGCTACCCGGTAGTGTTTCCCACCCTAGAGGAATAATCGATAAAGGAAAGTGATACGGTCCATAATGGTAGCCGGGAGGGGGAGGGTTTGCATCCAAAATGAGAGCACACCCTGGATGACGGACTGAACTAAAGTCAATCGACCCGCATACAACAAACTCTTCCCCTGCCACGCCGTTAGATATGCTTCGACGGTTTCGACGAGAGACGAGTATTGTGCAACAGATATCTTAAGGGGGGCCAAGGGGACTCCAAGGTATCGAACAGGGAACAGACCTTCCGGGAAATTTACCATGTCTAGGATAGCTTCTTTTGTGCCCCCTAATACGCCTCCAAGGAAGATATTGGATTTGGTAGGGTTGACACTTAATCCCACCACATAGCTAAGAGTCCGTAAGCCATCCACGAGGACCCTGATAGACGGGATGTCACCCCTGGAGAAGAGCATTAAATCATCAGCGAATGCAAGGTGGGAGATACCCAGTAGCCTGCATTTCAGATGAAAGTTAAAACTCCCAGTAGCTGTCTTTTTTCTCAGGTATCTTGATAAATACTCCAAACACAACAGAAATAGGGAAGGAGACATTGGGTCCCCCTGGCGTAGACCACGTTTCCCCTAAAACATGCCATGGAGGGAGCCACTGATGGACACCGAATATGAGGCAGTAGACACACACGTCATAACCCACGAGATAAATAGCGGGGGGAAGCCAATGCCGATCAGCATTTCACGTAAAAATTCCCAGGACACAGTATCATAGGCTTTCGTGAGATCAATTTTAAGGAGGCATCGTGGCGATATTCACTTCCGACTATACCCACGGACCAACTCTTGGGCCAAGAAAACATTATCTCGTAGTCGTCTCCCCCCAACAAAGGCCGATTGTGTCGGATCGACGATACTATCTAATTCAGAAGCCAATCGATCTGATAGAATCTTGGTGATTGTTTTATATATCACATTTAGGTAGGAGATGGGCCGGAAGTCGGTCACTCGCGGTCTAACATTCTTTGGGATTAAGGTAAGTGCAGTATGATTAAACCGACGGAGGAGCTGACCACTCCTAAAGAATTCTTGGACCGCATCACAAACACTATGACCAACACAATGCTACTGTTTTTTAAAGAACTTCGATGTGTACCCAACCGGCCCTGGCGCCTTTTCACTACCTATACTGAAAACCGCCTTTTGTATGGTTTCCATCGTGACGGGAGCCACCAGGAGAGCTTGAGCTTCCTGATCCAGTACTGCACCGTGAGAGACAATGTTCGGGTCCACTGCTATGCGTGGGGAAGGAGAGCCTAGTAGGGAAGTGAAGTAACGAACGAGCAGATCCGACACTTTTGGTAAGGAGGTAGTCTCCGACCCATCCTCTCTAGTAATATAAGTAATCATTTTTGCTCGACTTCGTTTCCGAGCCAGGGCCTGAAAATATTTGGTGCTTTTATTTGCCTCCATGAGGTGAGTACAGTTTGCTTTCTACCGATAAAACATTCGTTCCGCATCTTAAAGGAAGACTACTCGCTTTCGAAGATCATTAACACTGGTCCTCAATTCTTCATTATCTGGTCGGCTAAGAAACTCCGGGTAGCTTCGATGGAAAACCTGTTGGGCTTCCTAAACTCGGATGGAAATATGGCTATATGTTGTCCGATTGAGGTGCCTAAGGGCCGGTTTTAAGGCAGCCAATTTAGAGCACAGACTGAACTGAGCATAACCTGCTACCTACCGATGCCAAACATGTTCTACCAAGGGTGGAAATTCAGCATGAAGCGTCCACATATTGTAGAATTTAAAAGGTGTGTTCCCTTGTCTCTCAACATGATGAAAATCAACTAATAGGGGGCAGTGGTCGGATTTCGCAAGCATCAGAAGGGTAGTAGCTGAACAGGGAATCCCTCTCGCCGTCCACTCCTGGTTCATAAGGACCCAGTCTAAATTGGCCAATCGTCTATTCTTCTACCAGGTATAATAGTCCCCATTCGAAGGAGCATCTTATAACCCATGGAGGAGTCGGAAATCAAGTAGATCTTGAAGGTAGTAGGTAGCGGGGGGAAGACAACCTTCGCGTTCTGAAGCCGCACATACGTAGTTAAAGTCTCCCAATAGCATCCAGGGAGTAGACTTGGCAGGTGCAATAAGTGTTAAATTCTTCCAAAGTTCTTTACGTTCCCAGACGGTATAAAGATCGTAGACACAGGTCACGTAAAATTGTATTTTAGAGATGGAGCAAGTCACTTGGCAATAGATATATTGATCACCTCGAGCCTGTAAGGAGCACTGGAGCTGAGAGGGATCCCACATCAGGACTATACGGCCTCCATGAATAATATCAAAGTTATGCCAAAAACCCCAACCCGGACAGCGAGTCTTAATAAACCTCTCCAACCTGTCAGGTGTAAGTTTAGTTTCTAATAGACAAACCAAGCTGCAGTGGTGTTGCTTCCTCAGGGAAGTAACACTATGTTGTCGCGAGGGTTTATTTAACCCTCGCACATTCCAACTGAGAAATTTCATGGTGGCAGTATGGAGGAGGTACCTCCATCTACCCTTCGTAAGAGTGCCCCTCGATGAGAGTTATGCCGAACAATCCCTCAGTGTGCCCGAGGCCCAACCCCGATCTTAGAACGAATAACACTAGCCTCCTTTCCTTTACAGTAATGCACCCCAGAAGGTACCGACTTCCCCACTCGACCATGATCAACTGGACCAGACGAAGAACGATCTATGACTGCAGTACTCGATAGAGAAGAAGTGCAAGGGATCGAGGCAGCAGGGGGTTGTGAAGTAGGACCCCTGGAATCCAAAGAAGCCATGCGATGCTCATGGAGGGCAGGATCCAGATTCTCTGGGAGCTCCATGCTAGGAGTAGGTCGTGTGGCTTCCTCCCGGGCATCCCTTTGCTCAATGGAGCATTGTGTAGGAGGTTTAGTAGTATCGGCAATAGAGGCAGAAGGATGGTTCACAACAGGTTCTGGAGGCTCTGGGACCTGCTCTGGGTTTTGCACTCGTTTGCAATGGAATGGACTATGACCAAATTTTCGGCAATGACAACAATAGTTCGGGTACGCCTCATAAACCACACGTTGAGTATACCTGGAACCAGACGGAAGAAGTACAGAGAAGCTAGTGACTGGCCCTTTTTTCACATCCACTTTGACTAATAATCGAGCATAACCCAACCGAAGCTGCTGCCTGATTATTTGATTAGTGCAAAGAGGGTTACCAATCCTAGAACCCAGCTTGGAGAGGCCCCGATCATGCCAGTAGTCCAGGGGGACATTAGGGAGTTGAACCCATATCGGCACTTGCATAAATTCAGTATAGTCGAAGGTAAATCCAGGGGAGAGTGGTTTCAGTATCAATGTTTTCCCATAGAGCACATATGGGCCACCAGCTAAGACTTGCATTCGGTCATCCTCAAAAGAGAAATGGAAGAACATCCAACCTCGATTATGAGGGGTGTAATAGCATGGCACTTGCCACTTATCCATTTGTTCTTGGACAGCCTTCAGTCCTGGGAACTGACCCGTGAAGCAGCCAACCAAACAATAACCCCAGTGATGTTCCAAATCCACGACATCAGCCTCCTCCATAACTATCCAGATCCACGGCATCAGCCTCCTCCATAACTACTTCTTCGGCCACAGCCTGGTAGGTTAATTTCATCCCCAGGGAGAGCTCTCTGTTTTGCTTTAAAAGCCCTGCATAAGATTTGTTCAAGTTGCCCGTAGTAGCCTTAGTTAATTGCTCCTGCAGTTTTTCCTCAAACACCTTATCTGCCCGAGAGTCGGAAGGCATAGATGATGGTACCTGTTCGACAATAAAGTTGAAGACATTGGAAATGATACTTTTTATTTTGAACTTAATGTCTTATAAAGTATGGACATTTTCAAATTAACTATAATGTTATGGAGGAAAAGTGATATTAATGAATTATCTAATAAGCTTACTTAAAAGGAAGCAAGATTGAAAAATTAAAGGAAGCATTCTACAAATATAGCACATTAAAAAGCTAGTAAAGGATTGAAAGTAAAAAGCTATTAAGTTTAAGAAGAAGAAATATCTTGTTAATCTTATACGGACGTATCAAAAGGAATAAAGGACATACAGATATAAATTATATATGAAAGTTGGATACTAGTAGAAAGATTACCTAAAGCATAAGACTTGATCCGAAAGGGAAGGTAAATATTATGTTTATATATATTTCAAATCAAATTTGTGTGAAGTTCCTCTTAATTCTTGATAGTTTGATATTGATGCTATTCCTTGTATTTCCAATATGAAGTAGGAATATTTTACAATCTAAACCATAAATTCAAACGATAATTTTCTCTTTATGAGAAATTTTATGAAGGATCCAATTGAAGGCATAGATACTTATCTTTTAATCTTGAGTTCTGGTCATTAGTTAGATCTTTTGGAAACTCTTTATATACCTTCGATTTCAAGGAAACTAATTTTTGTTTCAAAACTTAATATTTTTAGGTTAGAAGGAGATTTTAGGTATGGTTGTTTCAAGTTATTTAAGAACATTTTATGTATTGGTTATGTTTCCCTTACTGAAGGTTTACATAAATTAAAACTTCATAATGAGTTTGTTGAATCTTTACTTATCATTAATGGTATTATTAGAATTAAATGTAGGGCCTCAGATGGAAAAACTTATTACTCCGTGACATAAACACTTAGATCATACATCCAAAGGTTGGAAAGATTAATAAAGAATGAGATTCTTTCAAACTTAGATTTTACTTATATAATTACATTTCTGTATTATATTAAGGAAAAGACAACAAAACAAAATAAGAAAAGAGCCGTAAGAAGTACCCAGCTTCTTAGGATTATATGCATTGTTATTTGTGGACCTCTTAATGTTTCATCTTTCAATGGAGAAAATATTTATATTAACTTTATTAGTGATTTTGTACAATACGATATTGTCTATTTGCTTAAGAAAAAAATCTTAAGTAGTAGATGCTTTTAAGGTATACATGACCAAAGTTAAAAGGAAATTAAATAAAAAGGGTTAAAGAAATCAAATATAAAGAAAAATATGATAAGTTAGGACAATATCTAGGTCCATTTGCAAAGTTTCTTAAAAGACATGGCATATGTATACAATATATTATATGAAGCACAAATTTAGTAAAATAGTGTGGTAGAAAGGTGTAATAGGGATATAGTTAGGAGTATAATGAGTAACTCTTCACTACCTAAATCTTTATAGATATATACCTTTAAATTTTTTAAATATTTATTAATTTTAGTCCCTAGTAAGGTAGTTTTAAAAACTTCTTTAAACTATATATTGGAAGGAGACCTAGTTTGAGACATTTACATGTTTAGTATTATGTAACTAAGGCAAGGGTTTATAATCCACATAAAAGAAAATTGTATTCTTAAATGATTAGTAGTTACTTTATAGGTTACCTAAAGAAATCTAAAGGATTTAAATCTTATTCTCCAAATTATACTCCTAAAATTGTGAATATTAAGAATGCTAGATTAATTGACAATGTTGAAGTTAGTGGGAGTAATGAAGAAGCATAGGTAAATGTCCCTTTAATAGTAAAGGCTTCTTGTTTTATAGTCGTTCCAAATATTGTTTCAATAATTAATAAAAATTTAGATAATATTTACCTTATCTAAATTTTTAATAGTATAGGGTTAGAGTTAAGTGTAAATGGGTTTCTAAAACTAAACGCGTTTCAAATAATAATGTTAAATGATATAAAGTCAGACTTATTGCCAATGGGTATATGTAGAAAGGTGAAATTGATTATAAAGAGAAATTTAAATTTTCATTTATCAAGAAAGACTCGTAGAGGATTAAAATGGCATTAGTAACTCAATATGACTTTATGTTATACCAAAATGGATTTGAAAATAGTTTTTCTTAATGGAGATCTTGAAGAGAAAGTGTTTATGGACCAACTTGAAGGTTTTCCAACAAAACGCCAATAGCTATCTAAATTTAAAAAGTCAATATATAGTATTAAATAGGCTTCTCGATAATGCTATTTTTAAGTTCAATAATATTTTATCGTCTTTTAGTTTTCAAAAAATACAATTGATAAATGAATATATTGAAATATCAGTGGGAGTAAGTTTATTTTCTTGATCATATATGTTGATAATATTTTACTTGTTGCTAATAATTTAGGTAAGTTATATGAAAACATATTTTGTCTCTAAGACTTTTGAAATGAAAGATATGAGGGATGCATTTTATAAGATAGGAATTGAAATTTTTCCTTGATCATAGACGTTGATAATATCTTACTTGTTGCTAATAATTTGGGTAAGTTATATGAAAACACATTTTGTCTCTAAGACTTTTGAAATGAAAGATACGAGGGATGCATTTTATAAGATAGGAATTGAAATTTTTCATGATATGTCATAAGGATTGTTAAGACCATCTTAAAAAAGTTATATTATAAGAATTTTAAAGAGATTTATTATGGACAATTGTTTAGCATAAATTGATTCAACTTAAAAAAGGGACAAATTTAGTTTTATATAATGTTCAAAGAATAATATAAAACAGAAAAATGGAACCAATTCCGTATGCTTCGATTATAAGTAGTTTAAAATATTTGTAAACTTGTACAAGACTGAATGTCAGTTTTACGGTTATAATGTTAGGTAGATATCAAAGCAACCTTAAAACTACATTACTCCATCCATTAATTATGGAAGGAAAGTTTATGATGTATTTTAAAGCCACAATTCATGTATTGTGATTATGGAATTTTATGTTAGGACTTCGGATTGTTAAAAGCCATTACCAACTGTCATAAATCATATTTGTTATTTTTTTATACAAAGTTACATATATTAAACATTCAGGATTTATTTTTTTGTACACTTGAAGTTAAACTATTTAATTTTATTATTAGTCTAAATGAGACAATAGAATAAGTCTAATATAATGTTAACTACTTTTGCTTAATCCTAATTAATAATTAAGTAGATAAACAATTATATTGTTCACTCAAAACAATTTTATTGTTCACTTAACTATATAATTGATGTAATAAATTAAATTTTTAAAAATGCAATTAATCTTTTTCTTATCCATTAAGATTTACACTTAATAGAGATAAATAATCCATCAAAGCATTTATAAGCAAAAATAAGTCATAGAAGAAAAATCTCTTTGTTTCAAGATGTTTGTTATTGTTGATTTCATCAAATTCTTCACACACACTCACACACACATATTAATTTATATTATATATGAGAATTGTATGCTAAAAATCATAAGAATAATATTTTGTTTAGGTTAATTAAACTTTATGTAATATCCCAGATCACCTGCTCACAGATATTGTCCGCTTTGGGCCTTGACCTAGCCAAGCCCTTACAGTTTTATTCCTTTCGCACACTCGCTCGGGAGAACGGATCTGTAAGGGAGTCCTAGCCTCCTGCTGGTCCAACCGGCCCGAGAACTAGCTCTGATACCACTTGTAACAGCCCAGATCACCAGCTCATAGATATTGTCCGCTTTGGGCCTTAGCCTAGCTAAGCCCTCACAGTTTTGTTCCTCCAGTACACTCGCTTGGGAGAACGCGTCTGTAAGGGAGGCTTAGCCTCCTGCCGGTCCAATCAACTCGAGAACTGGCTCTGATACCACTAACTGTAATGGCTTTGGCCCAAGCGGACAATATCTGTGAGCGGGTGATCTAGACTGTTACAAGTGGTATCAGAGCCAGTTCTAGGGCCGGTTGGATCGGCAGGAGGCTAAGCCTCCCTTACAGACGCGTTCTCCTGAGCGAGTTTGCGGGAAAAACAAAACCATGAGGGCTTGACTGGGCCAAGGTCCAAAGCAAAAAATATCTGTGCGGGTGATCTGGGCTGTTACACTTTATATCTTTAGTTTTACATCCTAATGTTGATGTAGAGAAAGTATCATAAGCAACTCTATATCAGCACACTAAATAGAGGAATGAATGATTTACTCATCATGAAACTTATGTACAAGTCTCTCAAGTCCGTTTTTTCATTACTGTTCATGCTAGAGGAATGTGATGTAGAGGGGGGAAAAAAAGGAGACTTGGTTGTTGTGAACTTAAATGATTGATTAAGAAAAAAAGGAAAAAGGTGTTGTACATTGCACACTCAGAATTATTATTTTCCAAACATGCCCTTACATGATTATTGGCATTGCTCCTATAACTTTGAAATATTCAATTAATTTCCCCACGTTCAAACGTGTCACAATCTCAGCTATTCATTTAACTACCCCCACTCAAACAATTCTATTGCACCCCGATTCTAGAACCCAACTCTTACTCTGATACCACATCTATTAGACTCTATTTTCAGAGCCCAACATTCGGAGTCATAAAATGTAAGCATATTATCTTTTAGAGTTATTTCAATGAACCCCTATTAGCCAACATCATCTCATCTTCATTCTCAGATTACTATAAGTGTTGGGCCCCATATTCGAATTGTTCTTATACTAAAACAAATATTCTGTGTTCAATTTCCATCCAGAAATTGAGATTAGTAAAGACTGAATTAAAATTAAATTTCTTCAAAATATTTGTATCCCTATGTCTCTATTTTATACTGAAATAAGAACCGTCTTATTCGGAGCTCTACAGATCAAGATATCATCCAAATACCGAAGTTTGTTCAGTAACATATCCAATTCATACTCTTCTAACCGATACCCTTACTTTGATTCAATAAATCTTTTCGAAATTTATATCAAAAGATATAAATTTTTATGGAGAGGTAGAAAAATGTGTTAGGAATCCATTGGTTCAAAAATCAGATTATTTGGAGGTCAGATGACAAAGTTATGACCGAAAGAATTAAACATGATTTTGTCCTCAATCATATTGAACCTATTTTGGGGCAATTGGCATAACTTTTACTAGAGATATCGGATTTAGATCATCTTAGGACGGTTTCAAAGAGGGCTTCTAGATATACAACTTTCATGAGACCTTAAAGAAAGATTTTGCCATCTTGAGGGGCAAAAATGAATCAGATGAAGGCTTGGTCATTGGTCAAAGATGGATCAGACGAATTGCTTAAGTCACAAATGGATCAGATGAAAGCTTGGTCAAAGAAGCATCAGACGAAGGCTTGGTCAGAGAAGCATCAAACAAAGGCTTGGTCAAAGATGCATCAGACAATGGCTAGGTCAAAGATGCATCAGATGATGGCTTAGTCAAAGATGCATCAGACGGATGGTTCAGTCAAGGAATCAGATGGATTGTTTCAGTCAAAGCTGAACTAGATGATGGATTAGTCTTAGACTGAAGTAGATGAATAGTATCAAAGGATTCATTCTAAGACTGAATCAGACGAATCAGACAACATGATTCAATCTAAGACTGAATTAGACGAATCAAACAATAGGATTCTGTTTAAGACTGAATCAGACGAATCAAACAAAAGGATCCAGTTTAAGACTGAATCAGACAAATCAAACAACAAAATTCAATCTAAGACTGAAGCAGACGAATCAAACAAGTGGATTCAGTCTAAGACTGAATCAGAAAAAGGGATTCAAACAAAGTGATTCAGCCTAAGCTGAATCAGACGAAGGAATTCAAACAATGTAATTAAGCCTAAGCTGAATCAAACAAAGGAATTCAACAAGTGATTCAGCCTAAATTGAATCAGACGAAGGTATTCAAACAAAGGGATTCAGCCTAAGCTAAATCAGACGAAGGAATTCAAAGGGTCTTCCTCACATCCTCTAATGTTTTAACTACAATTTCCAAAGCATCTCCACTTATAATAATGATATCTCTCAACTCCGATATCCAAAATCTGCATACTTTATACCATTGGAAAGCTAAGAAGATAAGCTACAACTTTAAAGAAGACAACTGGGTCCAATTCATCCTAAATTAATACACATTTTTTCCTGAAATTAAAACACAAATTTTCTCTTATGGAAAACTTGAAATTTTGACTGTACAACTTGGAGAGTCATGAGCATAACCATTCAACTGCCAACTTTACTTCATTTAATTTCTTCGATCCCTACTCATTTGACTCATCACTTACAACTAATTCTCATCATTAACAAAATCCTATTTTTCTTGTCCATAACATCTCACTTATGTGTTGTGTGTATATATATATATTAATAATTCATGTTCAAAATTATCATCATCATCCATACACAATTCATATTCCATTTACAAAAAAAATACGAGCTTGTAAAGCTTTAATGGCCTTCCAAGCTACATTACATCGTCGGTATCAAAATCTAAAATACAAAAGATACTAAACTCAATAATTCTCAAATTGCGACTAAAGCTTTGCTTTTACAAATTCTAACTTAATTTACAAAAACATTGCAAAAGTAGAATGATTCCTCGATTCTTGGTTACTCGATCTTATTTTCTTCACTTGAAGATGGGACGAAAAGGGGGTGAGCTTGAAAGCTCATGGGTAACAAGTTTATAAGGAGAATTAGCAAAGTCATTGAAAAGTTCATTTGTCATAGAGAATTTATAAAACGCATAGTTCTCAAATTCTTAAACAAATTCACAATCTTAACTCAACTCGTAGTTCAAATATCATTACATAAACATAGCATATACATTTAATCATCAAATATAACACTCAATTATGCATCATTCTTGACAATTCAAAAATGCAATGCACAAACACACGGCTCGAAGGTTCTATGGAAA
>JANSVA010000008.1:9951517-9964320 GCA_025504915.1 Erythroxylum reticulatum | reverse complement strand
AACATTTATGAAGTAATTGAAATCATTTTATTTTCTTGATTTGGAAAGACATTAATGGCTCATTACTCAATTATAAACATGTAACCCATCTTGAAATCCTTGCTCGTAAACTTGCCCAATGAGACCTCTCCCCTTGCTCCTCTTACCTTCCTTGATTTCCTTGAATCTTCACCAAATGAAATGATTATTGGCTCAAATGGCAGCTCTTTTCTTCCTCTTCCTCTTTCTTTTCCCCTTCTTAAATAACCTCAAAATATCTCTTGAAGGCTAAGAAAATTGAAACCCTAGCTTAGTTTCTCTTCTTTCTGTCCTTCTCTTATTCTCTTCGTATTTCTCTCTCTTCTTCACAACACTCTCTCTTTTCTCTTCAATTTTCGTTCTTCTCTCTTCTTAAAATGCAAGATCACAATTTCTTCTCCCAATTCTGTCCTTAATGAGTGTGAAATGCCTAATTTGCCCTTCCTTCCATGCCTTATGTCTTTTATACTTAAGTGTCCTGCCAAAAATACCCCTGAACATTTTTATAACCTTAACACTTTAATTATATTAACTCATGCAATAAATCCTACTAACTTTGTCATAATTAAATAATTCCAAAAAAATTATCTATCAAAACTCCATAATTCATTTAAATCATGCGTAATTAGAGAAAAAATCCAGGGGCCAACAAATTCTCTCTGATAAACGGCTGATATCATGGAAGTACACTACTATATATGATGATACCGTACTTTTTGAAGCCTATAGTGTTATCGGTAGGACTCACTTGACTATTAACTTAACTATAGCATTTGTAAGGTTGTAAGGTAGTGTTCTATTAATTTATGTATGTGACAAATAATCAATGTTTTAAAAACTGGATCGAAAGTTAAACTAGTAAAACAAGATTTTTAAGCTTTAAAAGGTTCAATCGGTACTAAACCATTGTAAAAATGACTAAAGATTGAATAAATAAAAAATTCAAATATAATTGAAAGATATTATCCTTACCCATTAAAGAATTTAAAATTTAATTGAAAAAGAAATTTTTAAATGAAAATTAATTGATTTATTTTAGCTTATAAGAACTTATTACAACAACAACACCCAGTAAAAATATCGTTGCAGGGTCTAGGGAGGTTTAACAGTACACAACTTTACTGCTAACTAGTAGAGAAGTTGTTTCCAAATTTATAAGAACTTATTAATTAATAAAATTGACTGATTAATTACTAAATTGATTGATTTTTAAAAACAAGAGTTATTAAAATAAATTGAACTAAAAATTTAAAAATTGAACCAAAAAGTAAGATATTTAAAATTTTTACAGTTAAACTGATTGAACCGGTTAGATTTTTTATTCATTACAAATAATATATCAAAAGATTAGTGGGATGGAGATGGACCCACAAACCAAACAAGTTGCATTTTTGCTCCCACATGCTATCTCTAAAGACCATATTGTCCTTAGGGATTTTATTTAACCATTGACTTGGATCATAATATCATGTGTCGGAGGCATCCACGTGTAGCCACTTGAGACATCCCTCTTCTAGGGATGGCAAAAGGGCCAAGGCCCGACTAGGCCAAGCCTAGGTTTATTAGGCCTTAAGGCAAACTTTGGGGCAGACTCGAGCTATCTAGGCTTGACACTTCAAAACAAAATGACATCTTTTTGTTGAAAGCAATGTTGTTTTCTACTTTTAACTTTTTTTAAAAAATTGGTCAGGCTAAGCTCAGGCTCAGGCCCGGACTCGGGCTCAGGCTAGGTCAGACTCGGGCTCAGGCTAGGATTCAATCCCACATCCTAGTGAGAAAGGACTCCGACCTGACCTATTGTCATCCTTACCCTCTTCCTACAACAATTAACTGTATTTATTATTATTATTAATTCCTGAGTTTCAGCCCCAAAGAAATTTGAATTTGGGGAAATTACAATTTTGAAGCCCAACACTAACACTGAGCCCAATCTTCTTAATCATTTCCAAGATGCTCATAATTAATGACCTCCTATTTAGACTGATTCAAAAATAGACCATTTTATCCAAGTAATGGACAAAATGGATGAGGACATGTCATACTCAGATGATGACAATGGTGGACCACACTTTCTCTCTACATCTCCTTGCTAGAAAGAATTTTTCTTATCTTTTTAGCATATTCTTATCTTTTAGGAATTTTATTAGGACCCAATGTCTCCCAATAATTCTTCTTTGTACTATTTGCTTTTGTATTCTAGTATGCATTATTGTACTATACGAATCTTTTCCTTAAACTTGTTTTTCTTTATCCTCATTGCTTCATTTATAAAAACAAGGTTTCTTTCTTGTTGTGACCAAGTAGAAAAATTAGAAAAAATTGTGTTTTGTACCTTATGGCTTCTCTCTAAGTTCTCTCCCTCCTAAAAGCTTGATTTTTGAATAATGTAGCCATAATCATAAAGAAAGACAAGTATGCTCTACACTTGCATCTTTATGAGGATCTTGTGTATTATAAAGTATTGAACTATAGATCATGTTTGAGGTTTTAGTTAAACGGGGAAAGATTGATTAGTTTACATTTCTAAAAGACAGGCTTTGAGAATTGATGCCCACACAAATGAGAAGAGTTTGTGTCTCGACTAGCATATCTGAAATCTAAACTACAATCAATTTTTTGTTTATCTTTGATCTCTTATAGAATTTGTTATATAAACTACTTGATTGATATATAGGTTGGAAACCTAACATTGCCTATACTACGTACCAAAATGCACTAATTGGTGCTTTGTTGACAACCATCAACAATGAAAGTGTCATCCTTACCATTGGCCCTGATTTTAATATCAGGCTGAATGATCCTACTTTATCTTAAAGACTCCAAGTTCATATCCAAATTACTAAAGCAGAATAAGATCTTACAACAATTATGGCTACTCTGCATCATCAAATGATCTATCACTTACAAAACCATGTTGTAGATCTTAAATTTCCTAATGATATGGTAGTAAATAGATCTTATAACTAGACTACCATCATCCAAATTCTAAAACAACTACCTCCAATAGAGATTGAAAAGCTTATACGTACAAAATGAATCATTAATTACCAAAAAGTATTCCATGCTCATCACGGGCATTCCTTTCATATAACTACTACTCCTATTCTCAGGACACTAAGAGATGGATTAGTGAAATCCCTTTACACTAAGCCCAATGCAGATCAACCTAGACCTTTTGGTATATCTGGCCCTATTTTGATCCTTCAACGAGCATTCTCATACAAAGAAGGTAAATATGGACCTCCAATCCACTACATCAAACCTAATAGAGAACTTGTATACATTAGTTATTATCATAGACATTTTATCTAGGATGTAGATTCATCCATATGTGAGCTAGAGTGTGAAATTTATCAATCAGGTGATTTTGATGATTCAGATAGTGATGATGAGATCTATGTTTAATGAAGGAAGAAAATAAAAAGAAGAAGACAATAACCCAAAGAAATTCATCGTTGCCAACCTTCTCAATAATTCTATCTTTGACATGATGATTATAATCCTAATTCCAGACTAAGCGTTGGGCTTAAAATTCAAAAACTAAGACCTAAGAACCTTTAAGAACTACTCAATGTTATTGGAAAGGAACATTCTTTAACTGCACATCTAATACCAAACAATCCTCATCCAATTATTCCTTCAATTCCTGTTGTACCTACTCCAGCTCCAATTCCTTGTATGATGGTGAGACCATATAAGGATGAATTTCCTCCCTGCAAAGGCGTACAAATGAATATAACTAGGTTATCTCTAACCTTTATATATGTGCTACATGAATCACTTTTTAAGGAACTATTCTATCAAATCCTGTCGATGAAGTGCTTAACTAGAAAATTGATAATGTTATAGCCCAAAATAACATCCTTCAACAAATTGATTCTAAGCTTGATGGTCTTAGCCAGCAGACCTAAGCTACTTAAAAAAGATTTAAAACATTCTCATTCTAGATCCAAAAACTATACACATCTTTGAAAGATTAGATGAAACAACTTGACAATGATCTCAGACCCTATATTGAAACATAGTATTTTGGACCTGATTTTACCAATAAAGAGCAAGAAATTTGAAAGGTGAAAGAAACTCTTTAATGAATGGAAGCTGATATGCAAACAAAACAGTTAAGATTGTACATGGAGCTTATCTAACTACTTTTCTAGTCGTACAACCCATCTATTCACCTCCAACTTATCCTGAAGCTGCTGATTATAAAAAAATCTTCAAGATGAATTATCCATTAATTAGACAGCATATCCATCCTACTAGCAGCCAACCTAAATCCACTATATCTGCAAAACCCATACCTGAAAATTTTCTAATCCTTCATTTTCATATACCAAACCTATTGAACCATGGAAAAAAACCTTTGCAAATTAAGACTCCATCTTCTTTACCACCAAAAACCCAACCTTTCCCATCCACTGGAAAATATAAAGCTCCTCAACAAGAGTTCATTGCAACTCTTGCACCAACATCTACTCCAGAAACATCTAGATAATCCAACCTTGAGCAATCTTCTGAAATATCTTAACCATCTTCAAAAGAGTCAAAACAATTTGATGATTTATATAAAATAGCTTAGATTATCATAACTATGCCTAAACTAACTGAAGTTGAACCAGATATCAATGAAGCTGAATCAACAGGAACTAAACTATTTAGACCGTCACTACCACTAGCACAAGTACTACACCAAACCTACTTTAGGACCCTAGTTTACATTTGATGATCTTCCACTTCAAAAATAAAGGGAACACCTCTATTAATTTGGTGCATAGATTGATTTATAGATAACTCAACCAAATAATCCCTTACAAGATAGTTTGTCCGAATTTACTTCTTATTTTACTAGTACTTTATGGGAATGGTGGTTGAGCCTACATGACCATCAAAGACTCCAATATATTCAAGTCACGTCTATAGGAATTCTCCTTGGAGTTATTCGTGAAGAATTCATTGGTGATTTTCAGCTTATTGATAAACAAATTAGACAAGAGTATTTTGAGATGAAATATTGTTCACTGGATAGAAGGGATTTGCATAAGCATTTTTCAACAAATGAGGGAATGATACTATCTTCTTAACGGATTCAATGATATCAATCTCCATTATACATTTATCTCTTCTCTCTCGAATGAATTACAACCAGAGCTCCAAAAGACTATTGCAATACTATAAAGAGATATAAGAGATATATCTCTTGGAGAAATATATCAACTTGCCTTAGCTTCTCTTTATAAGCTTTGTGACAAAAAAACATTCTTTAAGAATATGATCAAAGGTGGTCCCTTGCTGAAAAAGGCTTGTAGGAAGTCTTACCTGAAGATCAAGTGTAAGGAGAAAAAAGACTGTAAATGTCATGTTTAAAAAAAAATCATTACAGGAACTTCTTTTACAAGAACTATCACAAATCTCACATTTTTAATGGATGAAATTATAAGCCATTTAAAAGAAAGAAACGACGTTGCTTTGTTCAATTCTTCAAAAGAAGAACTCTTCAAGCAAAAAAATGAAGATCGATATTTTATTTGTGGCAAATCAGGACATTATGCTTGTCAATGTCCTAACAAAATAAAAAAGGACGTGACACTATTGGAATCAATTAAGGCTATAATGTCTATCGACGATAGTGGAAACATTGAAGAACAATCCAGTGAAGATGAGGGAACAAAATTTGCTATTCTAATTTACTCTTCTGAGAAGAGTGTGAAGCCACTGATGATCCAATCTACGGAGATGAAGATACTGAAGATGATATGACATACATGCTAAATCAAAACTGAAAGTAGACTTAAAGCCTATAATTGTTCTTCGTACTTATGTCCATATTCAATTATTACAGCAAAATAAATATGACAAGTTCATCCAGGCTATTGGATATATGAATATTGGATTGCATAGAAGTATTATAAAGTATAGCATTTTACTGAATATTTAACAGTCGCGGATGGAAACTTATGATTTAAAAGAGATACAAATAAATAAATGAAAACAAATAATGTATCCTTTGCACATCTTTGTTTTTATTTGATGAGTCAAAATTAGGCTACACTCAATTACTTGAAGAATTAGATAGAAAAGGTCTAAAATGCTTCTAATCAAAAAGGAAAAGTTATGAACTATACAATGGGATGGCTTGGATTTAGCTTATCTATCAAGAAGAAATAAAAAAATAGATGATACGTATATGCTAAGATAATGTGTAGGAAAAAATTGAAATTGAGTAAAAAATCAGAGAGTGAAAGGCGGCGTTAGGAGACATCGGGTTGTTGTACGAACAAATCAATCTTGGTATCTTATGATTGGCTTTGTTCCCATTACACTCTTCGAAGCTTTCACCCAAGATGGCCTAAACCTCTATAACGCCACGAAAAAATAACAGAAGCATCTTTTCACAAAAGAACAGGACCAGAATTTTTAATCATTCATTCCTCGTCAGATCACTCTCCCACTATCCATCTTTTTTCTCTCTCTTATCTTGCTGCATCGTTGTGATCTGAAGAACTCTTTGGAGGAAGAAAGAAAATGGACATAACCCAGAAGAAGAAAAGACTGTTTCACTTTGTCTCTAACATTTTTCTTTGACCATTTGGGCTCTTTCTCTGCCATTTGATGTTATGTTCTGTCATGCAAGATTGGTTCGTTTCCAATCGCATTCTTCTTGGTTCTTCTCTAGTCAAGTGCTTACTCTTTCTCTTGCTGTTTCTTTTGTTAGTTCTTGGCCATTCCCTATCTGGCTTTGCCTTATTTGCTTTGCTTCTCTGTTTTTATTCGATAGTGATGACTGCACTTGGGGAAAAAAAAAAAAGTTTAACTTGGATTTCACAGGAACAGGTATATATTTGGGATTTTGTTCTCTTTATCAGTTCTTGAGTTTTATTGGAGTTCTTTTTAAATCTTGCTTGCTTATGGTTTACGGTAGAAGAAAGTGTACGAATAATCTGAAATATCATTCTTGACTCTACTGTTTAAAGGTTTGATTTTGACATCTATTCACATTTGGAATTTTCTTTACTTGTAATGTTAAATAACCAATTGAATTGACGTGTGATTGGCTTAGGATTTGTTGCTCATTTAAAGCTTCCATGACTAAGATATCGCAACATCTCATTCATGTTGTCCTTGTTGTGTTCATATGACGGTTCAAAGTCAATGCGCAGATTTTGATTTTGATGGAGTAAATAACATCCATAACTACATCTACAAGCTGTCATCTTCTTTTTACTTGGAGTAGAATAGTCCTGGTTACTGACTTACTGCATGGAGTCAGTTGTTAATGGGCCTGATTCTTTACCAAAGAGTCAGAATTCAGCTTCGACAACATGTAGCAACTCTCCTGCATTTGTGACAGTGCCACTACCATCTCAATCATCATCTCTGAAACAACCTACGTATGAAAATGCTTTTGCCGCGTACTTCTTGAGTGCTCAAAATCACTGTGTCAAGGCCATCAACCATCCAAATGGTTCCATGACCAATCAGAAACATTCCTATAGAAAAGCTCTTGAAAATTTACCATGGGAGGAGGTACCCAATAAGGCCAACCACTTTTGCAGTTCTAATAAGAGCAAAAATGATTTCATGAGCGCACACAAAATCTTGGATGAACCGGAAGGAAATTCTGCAAAGAAGGTCAATTTGATTAGAGAAGGGAAGTCTGGCGTCAATTATTCCCATAATTATCCAGAGAGATCTAGTACAAGCGCATCATTACAATCTGTGAGCACGGTCTCAGATCCAAATGAGGGAGGTATCGGGCTGTCGAACAACCTCAGTACACCTCATTCAGCACTTAGTTTCTTCCCAAGTCCGTCTAACAGTGTCTATACCGCCACTCTGTATACTGAGGCCAAGCAAAGTTTTACGAGTGAAGAAGCAAGCAGTCTTGATAAGTTCGATGAAAGTGGTGAAGTAAGTAACTCCTACGACATTGAGAGGCAGAAGAGAAGTATCTGCCGAGGGAGTACAGACAGTGATGTCAGCGATGAGAGCAGCTCTAATAGTTTTAGCAGCACCTTGTACAAACCCCACAAGGCAAATGATACTCGATGGGAAGCTATTCAAGATGTCCGATGCCGAGTCGGAGAGTTGGGGTTCAATCACTTTAGATTGCTGAAGCTTCTGGGAGGTGGAGATATTGGCAGCGTGTATCTAGCAGAGTTGAATGGTACAAAAACCTTTTTTGCATTGAAAATTATGAATAAGTCATCTCTAGCTGCCCGGAAGAAAGTCCTTAGAGCTCAGAAAGAGCGAGAGATATTGCAATCTTTGGATCATCCATTTCTACCTACTTTGTATACACATTTTGAGACAGACTTGCATTCTTGCTTGGTCATGGAGTTTTGCCCTGGAGGAGACCTGTATACACTCAGGCAAAGGCAATCTGGGAAGTACTTTCATGAGCATGCTGCACAGTAGGATTTCTTTCTTCTCTGTCCTTGTGCGTTGCTCTTTAATCTTCATTATCAAAACATTTACATCAATTTTGTTCTCATTAGTGTCGAGAAGGAATTTTTATGATCTTGATTCACAACTGGAAACTATAGCAGATTCCAGCTGCTATTCCTTTCCATGTGGATTGACCTTTTCCCACCATATTATCACTGCAAACAAAATAAAGTTTTCTTATCATTTTGTTATAAAAGTGCAATATCTAACTAAACATAGCAAGGCCATTGCATGCATGAACTATCTAGCAGAAGTGAATTGGTTTATACTTAATTTGCCTGCCCGTGTTGCATCACACAAACAGAAGATGAGGCAAACTCAGCATCAAGGATAGTTGCATAGGTATCATTATTCATAATTGAAGTCACAATCCTGCAGGTTTTACGCTGCAGAAGTTCTCCTTGCTTTGGAGTACTTGCACATGCTGGGAATCATTTACAGAGATCTTAAACCGGAGAATGTTTTGGTGCGGGATGATGGGCACATAATGCTTTCAGATTTTGATCTCTCTCTAAGATGTGCTGTCTGCCCAACTTTGGTGAAATCTTCAAAACCAAGTTCAGAGTCAAAGGATTCATCATATTGTGTGCAACCTGCTTGCATAAAACCATCCTGTGTAATGCAGCCAGATTGCATCCAACCTGCATGCTTTGGACCCCGCTCTCTATCTAGGAGTGGAAAGCCAAAGAAGAATAAGAAGAGCAAGGCAAAGTATGAGTTGAATCATCAAGCGAGGCGTCTTCCTGAGCTCATAGCTGAACCCACGGGTGCTCGATCCATGTCCTTTGTAGGGACACATGAATACTTGGCACCTGAAATAATAAAAGGTGAAGGGCACGGAAGTGCTGTAGATTGGTGGACGTTTGGGATATTTCTCTACGAGCTTTTGTTTGGTAAAACTCCATTCAAGGGGGCAGGAAACAGGGCTACTCTGTTTAATGTGATAGGGCAGCAGTTAAGGTTTCCGGAGTCACCTGCAGTGAGCTTTGCTGCTAGGGACTTGATGAGAGGGTTACTTGTGAAAGAGCCACAGCATAGGCTTGCTTATAGGCGTGGAGCCACTGAAATCAAACAGCATCCATTTTTTCAGAGTGTGAACTGGGCACTCATTCGTTGTGCAAAACCTCCAGAGGTTCCAAGACAAGGCACGATGGACATTCTGATGCCACCAAATGTGCCAAAAGATGCTTCAGCTAATTATTTACAGATGGATTTTTTCTGAGAAGAACATGCTTTTCCTTTTCCGTTTTTACATGACTACTGACATTTCTGTTAGGACATCAATACAGAAATGCTGTCTCTATTGAAAACAAAGCCATTTTCTTATAATGCCTATTTCCAGTACTTACTTCCAAATAACATAAACCGCCCAAAGTTCCCACTGGACATAAAAAGAAAAAAGGGCAACTTTTAAAATTGGTTCTGGAAAAGATAATGCCTTGGTTGCTTGGTCCTCGTGCTGTCTCCCGGGCAGTCCTTCAGGAGCAGGAGCAATTGCAGTTCTTCGACTCTCCATCTATGCTATGCTCTTTGCCCTGTGGAGAACCATCTTCGATCGTCTCGGCAAAATTTATTGCCGCGGATTTACTAACGAATTGGGTTCTTATAGGTTCTTATTGGTACCGATTAATATTGAGTATTATTTTATCTAATTTTTTAAATTTATAAAATAATTCTGAATTTTTTAAAAATTGCAAAATAATTTATTGTTATATTGAACAGTTGTACTGTATAATTTATATCAACCATATTTTCAAAAATTATAATAATAAATATTAACTATAATCAATATAAAATAGTAATAAATTTTAGATATTTCATATATAAATAATAATCACAATTAATATAAAAAAGACAATTATCATCATACAAATATAAGTTTACATAATCCTGTTTTCAAAAATTATAATAATAAATAATAGCCACAATTAATATGAAATAACAATATTTTCAGATATTTCACATATAAATAATAATCATAATTAATATAAAAGACAATTATTATCATAAAAATATAAAATTAAGAATAATATAAAATATTTAAAATATTACAATTTCATCATATAATAAATAATAATTACACCAAACATCCAATAAAAAGAATAATAAATATCCTCAACTCTCAAACTATTACAATTTACGACGACAGTTCGTAATAAGAAACCAATCAAGTAGATGTAAAACATGTATTAAAAATATTTACAATTACATTACATATATAGAATTTAAAATATACATCAGATATAAGTAAAATTAAAAGAAGAGGACAAACAAAAACTTGAAACTTCATTCAATTGTTTACAAGAGGATACCAGCTATAACTACACTGATCTTAGTTATCATTTGGTACAAAATTCTCATCATTGAAATAGGTCTCATCATCATTATCATTCAAATTTAATGCATCAAATGATATGTCAATGTTTTCCCAACCAAGATTATCTTCAAGGTCATTCACATCTATCAAATCTGGTTCCTCAGAAACTCAATCCGCCAAAGATCGATATTACCAATAACTTCTTATGCTATTAAGACTCATAGTAAATAATAAAATTTAATTATTAGAAAATTATAAGAAAATATATCAAAATTATTAATAATAATAACATACATTCCCCGAAGGTTTAAATTGTAAAAAAACGAATGCCAAGTCATTCAATCTCTTGTGCTTCAATCTATTCTTTTTTTTGGAATTGATGAATTCAAATGTGCTCCAGTTCCGTTTATAGCTTGTTGTACTAACACATTGACTTAAAATTCAAATTGCAAACCTTTGCAATTCTAGAATACCACTTCCGAATTAATCTCACAAAGAAACTGTAAGTTGTAAGATAACAAAAGTAGCATTACAAACAAAATAAAGTGATAATTATTTTTTAACAAATAAGAAAAATGGAAGCAACTAATACTTGGAGAACGTTTTGTTCTTTGTCAAATAACAATCGACAATCCAAAATCTCTAAAAAATTGCTTATAAAGCTCCATTTACGAGCTTAAGAGATCTTGCATCATTTCATGGCTAACAATTATTGTAATAGTGAATAACATTCTTCTACTAACTTCAACGTCTTTGTAAAATCCAGTTTGAAATATACAATAGGATTAAAAAATGTCCAACTGTAAATAACGGAGAAGAAAGTTGTTTTTCTCATCTCTCATTGATGATAAGATATAGTATATACAGAAAAGATATATGTTTTAGATTAGCCTTGATTGCTTCCTTTGCCTTTTCCATGACATCTAAAAAAAATAATTAATCGTTGGCTTCTCTTCACTATCAACCAATCGAAGCACCTTCACTAAAGGCTCACAAACTTGATAACAAATTGATAATGAGACCAAAATTCTTTATGTTCTAGTATAATGCTAAAAACCTCCAATCTAGCATTAGACCTAGCATGCTGAGATACAACTCACTTATCACCTATAAACATTTGTCTTAACTCTTTCGTCAATGAAACAAAAGACTAAAGTGATAAGAAATTCATTGCAAATCTTGTCACACGAGGATGACACAAATTTCTATTATTAGTAAATTCATTTCTCATTAAATTCAATACTTATCACAATTATAGATGAACTTGGTCACCTTTTTAGCTTTCTGGATAATATCATCAATAATAGGAAAATACCTAGGATCCATTATATTCTCTAGCATTAGGTCAATACAATGTGCTGTATAAAGAGTCAAAAAAAAAGAATTATACCTATTCTGTAACCATCTTCTTGTCCCTTTATAAGCGGAATCATTGTTAGTAATAAACTGAACAATATTTTCTGGTCTCACTTCATTCACACCTTCATCAAATATCTCAAATAAAATATCAATATATCTAAAATGGCTAGATGCATTAATAAATTCAAAAACATTGAATCATTTACAGAATAAACCAAAAAATTAATAATAGGCTCTTGTCTCCTATTTGTCCAACCATCACACATGATTGAAGCAATGTTTTAAAAATTGGACTGGACACCAAACCAATCAAGTAAAAGATTTAAGGTTTAAAGGTTCAATCAGTATTAAACCACTATAAAACTGGTTTATAATAAATAAGTAGTAAAAATTATAAGAAAAGTAAAATATAGTATAAAATAAAATATTTTATTGAAATAAAAAATATAATAATAATGTCCATTAATATGTAATAAACTAATAATAATCTAATAATTTAAAGTAAGATTGAAAGTAAAATAAAATTTAAAATAATAATAAAAATAATTATTATGTTTTTATATTATCATTTATTTAAAAGCTAATAAAAGTTGAAATATGTTTAAAGAAAGTGAATAAAAAAGACTCTAACTTTATTTTAACTTTTTCTAATATCCTTTAAACA
>JANSVA010000008.1:9938327-9951417 GCA_025504915.1 Erythroxylum reticulatum | reverse complement strand
AAATCAGCTGATAGAATCAGCTATCAGCTAACAGCTAATAGAATCAGCCAACAGCTAATATAATCAGTTGATTGCCAAACAGGGCCATAGTCAAACAACTGTTTATTTTGTTTGGTTATCAGCTAGTGGGTTGGCTTATTCAACTCAATTAATTGATTTTTAAAAAACTCATCTATAGTAGGGTTTTGGTTCAATTGATAAAAATTATGCCCTATAATGACGATTGTGTCCTCACTTTACTAAACAATTAAAAATCTAATATACATCAAAACGTCAATTATACCCTTTAAATAATTATTATTTTGCTCTAAACACATAACTGTCACCTGCGTGATAGGAATTATCATGAGGTGACATAATTGTCACATACATGATAAGAAGTGTATGCTTGTGACTTTTTCTTGTATATTTTAACTCATTAAGTATCACACGCGTGACACAATGTGTCACATTCTTTTGTTTTTAATTTCTATTTTAATTTTTTATAAAAATTACAAGTTTACCTCCAATTCTTAGCATTAATATTTTAAAGATTGGAGATAAGATAAGAAATTTAAAGTTTTAAAATTAATTAATTTACTAAAATTATTTAACTAATTTATAAATTATATAAAAATATTAAATTAAATTTAAAAATTGATCAATTTATTATTATTATTATTATTATTATTATTAATTTTTGTAAAATTAAATATCTAAAATCTAAATTCTCATTAAAATATTTAAATAAATACTAACATATAATATTCATGTCTATATAATTTTTTTAAATAATGTCTTTATAAATTATTTTATATACAAACAAGTAATACTAGCAAGTTGATTTACTAAACATCTTTAATAAACAACTTATATTATTTGATGATCAAATCGGTCAATATAATCTAACTTTCAGATAACCAATGCCTAAAGGCCATAATCTTAGCGCTTCTGGCCCTTCTCGAATCCGCTTGTCCTCTCAATTCTCCACTGATCAGCAGACAATCCCGGATCTTCTGGAGACATTAATCTGAAGACCATGTTTCATGTGTATCATGACAGAGAGGCATGGTAAAACTGGATGTCCTTTCACCACTTGAACATGGTAATTCCACAGTATTGCTGTTGCTATGATCTTCATCTGAATGAAGGTTATATCTTTACCTAAACAGCTCCTCGGCCCTGTGTTGAAAGCAATGAACTTGTAAGATGGTACGTGCATGATTCCACCTCTGTCTGAAATCCATCTCTCCGGCTTGAACTCCGAGCAATCTTCACCCCAGATCTCTTCCATGGTTCCCATCGAGTACATAGAGAACATCACCCTTGTGTTTGCACTTACACGGTGGCCGCTTGGGAGTGTGTCTGCTTCAACGGACACTCTGTGGTTAAAGGGCACCGCTGGGTATAGCCGAAGCGTTTCGCAGATGGCTCCATGGAGGTAAACCAGCTTGCTTAGCTCCTCTATACTCGAAAATTTCCAGTTTCCATCTTCTTCTCCCCGCAAATTTGATTTCATCTCTTTAACAATGTTTTCCTCTACTGAAGGGTGTGTAGCAACCAGCCAGAAGAACCATGTTAGAGCTGCGTTGACAGTGTCTTTTCCTGCTGCAATGAAGTTGAATCCAATGTCTCTAAGATATTTGACGGAGTTCTCAGGAACATCTTTGACATTGGAGTCCATATGTCCTTCCTCATCTTCTATGCAAGCCGTTATTAGGTCATAATTCTCTTCCTTCTCAGTTAGGGTTTTGCGTCTGTGTATTTCTTCTTTTTTTGATGAGATGCATTTCTCCAAGAAATTATCAATGATATCCATGGCTTTACTTAGTTTCTTCTCTTCTCCTATGTTTATCCATTTCTGCAGCCTCCAAATGCTAATGGGCACAATATGCCGGTAAAAGACAGCCTCCTCTACGTCATCAAAGGCCTGCTTGTACGCGATATCAGGCAATTCGACAGACAAGCTCTTGGGATCAAAGCCTAAAACCAAGAGGCATATGTTATCGAATGTGAAACGCTGGAACACATCTTGCAAGTCCAACGTCGTTCCTTGTTCTGAGACATGCTCAAGAACCGGTTTTAGGCCATTGGCTACTTTTTCTCGCATGGACCTCACCAGGAACAATTGGAACCTGTTGTCTTTGATCATGGATTGTATCATCCTCCGGAATCCCTTCCATGAATCTAAATCAGAATTGAGGACGCCGTCCCCGAAAGGCTCAAAAATCTTCTTGTAGTCGGGACCCTTCTGGTAGTTCGTGAAGTTTTTGGTGCATATGTGACGTATATTAATGGGGTCACTAGTAAGCAGAATGTCCATGTTAGCAAACCATGGACCTTTAAACTCAAACGTGCCACCGTGCTGTTTCAGAAGCTGAGTTGAATATTCGTGGATACGGTTTGCTTTGCAAAGAAGCCCCGGAAGCATTCCGAACACCGGCCAGTTTGTAACTGGAGAGATGTTTCTCCAACTCCAGATAAAGAGAAGGACTGTGCCAAGAAATGCCAAAACCACTTCCAAATAACCAGCTACTCCCATTCTTTGAGACGTGAGTGTCTATTGCCAGACGTTTTGAATGTTGTTATTTTGAGGCATCCAAGCGACCTTTTACACATAATAAAAAGGGCTTGGACGAATTGGACAATTTGGGAAAAAAAATCAGCGTCGACAATATCATTGACTTTTAACAATAAATAAGAGGACTCGACCACCACCTAACCTAGGACTGACGCAAAAGTCAATTACGAAGTTGCCGCCACTTGATCCCGTATTGTTATTGTCCGTCCATAACTCTCTCAAGAAACAATGTTACAAAAATCTAATATCTTAATGCCACCTTGTAAGTTTAAAGATGTATACCTACTTCCCCAAGGGTTACTTTCCAACTCTCGAACACGGCATCTATATCTTATATCATTAATGACGGATTCATATACCTTGACCTCGGCGAGTTGAGCTTCGACTTGAACTTGATTCTTACACATATAAATCGTGCTTGCTTTGCAAGTTGTTTCAACTTTCAATGCGCGGAGTAAATGGGGGGTTTGTATGAGTCGGAGAAGTCCAAATGGAGTTCTTTGTGCTTACGTACCATATGCTTTAGATGTTGGCTCCAATTTATTTATCTAGTGTCAAAGATTTTGGCTTTTTTAAATTTAAACTTTAAAATAAAATATACAGTATATCAAACTCTAATTAGAGATGAGAACGGGTGAATGAAGATATATATAATTATATGTCATGGTCTATTATAAGGTTTGGCCCAAATTGAAAGTGAGGTTTTAGATTAATGGGCCTAAATGATCTATTATATTATCTGTGCAATAATCTTAATGTTATATTTGGGGTAAATTAGGAATAAGTACCATATACAAATAAGTGGTTGTAGTCTCCGGTAAAGCATGAGAATTTCTTTTATGATATCTTGAAAAGCTAAAAATTAAAAGAAGTTGTAATATTTTAATCTCGTTTATTCTAATAAATTCAAGTTTACTTATGATAATCTAATAAGATCAGTCTAAGTTCATATTAACGATTTTATATTAAAATCTAACAGTTTTAATATTGGCGCTGCTCTTTGGAACTCGCAAGGTAAAATTATTTTTGCTAAATTGTAGCCCCTCGTTAGTTAATAGTTATCCTTCCTTTTGGATGTACGGTGTATATGCATGAATAGGTAAAGTTTGACCACCATTAATACTTCAATACCATTTGGCATTAATGTAATATACCTGTCTGCCATTATTTAGAACTTGTCACCCACTCTTTGTTTTTGTGCTTATACTTCAGAAATGGTGTCCATCCATTTACGTCATGGACATAAAAACACAATCGTGTTATGAACACACAAACAAACTAGCGATAGTAAGTCAACTGATATGTATTATTCCTTTCTCAACACTTGCAGAGTTTGATAGAAGTACTAGAAAAGCAAGGAAAATAACAATCTCTTTTAGTTAAATAGAATTGAAAATGAAAGAGGGAAATCCATAAAAGCATAGGGTCCATTATCGCTAATCTAAAATAAATAACAATGACACATATATAATTATTAAAAGTATATTTAAATAAATAAGAAATTCTCAATACGGCTTATCTTAAATCACTTATAATTTTTTAAAAATTCAATTCGAACTATTTTCCTTTTTATTAAATATTTATAATTATTCTCTTTTATAAATGAGAAGAATAAATGTAGCGTCCCTTATCGCAGGGTACACATCGGGACGTCCGGAGGTCATTTTGATACATATCCTACAATAAGGGCAAGTTACATTCGATCTCTACATTCACTTCACATGACATCATATCAATATTCAATTATAAAGCATCAATAAAAAAATCACAATATTTAAAAATCAATTCTTTTTTCTCATTTCATTGCTCAAAACTGAAAGTCTATATTGTGTATTTCAACTTTTACTACATGAACATCGTCAGCCTAGTACAAAAGTATTATATGAAAGAGGAAAATCTATATATATACAATCTATCTAATCCGTCCAAAAATTTCAGTTGACCGACTTTTGAGCCATGACCTCTCTTGCCAAACACAATCTACACGACGGGAAAAGTCTCTCAGTGGCTAAAGTCGTCTCTTGATCCTGAAAAGACAACGTTACAATTTTAGTGCGTTTTGCGAACTCAAACGAGGTAACCATCATCGATGGTTCTCATAATTCAAGCAACACGTTATTTTACGTAGCATATAAACACATATTGCACTTTACATAATATCACAATTTCACTTAGGCATAAGAAAAATTGACCTTTCAATCAATCAGACATACTTGATAAAAATGCATATGAAATGCTTATGAGATACTTTCCAAGTATTACATTGTTGTGACTGAGTGCCTGAACTGTTCCATATCCATTTTAGATACTGGGCTCATTACTAACTGTCTCTTATCCGATGAGAATACAGGGCTTATTATATATAGTGAGCCTTAGGCTCCTATTCACTGTTTGAGGTCGAGGCTCTTTTTACTCGTTGAGCTTTAAGCTCTAATCAGTAACTACTCTAGTCACAACTGTCATTATCTGATTGTGCACTCATGTATGGAATACATATGCCATAGTCAACTGCATTATAAAACACTTCAATATACATTTTACATTTTACAGTCATCGGACCTCCTGTCCAAAATCAACAATCAAACTCATTCATTCATCATTCAAGCATAATTTAAGCAAACAATAATTGAGAGAAACCGTCTAGGTTACTCACAGGTTGCTCTCGACCGGCTACTTCTGGGGGTTGACATTCCAGTTGCTCCTCTATATCAATTAACATACACAATATCACAATTTGTACAGTCATAAGTGTTTAATAATGCACATGTATTAAATGAAATATTTACAATGCATGTTCATGATAATCCCGGGTATTTTACCATCAATCACAAAATTATTCACATAATCAAAACTCATCTAAGTATAATTAGTACTTAGGTTTATGCCTCACTAAAACCATTAAATTCACAATTCGATTTCTTGAGACAATTTGTAGGCCTATATCTCTAGTTTACTCCAAATTAAAAATCATCTCATTTGAAATCCTACAGATCAAGATATCATCAAAATACAAGAACATGTTCAGTAAAATATCCAGTTCATGCTCTTCCAACCGATACTCTTACTTTGATTAGATCAATCTTTTTTGAGTTAAAACCAAAAGCTATAATTTCTATAGAGAGAGATAGAGAAATGCGTTATGAATTCAATGCTTCAAAAATCAGCTCATTTGGAGGTCGGACAACGAAGTTATGGCCGAAAGAATCTATCAAAGTTCTGTCCATTTAAGACTAAATAAAAAGCAAACGAATGCAAAAACAGATAAATGCAAAAGTAGACAATTCGAAAAAGCAGACGAATGGAAAGAGCAGACGAATGCAAAAGTAGACGAATGGAAAGCAGACGAATGCAAAGAGCAGACAAATGCAAAAACAGACGAATGAGAAGCAGACGATTCAGATGGTCAACTTAAGATGAAGCAAAAGTCAACCTAAGACGATGCAGATGGTCAAGTTAAGATGAAGCAAAAGTTAACCTATGAGGATACAGACGGTCAACTTAAGACGAAGCAAAAGTCAACCTATGACGATACAGATGGCCAACTTAAGACAAAACAAAAGTCAATCTAAGACGATACAAATGATCAACTTAAGACGAAGCAAAAATTAACCTAAGACGATACAGATGGTCAACTTAAGAAGAAGCAAAAGTCAACCTAAGACAATATAGATGGTCAACTTAAGACAAAGCAAAGTCAACCTAAAACGATACAACTCTTAAGACGAAACATCTTTACAGACAATACAACTCTATAGACGATATGACGTCATTACAGACGATGCATCTTTACAAACGATGTATCTCTTAAGAAGAATGACGTCATCACAGACGATTTGTCTTTACAAATGATGCATCTCTTAAGACGAATAACGTCATCATAGATGATACTTCTTTACAGACGATACATCTTTACAGATAATGCATCTCTAAAGACGAATGACGTCATCACAGACGATACGTCTTTACACTCCCGGACTCAAAAACCTTTTTCTTGAATATCACTAAGTTTTCATCAACTCACGTATAAACACCTATATATTCATACTTGCATAATGAAGAAATAGAGTCTATCACCTTTTCGTATCTAACTCTCTACACTAATCTAATACATCATTTTATTGCTACTTCAACTCCAAAAATCATTTCCACAACATCTAATTACTAATAATCCATCAAAAACCAAATAACACCTTATCCATAATTTTCATCCCCTTAACACAGTGTTCAAGAATATAAATATAGGAAAAAGCCATGATCATGCACTGATAATAAATTCATCAACTTTATTTCAGAAATTCACAACTCTAACAATTATATTCACTACTTACTTGTTGAAGACTCCAAAAGTTTCAACTATCTTCAAACCCTAATTCTATACAACATTACGTAAACCATTGTGACCACTAACCAACTTTTGGTTTTTTTTCTCTTAAGGAAGTAGAGACACTTAGCAGTGGAGGAAGTGGTGAGGGATATGAAAAGGTAAGGTTAACTCTCAGAAAGAGTTTGATTGAAAAACTCTGTGTATGGGAAGAATTTGGAGAAGATGATGATAAGAAAAGAACTTAGGAAAAAGGATAAGACCTCCTTTTTACTCTCGAATAACTCAAACTTACCTCTGACAATTAATAAAAGCAATTTACACTTGTCACTTTTCCTAAGGTCTAACTCTAACTAAGTTTCTTTTAAAACTAATTCTATTAACTCTCCTCTTACAATTCAACTATCTCTAAATCTTCTTTTAAATTTATTTTTCCTATTTTCCATAATACTCTATAAATTTCGAAATAAATCATAAATTTACCGCATTTCACAAATATATATCTACTTCCACTAGTCAATAAAAATTTCAAACTAATTAAATTCCAAATTCACAATTTTTCCAACAATCATAACTCTGTTCAATTATACCCAGAATTATTCATAAGTGTATGTATAATTTTTCATGTGCAACAAATTTTACTATTCATGTGTATGTATATGACATATTATGCATGAGTATGAAAAATACATTTCTAAGCTCTCATTGGTCACTCCCATTTACTATTCTAACCTTTCCGCAGATAACGGGATGTTACAAAAAATTATGCTAGTATTTTTTATATATTCATATTTGCTTTTAATAATCATGTGTATCTCATCATTAATTCTTTTAATAGAAGTTTTACAGAATTCGTTTTTATATAAAAAAATAAAATTCCTAAAAAATTGCTAAGTATAAAATTAAAAAATTGACCTGACCTTTTAAGATGCATCTCAAACTTGGCCGATTCAAATGCTTTCAAATTGTATAAAACAAGTCATTCTGATGTCATTGAAAAAAATAATAATAATTTATTTTTAATTTACAAATTAATACAATATTATTGAATCATTGTCAAGTATTAGCTATTAGATAGCTAATACGGACAACTAAGATAGCTTTTAGATAATTACTCAATTTAAATCAACAACTGTGGGTTCCATTCTTTGGTTGAGAAAGTTGATTAATTGGTTCAATTTGGAATTGCAAGAAGAGGTTAGAGATCAATCTTATCACTACATTAGGCAAATATGATTAAATTGCTATGCATACAAGATTTTTCGTCGGGTTATGGGAGTGGAAAGCTCTTATTCTTAATAAAACAAGATCAATAATTTAAGTGCCTTAAAAACAGACACATTTTCAATAATATCTTGGTGTGTTTTCTTGTCACTTCCGTTCCATCTTCAAAACCCAACAAAAGCTGAGGTTACGTAGATCCTAGTAAGGTCAGCCAATGGCAAGATTCGATTAGATAGAAGTCGGCCACTAACAAGAAGCTAAGCAGTCGCCTCTTGTACTACATACCGCCTTTAGAACCTTGGAATATTTTGGTCAATTTTGAGGCACTGGGGCTCCTTTGGCAACCACTCTTCTCTTATCCCAACCTCCTTTTATCTCATGGGTCATTTTCTCCTTCCATTTCTGTAGAAAGGATCATGTTGCGTGGATATTTATGAAAGGCTTTAAAGAATCAAATTCAGCTTCTTTTCCTCGCAAACAAGACAAATCAAAGCATGCCACCCTCTACCTAATACGTCGCGTTTAACAAGGCTAAACGACCCAACTTCTTTTGTCTTCATCGTGACACTTGAATCTTAGCTACACCTACGGCTTTCAGGTGACATGCTCGCGTAATGGTATGTTTTGCTCTTTTGCATAAAGGCTTCTCATCTTGATGGTCTTATAAAGATATATACTTATGTTTCAAGACTTGATATTCCTCCAATGATCCAAAAGCATCAGCATCAGCATCTGTGTGTAAGTGTTTGTGGAAGATGTAGATCATTTATTAATGGTTGCCAACTTTTGTCATGAAATCAGACTTAAATTAAAAAAAAGGGAGGAATAAAAATCGGACGGCCCATATTAAGGGAATTTTAAAATCGGACGGCCCATGTTAAGGGAATTTTAGTACTGTTTTGGACGGTGATTTGGACGCCTAACGTCTTGCGCATCAAGAACAAAAATAAAATAAAATAGAGTAAGTTACACTTGAATAAATGAGAACCGTTAGTTAAAAGCATTTCCTAAATAATTAATGTTATATTATTCTTCACTTATAATTATATATACATAGAATCGACTTGATGAGAGGTACCCTAATTTTCTATTTATGATTGATGGCTGCACATTTTCAAGTTCATATCTGCTTTTTTTATTATTATTATTATATTCTTACCTTATTTTTATGAATACCCATCAATTTAATTTTTGTAAGTTTCATTTATTAGATAAATAAATATTCATAAAATAGGGTAATAATAGGATAATAAAAACAAATAATCTATTACCATATGTTCACATTATATCCAAAAAAAATGAAAATAGAATATAATATAAGAGGACATTTAATGGATAAATAAATAAGAATGAGCACAAAATGACACACAAAAACAATAACAGGAGAATTGATCCTAGAGAACATTATTCTTCTAAGTTTGTAAAGTCCCAATCATGTCAGCTTCAAACAACCTAACTAAACCGGATTTTGCATGAGAGGTCCTAGTCATTACTAGGATTCACGTCATATGGGGTCAGGTTCGGATTGTAGATCCCGCAATTTTATAAAATGTTTTTAAGAATTTGATTAAGTTTGGAAATTTTATAAAATATTTTTAAGGATTTGATCAAGTTTCTGGCAATTTAACATTTGATCAACTTAAAACTAGATTTAAAACTTAATTGTTTTGATTAATTTATTCTAGAAGAATATACAAATCTTTCAAATATTTTAAAAAATAATCAACTTTAAAGTTCTTAACTTTTTAAAAATTATAATTTAATATCTAAATTTTTAAAATTTTCAATTCAACAATTAATCTTTTAAATTTTTTCTAATTTTAATATTTAATTGAATGCTGAATCTTTTAAGAATTTTTAATTCAGTATTAAAACTTTTAAAATTTTCAATTGAGTGTTCAATCTTTTAATAAATTTTCAATCAAGTATCAAGGTTTGTAAAAGTTTTAATTGAATTGTTCAATCTTTTAAGAAATTTTTAGTTTAGTATCAAAGTTTTTAATAATTTCAATTCAGCTGTCAATCTTTTAAAATTTTTACTTTTATGTTTAAAATTTTAAAAATTTTAATTGAATATTCAATCTTTTAAGAAATTTTCAATTTGATATCAAAATTTTTAAAATTTTCAATTCAGCAATCAATCTTTTAAAATCTTAACAGTTCACTTCTTAACTTTATTAATTTTTTTTTTATACTTAAACTAAATTTTATCAATTCAAGCTCGTTGTATGTTCAAATAAAGCGAATGTTGCGCATATTTTATGTAGAGATAAGTTCTGAAGAGGTTGACTATCTACTCTGCAATCTTGTATTTCTCCTCCTTCTTACCTATAACTTTATGATTATTCCTTTCATTTCAAATGCTATATATTGCGATCGTGAACACAATTTTGTATAGAGGAGCATTGATTTTCGCAGGTTCTGAATTGCAAACAATCAAATCCAATATATGTTCTCAGTTGAAACTATTATTACTGAAAGGCAGCAGATGCAGCATCCGATTCCATATAGCCTTGGAATAATGGCATTGAAAGAAAAGATGATCACGATCCTTAACAGCAACATTACAAAGGAAACATGTGGTATCTTTATGTCCGTAACATTGACTCTTCGTTTGAAGTCGATTCTTGATAGCTAGCCATGTTATGAAAGAAGTCTTGGGGCTGATAAGAGTTTTTCCACAAGAGTTTTAACCAAGGAACTTCCACACAAGATCGAGCAGTAAGTAGTTGGTGACAAGATTGAGTCTAGAACAGTCCATTCGGAGTCCATTTCTAGTAGATAACATGTTCATGAACAACAACGTTCATCTGGGGAAGATAGTTCAGCAGCAAGGTGCAAAATCCCTTAAATTCTCCATGCCATTCACCATTAGTAATCAGGGAAGAAACTCTAGAATGAGAGGTAGTCGATTTTTTAGTGGTTGAAGCTCGGGAACTTAGGAAAGAGGGCTTATGTCAAGCCATTTGTCAAACCAGAGCCGCGTCTTAGCTTCGTTAGCTATTTGATGCTGAATGCAACGGTAGATAACCTCTGTCTGCACCATCAGTTTAAAAGAAAAAAGAAAGAACCGACCCTAGAACAATCCAGCTCCCAAAAGTTGATAGTCGTCAAGTAATATTCATGGATCCATTGAATCCATAGTGCGTCAGGATTAGTATACAATCTCCATAGCTGCTTGCACATTAAGACTTTCTGCATTTGTGTTATAAGAATGATCCCAAGGCCCCCCTTCTTTTCTAACATTGTGATATCACTCCACTTAATTTTAGCTCACTTGGAATGGATAGAAGTTCCAGCCTTTCAATAATATAAAGGCAATTGTTAAGCTTTAGTTTATGAGCATTAATACGAACTCCCGAGTAGCAAAAAGTATTTGACATACCAATCATTCGTTAAGTCAAATTTAAAAAAATTTTAATTTAAAATATAATTAATTTTATTATTTATCATCATGTCTTAGCTTTTTCTCTTTATTTAATAATTTTAATATTTTTATGTAAGTAATTAGGTTGATATTTTAAATATAAATAAGATAAAATTTTAAGTATAAAATTGAGAGTAATTAAAATTTTATATAATATTAGAAACTTTGCATCCAATGAAATACCGATAAAAAGAATACAAGCACCGCAAGTGTAACTCACGCACTCATAGAAAGCCATGCACGAGATTGTCGCCTACCGCTTTTGTATAACAAAGGAGAAAGAGACCAGCACACGTTTACAACTCCATGGAACAGAGCATCTAATGACAGTACATATATATATATATTATATGACATATCTGCTCTCTTTATATATACATATCTGGGGATATGATATTCACGTATGATTTTGTCTTGAGCTAGGACTTGGTGGGCTGTTCTTCGAATTCGAAGCCGATAACAATTTTATTTCTTTTAATATTATTTTTAAGCAGCAACAACAAAAGTAAGCATACCCATCCCCTTATTTGTTTTCCATAATTATTCCATTTTTTGTCAATTAGTTGCATGTTTTTAGTCAGTCTGTAACACCCATTTCTTGCTTCTCTCTGTCTATCGCCATATCCTGCAATCTGTACTTGTTTGTGTGGGGTGAGGTGGGGATGTTTGTATTGTTTTAGCTTATAGTTCTCTGTTTTTGGTGGGTGAGAAAGTTGATTTCTTTCTTTGTGGGTGTTGTTCTTTGGGTGTAGCTGGAGTGGAAAAAAGGGAAAGTGTTACCCATAGTTAGTGGGATCATAAAGGCAAGGTTGAAGCTGAAACCGATGCCGTTGAGTATAGTCCATGATGGTGATGGATTGCCCAGGATTATCTTGACTGAGCCTACTGGTTCATCAGTTGAGGTGAGTCAAATTCTGAGACTTAATTTGCTTCATATTTTCCCTTTTGATATTGGATGTAATTGAGTGATTTTATTCTTGTTTGTTGCGATAGGAACGCGTTTAGTTCTATTTATCTTACCTATAGATGATGCTCACATAAATGGGGGGGAGAATTTTGGCATCTGGTAGTGGAAATAGAACGGTTGAATGGAGAATAATATCGACACAAAGATGTAATTATAGTCAATCTCTGTTATAAAGTTGGAAAAGATTTACAGTGACGAGAAGAGCCGTGAGATTCCTGATTAAGTCTGATAAAATGGAGACATGATGCATGCATGAAGCATTTGAAAGTAGTTAAGCATGAAAATTTTGATGGAGCATGAACATTTTGCTACTAAAGATTGATGAAGGCTTTGTTATCTGTTACATATGAGAAACAGTAGTTTTCTTTTGAGGCTTCCCCTGTTGGGAGTTTCCATACATCTGATTGAAGCCTGTTTGAAGATTGTAATCGCGTATGTACCTTAAACAAGTTGGAGAACTATTATTCAACTAGTTTTCATAATTCAGAAGTTTATATCACATTTGCTATTCTACTGTTATTATGATTCTCAGTTAGTTGAACTGCAGAGCAAATGAAAACACTTCAACAGGTTACTCTGATAGTTCTTAAT
>JANSVA010000008.1:9923588-9935887 GCA_025504915.1 Erythroxylum reticulatum | reverse complement strand
AAGCATGGACAATCCAACTTTTTCTTTGGCATCCTTGTCCAAAGGATCGTCTCCCAGATACAGGTTGATGTATGCCCTGCAGAGAAGTTCACTCTCTACCTTGCTTATCATCTCATCAATCACTGTGCACATCAAACATGAGCCTTGCATTAGATTTCTTCATTTATTAAATACATAACATGTCAATGCATGCTTACCTCTAGTTTGCAGGATGTATCCAGGGAGTCTAGAAATCTCGATTACAGAGCCAGTTGGTAGCTTAGTGTCATCTGAAGCTTGACCTAGGAGCCTATAATTAAGAAACAAAAAGATATTAAACATAGTGCAGTAGCTTATTTAGGTGAAGGTAGTTCACTAAATTTTACTTGTTTATGAGCTCGTCATTCTTCTTCCCACCAGTAAGCTTTTTTATGGATGCTCCAAGACCTTCATCAAAACTCTTTTTAACCATGCCCATGGTGAGAGAAGAATACACTATTACCATCCTTACTGTAATTGGCAGATCACTTTCAATCATCAATTGGTACAGTTCCTTTGTTGGTTTTGCCGGTACCTTAACAATCTTTGACTTCAGAAGATTCTTAAGCTTCTCGCCATCAGCATATATCCCTTAAATTTGACATACTTCGTTTAGCATCACATAAGTCAAGATAAATGGGTATACTTGTCTCCAGAAACCGGTCTTGTGATTCGTTACCTTATGTTGAATAAGATATGCTTTGCTACAGCTACCAAATTCTAACCAAGTAGATTACTTGATCATTGACTTGTTTGTGAAACCTCATCTGTTGTTGATATTTGTTCTAATCTAGTTAGTATAATGCATGTCACTGCAAAAATACGGTGCTTTGTTTTACACCAGATCAGTTACATTATTATGATTCTGTTGCTTGCGTCCTTCCAAAATGGGGCCATTGATCTACTCTACAGGTCAAGTGAGTCAGGAACTAAAGATTTTTTTTTTCTTGGAATCAAAATGATGCTAATATTCAAATAAATGCAGCATGTATGGAGATAAAGAAGTTGAGAGAAATATATTACCAAATCCATAAATTTTGACGCCCAAGCCAAGCATGGACTTCTTCCTCAAACCAACACCGATTAGCTGTTTCCCATCATCCAACTTTACAGGGAAGGAAACACCTGACTTTGGTTCAACTTCAACTGCAACCTCTTCTTCCTTTGGCTTCTCAAGAATGGCTTCTTTCCCATGTGCAGCTTTATCTGAGGTTGACACTCCATTTTTCTTCATCTCATTCTCACAGCCAACCCCATTAAGTTCCTTCTCCTCTGCAGGCGTCGCAATGAGATTCTCAGAAGTGGGTGCCATTTTCTAACTATGGTGACTTTACCAGAAAATAGATAAGTGTGCAGGTGTGGAAGAGAGAGTGCAAGGCTTTATATAGGAACAAGTAGTCATCGACCCGCACAAGGTGCGGATCTAATAATCAGACTAATTCTAACTGTGTATCTCACTAGTGATGGAATCATTTATATTACTGAAATAGAAGTCTTAGATCCTCAAGGTTGTTATTGTTGTTTCAAGTGCATTCGTTGTATTTTTTATGGTAAGAAGCTCAAGAAAACATTGAAAATTGTCTCTCCGAGAATACTGGAATATGATGTTGAAACGTTCTTTAAACACGAGGAAGTCAAGTGAAAACTTATTTTGCTCCTTGTAACAAAAAATCACTACGTTGTACAGTGATAGGCGGCTATATTAGTTTGTGTTGTGTTATTTTCAATAATACGTGAAAAGCAGCTAATATATTGTATGAATATGAATCATCTTTCCACAACTCTAGCCTACCCACCTTTATATCAGCACTAGATCAACCAATTAGTTTGGATTCTACCCTTTAAAAATGTGTGCAATTGATATATATGACTTGTCTACAACCCTAGCCTACCTACCTTGATATTAGCACTAGATCAGCCAATTAGTTTGGATTCTATATATGGAATTCACACATATCAAGAATATGACTTATCTGATAGCATATCCATGTCAAGAATGTTTGGGAAGGAAGGATAAGAACTTTGAATTGCTCAATCTTTTACCATTACTTGAATCTTCTCAGAATTGCTCAACCTTTTACCATAACTTGATCTTATCTTTTCAGGCTAAAAGACATAGTGGGCTGTCAAAATATGCTTCTGTGTGGGAAAGATCTCAAGATAGATGTCATTTAGAGCTCTTTACGAGGAAATTAGTTAGTTGGCAATTTCCTAAACTATAGTCCTTGATGGAAATATTTGGCATGCAGTGTATATGTACAAGTCACAAGTGGAAATAAGACAAGGGCAATTCAGGAAATGGACATTGAGGAGAACAATTGTGTTAGGGAGCATGGACAGCTGTCAAGTGATCCTATGATTGTGGGCAACCGAAAAAGTGCAAGGATGGAGATGGCCAATTCACGCACGAGGGATTATGTGTGAGGTAGCAATTAGTTATACAGTATCTGAGACGAGGAGAGAAGGGATGGGCATTGTTGCATTCTGTTTCTCCTCTCTCGTGTCTCTGTAGTTGCTATCGTTGCATAGCAGCCTTCTTCTTCATTGTAATAAGACCCAACAATTCAATAATACATACAGAGACTTATCCATACTATCCAATTGTTCAATTGTTCATTATTTCAATTCTGATTTGATATTCCCTCATTACAATACATCACAATGAGATCAATGAAAAGTCTGTCATAAGATGCTACTCTTTAATCTCGGCTAACTGTGTATTATACATATAACATAACTTTGTAAAGAACATGGCTAACTTGATGTCAACAAGAACAAATCCCACTAATCAAAAATTCAAGTGACATTAACTAAATATGAGTTAGCTGCACCCTCAGATTTCACGTCCAGAAGTTCATAAATGAAACACAGCCAGCTGATTATCTGTCACTACAAAGAGGGTTCGAGCACATCCTTTTTTTTTTAATCATTCTTTTTTAGTCTGGTTAACAGAGAATTTGTGTTCAGGTTGCTTTTCCCACAAAAAATTAGCAGCCTCTATCCACTGTGGATGAACCAAAAACTTCTCGTTCTTCAGGGCCCACCGAGACTTCTCAGTTCCAGCATCTGTTGAGACCACATGTGTCACTGATGAGTCTAGTTCTTTGGAACATATGGCTCCCAAATTTTCAGCCATCCTCCACAGATATTGATTATCAGCCTGGCATTGGGTGGGGAAAACACGGCTGAATACAATTTTGCAACCCTTTAAAACATCCTTCCGTACTGTCTTTAGTACCTAAAATTGCCACATTTTGCCATAAAAATGAATTCAGAACTTAGTTAAAAGTAAGATAAAAATAGAAAAGATGTCAATTAAATCACATCGTATCAACCATACAAATGAATACCACTCATCTTCCAAGTTTCCCTAGTCACACCAAAGTCAAGAAGCCGAACAGGAACAATTGCACAGTTAACAACAAATGCCAAAAAGATTCTACATACCTGCCTCACATCTCTGGCTTCCAGATTAGTTGTCAGCTCCTACAAGAAAGTTATAAATAAGAATCAAGCAATGAATTTCATGTCTCAAACAAATGGAAAGAAGAGACAACATACATCAAAGAACATATGGTGAATTCTTGTCAGAACTTTCAGAACAGATGCAAGTGCGCCATCCGACTCGCTTTCATCACTCTTCAGCTCAGAAAGAGATTTACAGTTGAACCCAAACTGCTGGCAACTTGAACCAAAGAAATGATACCTCTCCATCAATATCAAGTTATCCTTATGCTTTTTCCAAGCCTAAAACAAATAAAATTAATTTGTGAGTCTAACAAATGCTCATGTAAGTAATTACAATTAACAAGTTCAAGCAAGCAGACTGAATTTTTTTTTAAATCTACACCGTGACTCAAACCTAACTCCAATTGATTTCAAGTAAAAAGCCAGACTGGATTTTTTTTTAAATATACACCATTACTCAAACCTAAGTCCAACTGATTTCAAGTAAAAAGAGATCTTTCCCAGTCCAGGATGGAGAGTCTTCCAAGTTTTTAGCAAGTTTGCTAAGTGCCAAATCTGTTGCTTTTATACCACTCACAAGGAATGACCTCATGAATGTGCACATAGTAGCACATCTGAAGATCTTGGTAACAATCAAAGATGAAAAAGAGGAGTTTAACCTTTCATGGGAAGGGAATTCAATGACCATAAGTGTATTTGGGTGAGGTTCAAATGGCAACTGTTAAAATGAAGTACGTAGATCATTTAAAGCCGATTAAATAAGGCTAAAAAGGAAAAGAAGTAAAGAACAAGGAAAGTTAATAATACAAAAATGGAAAATACCTTGGTATTGACTAAATTTCAGCCAAAATATTATCAAGGAATGACATCTTAGACTACCACTTCAATTGACCCACAATGGAACACTGATTTGCATGTAGTGTACTTGGTGATACACACATAAAGCATTTGTACTTACATTTTCAGTATCATCAAGGATCAGAACAGCACTTTCTTGCCCCAGCACAACATCAAGACCCTTTTGATGTCTTTGTGTTCCATCATCACGTGAGATAACTTTAGCACTGAAGTATTCTTTTTTAGGGTCAAGGAGCTTAGCCATTTCCAGAGCATAGGGCCTATCACCCATTGTGTATATGTACATCTCAAACATCTTGCTTGCTTCTTTGAGAAATGTGCGAACAAACGGCCTCAGCTTGGTCATCATGTGCATGGAGTCCAACATAAAGAGGCTGCCGTTAGAAACATCTATCCATTTGATAGAGTATAAAATCAACAGAATGACCAGACTGTCCAAGAGGTTTTTCAATCAATCAAAAAATGGATAAAAATTATCAGGAGTTTTTATTTACAGGAATCTAATAAAGAAGACTAATGCAAGGTAAATAGCTAAATAGTTGCCAAGCTCAAAATCCATATTTATTCAGTATCACCTTTCCAACTACTATACTTGTTACCGGAGAACTATGCCTGTCAGGTAAAAAGAACATACCTTCAACAGAATCTGTCTGACTTTTAAGATATTCTTCCTCTGACGTGATATCAATAAGAAAAGTAGAATTAAGCAAAGTATGGTCCAGGTCAAGAACCAAGTAAAGTTTCCTATGACGCAACAAATTCTTCATGTCCGTGTTGCGTAATCGAACAATTTCATCATTACCTAGTCTTAATCCCTGTAAGTACAATTCCACCCACATGGTATCATTCTAGTTGAAAAGCACTGAGGAAATGAAAGAATGCTAAGAGAGATGAAATCAGATATATGTTAGTGTATGAATGTCAGCATATCTAAAAGCTTTTGATAACTGGGATAGTTCACTGGTGATAACTTATATCTACAACTTTAAAATTATTTTCTATCAGCACCATTTCAACCAGTTGATGTAACAGCAAAAATGAATCAATAAAGAAGAAATTAGAGAAACAAAAAGCGCTAACTAAATTGCCATTACTACTATCAGTTGGGTTGAAGAATAAGCACCTTGTGTATGTACCCAAATGTGACACCAGATTCCTCATTCAACCGTTGCCCACAAACAATGCACATGTCCCCAAAAGATCCAGGGTGTGTACATGCATCTTTACTTGAGGATGCTTCTGCACATCAAACAGCTTAACCATAACTCCAGATACTAAAATAACACAACTAAGTTAAATCCATTCGCATGGGTTAAGAGCAAAATGGAATATATAATTTCTTTAACCACCATTTCAAATTTACCCACTTGAAAATAATGATGCAAGTAGCAAAGAAAACATAAATATGCTAGTAAGCTAACAAATTAAGAAGAAGATAAGCATCCACGTACAAAAGTTTGAGACCCTTTTGTACATAGTATTATCCAAAGCATGGCTCAGAAACATACAAAGAGAAGGTTTCTGAATCCCTGGCCCAGTCTAGATACTTTACCTAAGTTCAACTCCAAAGCTCTATGAGAAGTTGAACCCTCAGGATCCTCTAAGTTCTCAGATATGTCAGCCTTAAACCTTTTTATCCTGTGAATTGATTCACAAAACAAAATTTTCAGATCCGATATTTATAAACAAACAAGTGAACCGAATAATAATTAAACACTTAAAGCAAATTCAAGAAAATGGTGCCTTCCAATCAAAATTAAATAACAAGATTGTTGGATTGAATATCCAATCCCCATCAACCAGTATGACACAATCAACCATAGTTGAAAAGGAAAATATCAGTCCATGTTATGGTAACATAAAACTCAAATTCACAGACATCCATTATAATTCAAAATGATAAGACAGTTCATTTAAGCACAATCATCCCTGTATCAATTTCTTACCACAGAGGTCAGAAAACATAAAGCCTACAAAGAAACTTAAAACAGTTGGATCAAAATCCCCACCAAGTTCAAGAGTTCAATTGATGCACATTCATAAAGTTAGGAGGCACAATTGACCAACTTCCTTACTAGCGATGGTGCACTTGCGCTCCACATCTATCTTAAATAAATATATAAATAATCCACAATATGAATCAAAAGCAGCTGATATACCTAAATCAACTTCTTCCATCCCCCCGCGCCCCGCCCCAACAAAAAGAATGAACAACACAGTCATAATTTGAGTCAGGGAGAAATGAGGTACAAGAGCAAAATCCTAAGCATCAATCAATGGCCTATCGAGGCTCCTGTTCAAACCAGGAGAACATTGTAATACCTCTTGCTTTCAAGGTCACAGAGCTCCACCTGGGCTACCTCCTCCTCCTTCTCCTCCTCCTCTTCTTCTTCTTCGTCTACTACTTCTTCTCGGCTCTTGGGAGATGATTCCGAAGATTTAGAATCAAGTTCTGCGTCAAGATAAGCAGCAAAGTCATCGCTGCTTGACGAGTGCACTGGAGAATCCGCTTGCAGACTCATCTGAAACTATCCCAAACGGAAAAGCTAAGAACTTTCACATATTTTATCCTTCGGAGGCCTCATGAAGCAAAACCTAATTATTAAAGCTCACAACAAAAGGCAAAGATAATTCTACAATGAGAACTCCAATACGATTATAAAGATTAGAGAGAGATGAAAAAGGTAGTTGCTTGCTGGTGTTGTCTTCGTGAGGCCCTGACGTACGAGAGTGGCTAGTTGACGAGAGCACGGTGGCGAGGCCTTTACGTGGAGGCGAATCGTAGCGCCGCGGGGTACGCAGGCTCGTTGGGTCGTGCCATTGAAAGAGCGAGAATTAGAGTGTATTGGACTTTTCATGAATAGGTCTAAATGGGCCAAGTTTGATTTCATGCTTCACCCAATTCATGCAAAGGCCCAATCTTTGTTCGAAATTGTAGCCTTTTTGCAGGAACCGAGCAGCACAGGAGCAGAAAAGTGAAGCAGAGCGGGGCAGTCTATACGTTGTTTGAGATAGGGTTCTGGACGTAGTAATCTTGTAATTCAAAGAAAACCCATGAAGGAAGGAAGTTCTAGGAAACGAAAGAGAACCAATAGTCGCTTAGAACCACAAAATCAATTGAAGCAAAAAGCTGTGAAGTCGAATGGTACATCTGAACATGTTAGGTCTGCAAATTCTTCTACTTCTTCTTCTCCAAAGCGTCCAAAGTCATCGTCTTTCCTCGAAAAGGTTACTCTCTCGCTCTATATGAATCATATTAGAATGAGTTTTGGTTGGAATTTTCGATTTTTGATTGAAAGGTGTTGTTGTGATGTACGTTCTGCAGATGCGAGCGAGGTTATCTGGCGGGCACTTCAGGATGATTAATGAAAAGTTGTACACTTGCACGTAATTATTCTTTACTTAACATTCTTGTCTTAATATGATTAATGAAAAAGCTCTTCACTTGATAGTTATACTTGGTTGTTTCTCATTGATGCACAAACCAATTTACGTTGCGTTTTAACACATAATCTGCACGTACCAATGCACAAGGGCCCCCGCTTTGTGAGGGTTTGAAGAGGGTTATGGATGTATGCTGTATTTTTTACAAAGATACTGTTCCGTTATTCGAATAACTTTCTGATCACGTGCGTTTTGACACATTTTATCAAATTTGACCTCCTATGCTTTATGTTACCAAATGCTCAATTTTTTTGGTTATGAGTTAAGCAAGACTGTTATGCTTTATACCTGGTGAATAAGTTATGTTTTATTTCTTTTTTTTCTTTTCTGTTCAGTGGAGAAGCGGCACATAACTATTTTAGGGAAGATCCGTCTTTGTTTGAAATGGTAAGATTCTGTTTTCTGTTCTGCACATCATTAACATGACGGAACTTATGCTTGCTCTTTATTTGAGTGTCGAGCATGGCAGTAAAACATAACAGTGGATAGTTCCTGATTGGAGTAATATTTTACTGCATATCTGTATCTATATTATTATAGTTTCATTTTTATGGTTTTACTGTGGCTACAATGTCTACTTAACAGGGACTAGATTTTCAGGAATGAGAATAATGTATTTTTCCAGAACTTTGTCTTTCTTTTATTCTTTTGATTTTCATTCTGTATGCACAGTTTCACTTTGTATCATTTTTTGGCCTCTAATTGTGGTTATTAATAGTTATCAATCAATTTAAGGATTGAGTCAGAGATTAATTCGGTCCTAGTCTGCCGTCCTGAAGAAAAGATTGCTTACTACATTCAAGTGAGGAGTCTGAAAGATATATGCCTATTTTTTTGTCAGTGTAAAACAGTTTGTCTAGTTAATGTATGCTGTACTGCCTCCTATTCTAACCAATGGATCTCATCTTCATATATTGATAATTGCTGGCTATATCTTGCCATGTATGCAGTAATGCTATATTTGTGTTCCATCTTTTATTAAGGTGTTGTTCGTACTTTACTTGCATTGTATTTCCTGCAATTATTTAAGATTTCTACTGTCATCTCATTGTAAGTTTCTCAATTTGGATATCTTTGTTTTGACTTTATGTCACTTACATGGGCAGTATCATACAGGGTATCAAGAACAAATGTCACATTGGCCTGAACAGCCAGTAAATGTAATCATAAAGTGGCTGAAAAATCATAGTCCTTCTTTGGTAGTGGCTGATTTTGGCTGTGGTAAGGTTTTGCTGACCTTCAACCGCTATTACTTTTTTGAAAAAAGAGTTTTGATGGTTTCAGCTGTCTACTACTGACTACTGTGTTGCTTGGTTTGTTTCTCTTGCCATCTGGCTCAATGTGTTCCAGGAGATGCACGGCTCTCAAAGAATGTGAAAAATAAAGTTCACTCATTTGATCTTTTGTCTAACGATCCTTCCGTTATTGCTTGTGATATGTCCAATGTATGTCTGCTGTAAACTTGCCCTTTATAATGCTAAATACTGATTCTCAACAAGAGACATCGTAGGAAGGTCTTTTTAGTTAGAGCTAATATTTACCAATTCTACCAGTTGCTCACTGTTGTTTTCTGTTAGATACCGCTTGATGCATCATCTGTGGACGTTGCTGTCTTTTGCCTTTCTTTGATGGGGACTAATTATCCAAGTTACATCCAGGAAGCTCACAGAGTTCTTAAGCCTAGGTTTGCTACAAGTTCTTGTTTGAGTGCTTGAAGTACAGCTATAGGTCCATTATTTTGTTCATGAAGCATCTTATGTTCTTTATAGCGGGTGGCTTCTGATAGCCGAGGTAAAGAGCAGGTTTGATCCGAACAATGGAGGAGCAAATCCGAAGGAGTTTTCAAAAGCCGTTTCTAATCTAGGATTCACCTCTACATCGAAGGTGTATACACATCTTGCATCCACCCCCATATATTCAATTCTTTATCCACACTACTAATTACGGACATACATCATGTGCAGGATTTCTCAAACAAAATGTTCATTTTACTATACTTTCAGAAAAAGGTCATTTACTTTATGCATTCACTATAAGTTCTGTCCATCAATTGATTTGCATTCTCAGTATGGAAATTATTTGCAGTTATTGATTTGTTCTTGATCATGCTTCGTTTCTGCAGGAGAAGCATAGCTCAAAGAGGAAAGAAATTGAATGGCCTGAGTTGAAACCTTGTATTTATAAGCGCCGCTGAGATCTGTGGGCTACAGTTGTACTCTTATGTTTATTAGAAACATTATGCTGGTTAACGGTTCTGCAAATTCTGATTTAAAACAGTCTTCTTCTAAGCTGGTAAAATTCTGCAATTGCATTCTTCAAATTTATTAGAAACATTATGCTGGTTAACGGTTCTGCAAATTCTGATTTAAAACAGTTTTCTTCTAAGCTGGTAAAATTCTGCAGTTCCATTCTTCAAATTTGATTGGATGTTCCTGTGCCTCCCAAATTCCTGTAGAATAGGTAGGAAGCCCTGCAAGCTGTCCTTAGACCTTGACTTACGATTAAGACACTTCTCTCAAGTTCTACCACTGACTACTTCCAACCCAAACTCCTGACAGACCAACACCAACCACTTGAAATCTTCATGTCCTCTTCATTGCTTATATGCTATGTTTTGTCCTAATTGCTTTTATGTGAAATGGTTCATTTGAAGCATTTTGAACATTGTAGCCTTGACTTGGAAGTGAAGACTGACTGGACGGCTAAAACTTCTCACCGACTGCCAAAAAGTCCACGAGAAAGAAACTCGCAAGCTAACAAAACATAAAGATCATGTCTTTGGATCATGGAAAGTACAATTTGCATCAAAGTCCAAGACTTTCTCATTATTAGAACTTCTAGGGTCTAAAATGATATGGCCCCACACAAACTTTATGTTTGCTCACCGACAAAGGCTGGCCTGTCTCACGTCATATTCAAAAAGTGAATTACCGTACTACATCAAATTTCATTTTATTAGATCTCTTTTATATATTTATTTAGATTTTATATAAATATATAAATAAGATGTAATAAAATATTATCAATTAATTTTTTATTTGACCTTTTTAACTTTATATAAATCGATCTTAATTCCTTATTTATTTATATAAATTATCATATCATTAATAAATTAATAAATCTGAATTAAATGGTAAGTTCAAATTAATTAAAACTTATAATTTTAATATTTTTTACATAAGATTCCTTTCTACTAAGTTATTAAGACGATAATTTTAATTTCAAATTGAAATTAAAAATTTAAATACAAAAATTGCTTATTTAATTATTTTTCAATCATCTTCTTAGTATCAAATTTTAAAAATTATATTATTTTTTATAATACTGATACTAAAAAATATTAAATTTTGTACAAGTATTTATAATTTTGTATGTCCTACACCTACCAAAATTTAAAGTTAAATTAGAAGCATTAAATCACTAGTAAATTTTTATTTTATCAATTTTGAGGTTATTGATGATGAAATTTATAAATTGGTGAAAAGGGTATCTTAATCCCCGCATCTCGTGTTTGTTATAATTAATTCAACTGGTTTAATCGGTTTAATTTTAAAATTTTAAAATTGTTTAGTTTTTAACATTTTAATTTATTTTATTTTAATATCTCTTGTCATTAAAAATATTCAATTTATTAATTATTAGTTTAATTTTTATTAATTAATAATTTCTTACAAATTAAAATAAATTTTTTACTTTTTATTTAATAATATTTTTAATTAAATTTTAAAATTTTTATAAATAAAGATAAAATTTTTAATTATATTTTAAATTCTTTAATTTTACAAAAACTTTAATTAATTTTACACCGATTTAAACTTAAATTTTTTATAATTCCAAATATTACTATATTATATGATTTTTATAGGCCAACGTAACTTGTGGAGACATACGATGATGGCACGTCATCCCAATGGGTAGAATCACGCACGTGGCAGCTATTCATGCGCACCAAATTACAGTCTTACCCATTTTAACACTGGGACCAGACACCTGACGTGGCACCGTCAGTTGACTAGCTCAACACTTTAACCTGTCGGTGTTGTAATGTCAAAGTTGTAACAAACCGCGTTTCTGGAGTCAACGCTGAGGGTGGTATTTAGTTTTCAATTTACTCTATTCCTACATTTTACTCCACTTCTTTCAAACAACCACTCTATAGTCTAAACTTATTTCAGATATATAGTTGCTTAAATAGTCAAAATGTTCACAACTGAGTAACTTAAATTTGAAAACGATCAAGAACACAGTTGGTATAACTTGAGAAACATCATAAAATCACTCAATCAAATGGCAACACCAAGATGGAGATGGCAGAAGAGCACCACGAGATTCATGACAACTTGGTGATGGCATCTAAGGTTATGTGTAAGAGAGTTTTGAATGGAAGTTGACAAATGTCCTTTAGGCCAAAGTAACCAAATCAAACAAGAAAACTCATTGTCCAAAACTCCCTATGTGTCAAGCTCCATTCTTTCTGCCCAGACTGAGAGCACCTCTTCCTCCTCAACCAT
>JANSVA010000008.1:9907705-9923488 GCA_025504915.1 Erythroxylum reticulatum | reverse complement strand
TCATTGTCCAAAACTCCCTATGTGTCAAGCTCCATTCTTTCTGCCCAGACTGAGAGCACCTCTTCCTCCTCAACCATCTTCCATTCCATTCAAGAGACATAAAACCCTACTTCCAAATCCTCAGCTTTTATTCTTCCAAGTTCCAACCCCTTGGAATTTTATAAAATAAATGAAAAGAAAAGAAAGAATATAGAGATGGTTCTTTGAAGTACATCTTCTACGGTCTGACCATCTCCAGCAACAGTGAAAGTTGAGAATTCAATCACTTTCACACTTCCACCAACCTTTTCCTGTTTTCTCTGTCTATCCAACTTTCCATTTTATTGCATTGTTTATTTATTTCACATCGAAGCAAAATAAAACTATTGAAGCTCACCACTGTAGTCTGACACAGCCTCAAATCCGCGCCTTTATCTATCTACACATTAACAGACGCAACAATTCCATTCAATACACGTAAAGAGAGAAACTTTTCAATTCACTGAACTCCTCAAACTTGAAATCACTCCAGATCTGCCGCTGGGCTGACCCCTTCTAGCCTTTACTTCAGTCTTTTAGTGATCTTTCCTTTCCATATTATTGCAACCCCATTTCTCTTCCCCATATTGTTTTATCTACTGCTCTGTTTCTGCCAGAATCTGCTGGGCACCTTGTTCCGTTTCTGGTAGCTCTCTCTTTTCAGCAAAAGTTATCATCTTTTTTCGTTACTATCTATGAGAACATGTGGCGTTTCATTCTTTGCCTCTTAAAAGAAGGAAAATGCTAATTTTTTTTGAATTTGCGGGCGTGGTTGGGGCACAATATGGAGCAAGTGCGAAAGTTTAACCCTTTTTATTAGTGATAGTTTCCTGTTTGTTTAGGATGAGTTTGCTTTCTAGACTTCAAAATAGTGATTGATAGAGGAGATTGGCTTTGTTAATCAGTAGATGATATTTGTATAGAATAAAAAATGGAATCTAGTAATGGGTTCTATTCTGGAGATTTTGATTTGGATGCTAAGTGGCTGATTGATCCCAAGCTTCTTTTTGTTGGGCCAAAGATTGGAGAAGGAGCTCATGCCAAAGTATACGAGGGAAAGTAAGTCGTGATTCTGGTTGTTCTCCTTTTTGTTTCTCAAAATTAGGAGCCGTGAGGTTTGATTCGTTTCTTATTTGAATTTCATCTGATTCTAATAAGCACGCCAAATTTCTTTTCCTGATAGATGTGAAAAATCATTGCTATTCTTTGACACTGTTATTTCTTGATCATGCAGACGGTTAAGATCATTCCTTAAAGAGTCTCCTCTTTTCTGCCATTATCCCAAGTTTTCAACTGGTAATGATTTTTCCTTTTCTCCTAGGTACAAGAATCTAAATGTTGCCATTAAAATGGTACATAGAGGGGAAACACCTGAAGAGATTGCCAAGAAAGAAGCAAGGTTTGCTAGAGAGGTTTCAATGTTATCGAGAGTTCAACACAAGAATCTAGTAAAGGTTGTTCCACTAGTTAGAGGCATAAAGTTCTTTGTCGTTTACTTTCTGCTCAAATGGTCTAGTGCAAAAACTAATGGGACTGTTGTCCGTACAGTTTATTGGTGCCTGCAAGGAACCTGTCATGGTGATTGTAACTGAGCTTCTATTAGGTGGGACATTGCGCAAATTCTTACTGAACTTGAGACCTAACCGGTTGGAAATGCATGCGGCAGTGGGATATGCACTTGATATTGCTCGGGCAATGGAATGCTTACACTCCCATGGCATCATTCATCGTGACTTAAAACCTGGTATGATGCAATACTAAAATACCGGGATGGAGATTGAATTACTGGAAATAAATTAGCAGTCTATTGAAATTTTAGTGAACGGCGGCTCTTTCTATGAGATGAAATTTGAATGTAGTGTTTTGAGGAAAAAGGTGCTTCATCTCACACATGGCTGAACGCTTCTAAGATCAGACATGTTAACAACTGATTGCTTATATATACATTAGGTTTAGTGTCGTTATATGGGAGGTGTTGGGATTGACTCTGCTTAAAATCATGAAAATTGTATTGTACAGAGAACTTGATCTTGACCGCCGATCACAAGACTGTGAAACTTGCAGATTTTGGTTTAGCCAGAGAAGAGTCATTAACAGAGATGATGACTGCAGAGACAGGAACTTATCGATGGATGGCTCCAGAGGTTCATATTTGATGCTTAATGAGCTTTAAGTTATCCTTGAATATGGTTTTTTAACAATTGTTCATAAGCCATATTAAAGTCCTAATTGTAATATTCCTATTTGGTTGGCAGTTATACAGCACAGTCACGTTACGCCGTGGGGAGAAAAAACATTACAATCACAAGGTGGATGCTTATAGCTTTGCAATCGTCTTATGGGAGCTTATCCATAACAAGTTACCTTTTGAAGGCATGTCTAATCTACAGGCAGCATATGCAGCTGCTTTTAAGGTGAAAACCTTCTTTACATCATAGACTTAAGTGAAATTTATGCATAAGAGACTTGCTCTCCTTAACAGGCATCAATAAGGTCTTTCGGGGACTGCCTCTTCAGTCGATGATAAGTATGAAAAGGTTTGAACTTGATGCAGAAGCCTCACCAAACCTTCTTAGAGTAGATGTCTACTCCTACTGTGAATTATTTTATTGACAGTTGCAGATGGAGATAGAGTACCGACTTAGGACTATAGTGAAGATCATAACTGCTTAAAATGTTAGTGAAAATGCTAACGAAATTGGATTGGGGACTGTGACACGGGCAACTCATATTATGTGAATTTATCAACTCATTAGATAATCACCTTGACAAGAAATTGGTCATTCCCAAAGTTGAGACTTGGTCATTTAGTTGTGTTCACTAGCATTATGGGATTCTCATTTGATTATTGTTTCAGAATGTGAGACCCAGTGCGGAGAAACTCCCAGAAGATTTGGCATTGACGGTGACCGCGTGTTGGAATGAGGATCCAAATGCTCGACCAAACTTCAGCGAAATTAAACAGATGCTCCTGCACTATCTTTCATCCATTGCGCCACCAGAGCTCGTCGTCCCTGCTCAGATGTTCTCTTCTAAGAACCTGGTATTACCGCCAGAGTCTCCTGGGACAAGTTCGTTGATGGGCGGAAGAGATGAGTCTGGTGAAACCCCTGAAACGGAGATGGAGGACAAGCCAAGAGGTTTCTTTTTCTGCTTTAACCAGTGCTACTGAACCCATCCAAAGGCACAAAGTAAGGGAACAGTAATCCATAACAGCGGGTAAATAGTCTTGACAAGCAAAACTGCCAATTGAGTTAGTCCAGCTTCAATAGGGAATCACCTTATATCCAATACTCCTTTGCATAATACATCAGTTTGCTCTGATTTAGATGCTCCATTGGGGTTTGGGAGTTTTGGTTGCTGTGTAGTTAGAAATAATTCTGTACTTAAACCTTGTTTATAATCAATAGTCTCAGTCTGAATAAAGTTAGAACCGTTTAATCTCTAGATCTTCTGGTCTCGCATTCGTTAGAAGTTCACTACCATTTTGTTTTACAACGTTGTTAAGCATGCCTTATCTATGTTCTGCTAAACTGAATACCTCATAGTTATGGACTTTTTGCCTTCCATCATAACAATGGAGACAAATGATAACCTTTGTAACATCTAGGATCATCATATTCCACTTTTGTCCTAAATTTTACTAAAAATGGAACCAAAACAAGATTGAAACGCTCACTCTATCAAGCAATCAATGATTATTGTGAGTACACGCATTATTCTTCCGGCGCCCGCCACTCTTTCAAATCCCATGATAGTATGATACTGCTCTTTTTTGTTTTTGGTCCGAATAAAAAGACTGGTCAAAAAATTTTAATTTAATAATTTTTGTTATTAAAAAATTAATTATTTTTTTTAAAATTCATAAGGTTTTATATATTAAAAATTAACTAATTCTTATATGATGATTTCTTTTTTAATTAAACCTTAAATTTTATAAAAATAATTTTTTAAATCATATTTTAAATTCTTTAATTTTATTTATTAATTTTATGATAATCTAATATCGAGTTAATATTTTAAACCTTAAATTTTTTGTGTTGTGGATTTTACGTTCGGTCCGTTTTTAAAACAATGAAATTTTATTGAATGCTCGGGATTATATTATAATTCTTACATAATATAAACAAAAAAATCGAAATTGATATTTTTCAATATAAATACAATGTACAATTTTCGTTGTTAATGATTAATTAAAAAATAGAGAAAAAAAAAAGGAAAGATTCTTCAACACTCAAAAGAGTCAAAACATCTCTTGGATTCTCTCTCCAATCCGACCGCGTAAACCACAGTAACTTCCAATTCTTATTTACTTTGAATTCCATGTTTAGCTTGGGAAGCAAGTCAAAAGTCTAGCTATTTACGTTAATGACACTCTGTCCCATGTCCCAACCCAATGCCTCAGGCTCTGAGTCAAGGTACGGTCAACCTCAAACCCACCGAGCCTCTGGTTACCACAACCTACTCAAAGGTTCTTTGAACCCGAAGCTCAGGTTCGGTGCCCATACCTATCATAATGGAAGCGTACACGAAGTTTTCCCGCTCGGAGACAGACCTCTCTCTCTCTCTCTCTTTCCACTTCACTTAACTTATTCTAGTGGAGACGGGGGCAAACTTTATAAATGTGTATATATATTAGCATGATCAGCTCTTAACTCTGTCTTTCTCTCTCGCTTTCTCTAGCTTAGAAATGGCAAGGTAAGGCTTAGGAATAACAGGAACGCGGTTGTTGGAGTCTAAGAAGTTGTTTCCAAGTTGAATCTAAGCTTTGATCTTTGCGGAATTTTGTTGTTGGGTTTCGTCGGATTTCGTTTAGTGGGATAGCTTGTTTTTCAGCTTACAGATGTTGGATAAATGCAATAATTTTAACCACAAAAATGACTGTTTTTGAAGTAAACCCGTATATGAATAAACAGATAGATAATCAAGCTTGTCTGATTATTATGGTTTTGGCTCTTGTTCTCAAGTCCAATGATAAGTAACGATTTTCTGGTAGATTTCTGCTTAGGAGAGTTGCCCATTTGGGAAAATGTCAGGTGTGGATATGGTACTAACGAAATGTAGCATTTTGCTAGTGAAACTTGACGTATGTTGTCAGAATCTTCTGTTTCTTCTGTCAAAGGCTCTTTCTCCTTTTCTGTTTTAGCTAAACATTACTAACGACACTTGACTCTTTTTGTGCTGCAAAATTTGAGATAAATGGAACCTCTGACTACAAATCTGTTCTGTGTTTTTAAGCTACAAACATTTCTCTGTGAGAAGAGTATAGTTGAGAGAAAACCAGTTGCTTCAAGTGTTGAACTATATGATAGATACAATTCATTGACAGATTGCCCATTAACATATTCTTCCTTATATGGATGCTCATTGGGTTTTAAAGCATTGAAAGAGTGTGCTTTCTGATTGACTGCTCTGCCTGAATGGACAATGTAAATCAGTATTTGCTATTACCTAGCATTTGGTTAGCGCTTATTAACTTACTTCAGATATGTTTAAAACGCAAGCATGCACCTTAACTGACATGATATCTTCTAACCTCAATATTCTTTCTTCTATAATGCTCTGTATCTAGGTGCCTTCTTCTTGTGGTTATAAAATGTTGTTGATCTTGGTTAAATGTGTTAAGATAACCTTATTTGGGTGCAAATTTCTGCGCTTTACTTAGCCTGTCAAGTGTGGAAAGTAGCATCCTTTCAATAATTGGTTCTGATTTACAGTTTCAAATTTCATTCTTCAATGTTGTTGCATTTAACGGCAACATTGTCTTGGCAGAGTGCTTTTTTGGTTGCAAGAATGTAATACTCAAGAATGTTACTCTTTCAGGGCCTGGGTTATTGACAATAAAGGAATTGCAGTTAAAGTAAGAAATGCCTCTCGATCCTGTGCTCACCAAATCATAGATTTTGGGGCAAATCGTGAATGTCCAAACTGCCATTATCGCATAGATAACAGTGATGTAAGTTCCAGTTTTCATAGACCTTTTATATGATCATATTAACATGTTATAAATCAGAAAATTTATTCTAGACGACACTTAATTCATATGGGACGTAAGAACTGCGTTTCTCAAATTTTGAGTTCGAGATTTTTCAGAGGCATTCTGGAACACTTTTTCATGTTTGTAGTAAATAGCGATTCCCGCAGTTGTTTCTTATCTGAAACCTGTATTGTGTTGTTCAGGTTTCTGATGAATGGCCCGGCCTGCCTGTTGGTGTAAAATTTGATCCATCTGATCTAGAGCTCTTGGATCATTTAGCAGCAAAATGCGGTGTTGGAAGTTCAAAGCCGCATATGTTTATTGATGAATTTATCTCCACGCTTCAGGAAGATCAAGGAATTTGCTACACTCACCCAGAAAACCTTCCAGGTGAGGAGCTCCGTAACCTTATACGTTTACCTCATCTCCAAATGCCAGATTTTGACCTTTGATTTATCTTTTGACGTCAGTTCAATCAGCTGATTGGTCCAGGAATGAATATATTGGCAGTAAATTGTTTTCTGAAATTTCAGTTAGTAAAGTAATTGCACACGTTCTTGACAAATTTTGTTTTCAGGTGCTAAGAAAGATGGAAGCAGTGTTCATTTCTTTCACAAAACGATTAATGCATATACTAGTGGTCAGAGGAAGCGTCGCAAGGTCCACCATGAACAGAGTTCTTGTGAAGAGCAAGTCCGCTGGCACAAGACTGGCAAGACCAAATCTGTGATGGAAAATGGGGTTCACAAGGGCTTCAAGAAAATTATGGTTCTGTACAAAAGCTCAAAGAAAGGGTTCAAACCAGATAAATCGAATTGGGTGATGCATCAGTTCCATTTAGGGACTGCTGAAGATGAAAGGGAGGGTGAATACGTGGTTTCTAAAATTTTCTACCAACAAAAGAATCAATCGGATAAGAATACGGATAATCCAGTTGATGAAAATTCGGATGCTTTGGCACTTCAAACTTCTCCAGAGACTCCCAATACAAAGCCACCCGTACCGCCACGACCAGGGAAATCTGTTACATTTGACGATTCTGCTGATGATTACAGAGTACAGCCATTAGCCCCGGTAGGCAACCTTTTGATGCAGAATTATAGGTTTATCTGAGATGGTCAGTTCACATGAGGTTAAAGAAAATAAGTTTACGCCATTGGCACATATTGTATAGCTTTAATTCGTTTCACTTCAATCCATATTCTGTTGTGGTTTTGATCTGTACATGATTTTTATCATTCTGTTATAGGAACAACATATCAAGGAAGAGAACTCTTGGGTCCCAGTTTCTCATACCGAGGACGAGACGGGATTTCCATCATGGTTGGCTGGTGAATCTCAGAATGTTGAAAACTGTGATTTCAATGACATAGATGATACCTTGTTATGCAAGGAAGTGTTCGATTCCTCATCCATTTTTTGCAACAGCTCGGGAGGGAATAATGTATCCTATAGTGGCATTCAAGTAACTGGAAAGAACAGACCTGCAGGAATTGCTGACCTTGAAAACCTAGAGCTAGACAGTCCACCAGACTTCCAGCTTTCTGTAATTAATTCCGCTTACTCTTGTTAACAAAATTTTGTTTCTTATGGCATAGTTATACAATAATTAACTCATTAAAATGTGATGCAGGATCTGCAGTTTGGTTCTCAGGATAGTGTTTTTAGTTGGCTTGACCGGTTATGAAGACAAGCGACCGGGCAAAAGCTTCCCAGATACAAGAACACCTTCCCATTTATGTGGTGTTTTAGTTTTGTCCGAAGCTTTCTGTACCTTTTCCAGTGTTTTCTTGAGCGATGTTGAGTCGGATATGATTGCTTTTAAGGTCGTAGAAGTATCTTCCTTTATGGATTTGCAAGTGCAGCAACGTATTTAGAGCTTGAAAGATCACAAGGGGATTGTAAGGTTTTAAGATTGTATCTTTTGTTTCTGAATCAGGTTTGTTGTTGTATCAAAACTTAATTAAGCAACTGATGTTCGTTGTAGCGGACACTTTGTATGCATTTGTTGCTACAGTATATACTACATTTTCTTTAGAATTGCGATTAAAAAAAAAAGTTCTAGTTCGGTTTGAAATTAATGGATGATTTAATCTGAGTTTTAGACTTTAATTTATATTTCAAACCTTTGCTTTGCTTCTTAGCGATTTTTAATTTTCAATAACTTGATTGCGAAAACAATTTTTAAATGTTTTATAGCAATAAATTTAATTAAAAATAAATAAAAGTATCAACTTGAACTAAAACAAAAGTAAATTTCCGTACTATCATAAAGGTTTTTAGAGGAGAAGTAAACAGAAATAAAAAAGGATATCTGATAAATGAAGATCTATACATGAGGATTGAAAGAAATCAAATGCTACACCATCAAAATGAAGGGTGAAAAATTAGTGAGCTAAGGTAAATATTCCTATCAAACAAAACCACCTGGGAAAATGTCATCCCATTCTCATGCAATTTGTGTACATGCTCAGTTCACCAGAGCTGTAAACCAAACCACTTCCCCTCCCACCCCTAGCCAAAATGGGATATAATACCTCCATCATGGGAGAAACCCTGTGCGCACCATCTCTTTACTTGAGAACAAGGGGTGCCAATGCCATAACAAAGCACAATGTACATCTCCAGCATTCAGCAATGTCTGCCCCTCACCCACTTTCTCTCCTGCAGTTGCCAGGCAAAAGAAATCTGTATTCCTCCGAACGACCCAACAAATAGGCAGGCAGATGGACTGCTGAATAAGAGCGAGGTATAGGACCCATCTTCCCAATTATCTCTTTAAATGTGTATGCCTCAGGAATCATGTCAAACAGGTTTGTCCCTTTGCATATCACATCCTGGATTCTTTCAGGGTTCAAGTAATGAGAGAACCTAACTCTGTCATTATGGCTGTAAGCTTTCATCTTGAATATGAAATCATTGATGTGACGAAAGCAAAAGCTGCAATGCCATCCAGAATCTGCCAAGAGCAAATCAGACTGACGATAATGTGCATATCTAGTTTTCCCCTTCTGGTACCTGTGGACTGAAGCCCGCCAACTCTTATCATCGTAATGGTACTCGAAAGAATATAAATAGTTACTCATTTGAAGATGAAGGACAGGTGGAATGTCGTCACACCATCTCAAGAGATTTATGGTGTGGCCACTAGGGATCTCATCCACATCAGACATTATTAGCAAATCATCATCTTCTATACCCGCTATTCGTATAAGCTGGTCCAAAGCTATTCTTTGATATGCCTCCTCAACAAATGGGTTTTCACCTTTCCTGAATCTCCCTCCAATTGTCCCATAAGTCAATCGAGACTCCACAAATTTAAATTTGTCGCGGTTAGCTGCAAACACCAATGCCTTAGGCAGGCCTGTGAATGTTGAGTTTGATTCAAGGAGCACAAAATGATTTACATACGGAGATAATTCCTTCCACCGAATAGTAAGCATATCCTGCTCAACACTGAACAACGCTGCATCGTAAACTCGCCTTGGTGATTCACGAATCCCCCAACCATGAAGCCCACAGAGAGTCTCCATTGACACATTCTCATGATAATAGTGAGGAAGCACTTGAAAGGATTTTGGAGCAGAGGCCCATAATGGTCTGAGGAAAAAGGAAACATTTGGTCCGTGCACATAGATCCCGAAGAGTCCCAAAGGGATAACTGTGAACATGAATATGTATGTCTTGAAATCCAACCCTCGCAAGATACACCTCAGTCTAGACATGCTGAAAGCTGTACGAGATCTCTGCTGCAGTTTAAACAAAAAGTTCATAAGATATCCGGGATTAAATGTGATTTATTATATTCTAACAAAGAAGACAATACAAGCAAACGGTTCAACTACACCTTTTATAAACAGACAAAACAGAGTTTTAATGCATACACGATTCACGCAAAAACATAAACAAACCTTGCAGCCATTTCTTTGATCTCAAAATAACACATCGAAAGATCCGCGGAACATACCAGCTTATAAAAGAATCAAGCAAAAAGTTTTAAACCTTGCGGCAAGAACAAGTAAGCTTAATCCGACATAGATTTTTAATAACCTTCTAATTCGAGTAATTGAAGGATTACGAGAAACTTTATCGGTGTCAACACTGATACTTTTCTACCTGAAAAAGAAAACTCAATAACATCCAATCGTTGAAGGCACCAACGATGTTATGCACAATATCCCACTTCTAGTTCAAAGCCAAAAAGAAAGCTTGCTTTTTTGTTAGAAAGACAGCCATGAAACAAACAGTGCTCAAAAGCGGCTATCAGGATAAAGGAACACCGCATAAGATTTATTTTCCCACGTATAATGAAAGGGGTTGATCAGAAACTTCCAAAAGTTTAAATAGGCAAAACAAATCCTCAATTCGATGAGGCAAAAGAAAGAAAGCGTAAAATCTCAGATGCACTTAAAAAGGAAAAATCCGAGCAAGACCACAAAGCCCCAGCAGACTTAACCAGTCACTCACTATCAGACTCTAACATAAACTGAATGAAAGTTGGGCAGAAGATTACCTGGCCGCAAACATCTTCGCATATATCATCAGTCTTCTTAGAACTATAGTACCCATCAGACATGATTCTTCTCACAACCCAACTCAACAATCAAATTGTGACGTCAACAGTACAAACAACAACACACTCACTTTCTCTCTCTCTCTCTATCTAAGTATCCCTACTTCCCACAAGAACAGTAGGGATTTCCGGAGATCCTAATGAAGTCCGGATCAAACCCACGTTGATTGCTCTAGAAATATCTGCCTCCACAATCCCGCAAAATCCCACGATCTTAAAATTCACTCTCTCTCTCTCTTTTGCTCGAAGAGCAGAGGGAGGAGGACAAGGTTTCAACGTCAATTCCTCTTCTAGCCGTTTGGTGGATATTTAAAAAGATAAAGAAAAATGAAAATTGGAAAGAAAAAATCTTTCTTTGTACTCCACTCCTCCACAGAGATCTTCTTAAATGTGGCTACAGGCCCCACAACTCTCATACACTGGACCAATTAAACTGTTTAAGAATTTCATGTTATTGTAGTAATTATCTCTTTCCAAATACACACGACATGGGCAGATAGATTGAGATAATCATGAACAAACTAGGAAAGGAAAAGAGGGTGTTTTGAGAACGTTGATATCGTGAGTTATTGAGAAAGTGGGATTGGGGTTGACGATGCATTGTACTACAGTGTTTATGATGCACCCTAATCTGGGTATCGACACTTGTCCGAATGTTTATAGGAACAGATTCTGTCTGACGGGATTTCCGGGAGTGTGTCATTCACGCGCCTCAGATATCTTAAATATCTGTATTTATTTTTACTAGCTTCTGTCAAATTGACACGTGTATTGTTAATAATAATTTTATAAAAAGCATATTTTTAAATTGGAGAGGGAGGGAGGGTTTGAAAGTGGAAGATGTGAGAGATTTTTGGAGTTGGAGTTGGGGTTGGGTTGGAAATTGGAAGGGAAAAGTGAAAAGGGAAAGGGTCGGTTCGGTTCGGTTGGAAACAGTAGGAAAGTCGTAATTCTTGAGTAGGGTACGGAAAATGGTACTGGTAATGTCTTTATGGTATGAATTAGGTGGGTTTAATAACTAAAAAGACAGACTTGAAAGTAATTTAAATAGAAAGGTCTTTCCTGAAATATAAAATTTCCCAATTTGCTTTTTTACATAAATAAAATGTTTGATTTTCCTTTTTTATCTTATATTTTAAAAATTAGATCGAAGGTTAAATTAATAAAACAAGAAGTTTAAAATTGAATTTTAAATTTTATAAAGATTGAATTTTATCTTTAGAAATTTCTTCTCTTCTTCTTTTTTTTTTTTACAACAACTCATTTATATTATCAATTCTCATTAAATGTAAATTTTGAATAAATAAATAATTACATAAAATTTTTATTTTATATTTTGATTTATTTGTTATGTTATAATATGTTCGTTTACTTTGATATAATGTAAAGTAATTATCTATATTATATAGAGATCACAATGAGCCCGAGCCCAACTCAAGGCCTGATCGGGTCATAAACAACTCTTGGCTAGGCCTAGCCCAACCAGGCTAAGGCAACCCTAACCTAGGTCCAATTCCATTTTTATTAAAAAAAGAAAAACAAAACTACGTCTTTTTGAGTTCTCAGGCTCCAACAACCCGAGACCTAATCAACCTGGATCGAGCTTGATAGTACTTGGGCCTTTTGTCATCCTTATTATTATATTCAATGTTAAAATTTTAATTAGAATGTTAGTAATACTATTTACTATCTATAATTTGACTTACTATAACTCTATATGAATGGAATTTGTGATTAACCTCCGTATAACTCAATCTGAGAAAATATTATAAGACCAATCAGATTTAGTGGGTTCAATCAGTCCTTGCTGAAAAAGAATAGCACTCTTTTTATGCCAATTTTAGATCATTAAGATTCATACTCGGATGAGTCTAGGACAAAGTTTTGGGACAGATTGATTCCAAGTTTGATGGTTTGACTCTGGACATCTCAAAAATAATTTTTAAGTATCCATTTTTACAATAGATCCTATCAGCCTGGATTACATATTGTCAGTGAACTACTGGATCACATATTGTCAGTGAACTACTGCATTTTCCAGATGATAATCTCACAAAATATTAAACATAGTAGTTTACTTTTAAAAATTGTATAAATAAAAAGATTTATTTATTTATACATATATAAATGGGTAAATTATAATAAAATTATAAACTTTATTAAATTTTGTACTATTATTCAAAACTATTAAAGAAAACGATAAAATACTCCAAATTTTTATTTATAGTTATGGTAGCCGTTAGGCATTACCACATTTTTATAGTAACTCAACAGTACATCAAATTTGTTTCCTCCCCATTTAGTAGCAGTTTTACTAATATGTAACTACCCTTCCATCGATCTTGATTTTGAGCATAAGACCTGATGTGAAGTCCAAAAGTTGATTAACACAATCTCACTTATAATCTTAATTAGTATTTAGAAGTACTTGAGTTCAATTCCATTTTTTGTATGTTGAAGAATAGACACATACATAAAATCCACTGATTAGTAACTTCATTTACACCTCATGCCCCCATTCGCATCTCTTAATTCCATGAAATCCCTAAACACAGTTAATTTACATATGGGGGAATGTTACATTCTTTAAGAATGAAGCTTGTAACATAATTAGGAGAAACACATGTAAAAATAAAGTATATGTGACTTTTGTTACTTGTACGTCTCGTATATACTTCATATGGGAAGAGTGTAAATGTATCGCAAATTGATTCAAGAAATATAAGATCTAACATAATATAATTAAGAGGATCGAACATGGTTCAATATGTAGTCTCAACTAAATTACAACAGATACATGGCTTAATCTGTGGTAGATTAATCACCATTAACATAAGGTTCTCTCAAAGTCGATCTTTTTGCCTTTAGTTTCATTCTCCTCAAGCTACAAGTGTTTGTTTGCATTTGTATTTGTAGTTGTATTTTGAGAAGGTTTAGTTGTATTTGCACTGTTTCTTGGAGGTGTAAGTACCTGAAATTGACTTCTACTCATCTATAAAACATCATGAATATAAAGTACAATGCTAACGCTAATGATTTACTTGTAGATTATTGGCACAAAAACATATTTAAGTGATAAACCATAAAATAAGTATTACTACTAACTTTTTAAAATGTTACTATATATTCTTGAGCTTTTTTGGTAAAACCTAAATAGTTTTGATATTAAACAATTTGATACTAATTAGTAAATAAAGATAAGTATTTACTAACTACTCTCTTTTCTCTTTTTAATATAGATGATGTAGCATTTGACCAGATAGATCAAGATTGTCAAGGTCTTCTAATCACGGTGGTGAAGATATTTGATTTTTTTGGTGTCCTTTTTCCTTTTCGCTACATTATACATGTATACTTTATAGTTAATAATTTGATATTTTAAACAATATTTGAATGAGTGTAAATAAAAATAGACATATAATTACCTTTCAATTTTAGGTTATCTCGGAGGTTGATATTTATTTTGCCCCCTCTTTTATTATGACAAACTTCATAACAATGTTATCTTATAACTACTCCTACCTAGCTTAATATGTTATGATTTTGTGATTCTTTACCTTTATCCCTTTTTCTAACAATTTTATATCTTATGGGCATCTTCTTGATTAAAAGAGTGAGATGAGATGTAGGTTTTTAGTCTTTAACAAAATTTTCAGGCCATGAATGATTAATAGCGTACTTGGTAACTCTTCAAATAATATTCACGCTTGTAATATTAATACACGTAAGCATTAATATCTTTCTTCTAATATGATACACAAGATTACATGCTTATATGGGATCCCAATTAAGTCCCTTATTCTACATTGATAGGTTCTTTCTTGTAAACGAGCAACCAATTTGTTTGCAAAATGTGTGACTTCGAAATTTAAAGTTTCATTAGTCTTAGTAATACAGTACATTACATCTTATTATGTAACGTCTACCTTCCTCCTTACCCTTGAGCATATAGAATCATTGAATGTAATCATCATATCACCTTTTCACAAACCTGAGTTATTAAGGCAACTCAGATATCTTCTAACATATTAGTCAAACTTTTTTGTACCAGTGGTCTTGTGTTTTGCTAACAGTCGATATTTTAAAGAGCCTGTACATATTAGTCGTCCCTCATCTATAAAGCAACTAGTTATCTATCCTATAACTCAGTTGATCAAACTTTTGCTTTTATAAAAATATGTATAATTCAGACAAAGAAGAGAAGGGAAGATCCAATTTGAGGATAAAAAGATACTATATGTATGCATTCGTACATTGATTTCTATAACTTGCAATAGTGTTTTGCATATAAGCCAATAGATATAGTAAACATGCGTAGAAATTCTATTGAAGGAAGGAAAATGAAGATTGTCTAACGTTGGAGTTTAAAAATGGATACTAACTATCAACACGACAAGTCGCTATTCAGAAGAAAAGGTGATAGTGGCGATTATAAAGAAAGGGAGGTGATGGCGGTGCTGCTTCTTACATTGGGTTACAAAGAAGAGGAGTGCTGGGTGTGCTGACTTAAGATTACAGACACGGAATACTTCAATCTCTCTTGTGATGGCAATCATCATCTCTTCCGTTACAAAGAATGAAGGCTGCTAGGCTTAGAATTATAGAGAAAGAAAGTAAAATGTTTGTAAGTTCTTTATGTTAAATTTACTTATTTGACATGTCTTGTTAGATGTCCTTTAGTTAATGTCGTCAACTTGGGTTATAGCCATGGACTATACATTTTTAATAGTTCTTATTAATATTAAAAAATTAAATAAAATTAAAATTTTATTATAAGATAAATTATAAGCCCACCATTTAAGTGATTCTCTTTTTTAAAAGTTGGATCGAAAATTAAACTGAGAAGACGTATGATTTAAATTTTAAAAATTGAATTGATATTAAATCATCATAAAATTAGTTAAAGATTAAGTAAAATTAAAGAATTTAAAATAAGATTAAAGAAAACTATCATTAATTAAAGTTTAATTAAAAAATTGTTAAATAAAAATTAATTAGTTTAAGACAATTTATAACCATGGATTAATTCATAAAAATCAACTCATTAAATAACAAATATTATTAAAATAAATCAAATAAAAAATTAAAAATTAAATCAAATAGTAATTAATTTAAAATCTTTAGAATTGAATTGTAAGATTCGATTTAAGGGCTGGCAAATTGCGCTACGAAGAAGGTCAGGCAGCCAATGAAAAACCCTAGAGACCAAATTAGA
>JANSVA010000008.1:9819389-9854659 GCA_025504915.1 Erythroxylum reticulatum | reverse complement strand
CGTGTAAAAGTTGGCGGTTTTTGAGTGGGGTGTAGCTTACCTATATTAGAAAGGAGATTGGTGTTGACTGTTATTTTGTTAACGTCATATGTAAAACCTGGTGAAATAGCAGTGGGCGCAATGGCGCGTCTTTGAATATTGATTGACAAGAATGAAACTTAACGGATAAGTACGTTTCTTGAGGCGGTGGTAAGCGGTTACGTAGAAAAATACCGACAAGCCTGATAAAGGAACCCTCCTGGTTATTTGATATCAATTTGCGTGCTTAGGTTATCATCGTTCTGTTCTAGTAGAGCGTAAAAAGTTGTAGTGATTAAGTTGATGGGGGCAAAAAGTTCAAAGGAGGAGACATGGACGTCGGATTCTTCTTCAGCGACCTCTTCATGGGGTCAAAACAGTAATAACTATAACCATGCACCGCAGCAGTATTATCCGTCTTCACAAAAATGTGGTGCCGTTAGAAAGTATTCCAAAATTGCTGATCACTACAAATCTCTGGACCAGGTAACGCAGCATGATTGGCTCAATTCCGTAGAAGAATAATTGTTAAGATTTGCATTGCTGTAGACAAAATTGGTTCAATTCCGTTTTCTGGAACTTGTTTTGTTTCCTTGGTTCAATTTAGTGCAAATGCATATCAAATCTGGAGTTGTTGGAATTTTTAGGTAACTGAAGCCCTTGCACGCGCTGGTCTGGAGTCTTCAAATCTTATTGTTGGTGTGGATTTCACCAAGAGTAATGAGTGGACAGGTAAGCCTCATCTTCCATGTTCTGAGCCATTTTGTATTTTTAAACTATTGACTCCATCATCATTTGATGAACAGGTGCAAATTCATTCAACAGAAGGAACCTGCATCATATTGGAAACGGCTTAAATCCGTATGAGCAAGCCATATCCATCATCGGGAGAACTTTAGATGCTTTTGATGAGGATAACTTGATTCCCTGTTTTGGATTTGGGGATGGTATGTAAGTCTTTGTTGAATTACATTGCTTGATTTAAGTTGGTGATACTAACTCTTATTACTTGTATTCACAGCTTCAACGCATGATCAAGATGTCTTTAGTTTCCATCAAGATGCGGAGTTTTGTAATGGGTTTGACGAAGTATTAAGACGGTACAGACAGATCGTAACTCATTTGCGACTTGCAGGTTGGAGTCGTATTTTTTCTCATCTGGAAACATTTCTCCAAGGAAATTGATATATTAGTTACCTCGTGCCAGGTCCAACATCTTTTGCACCTATCATCGAAATGGCAATGACTATTGTAGAGCAGAGTGGTGGGCAGTACCATGTATTAGTGATAATTGCAGATGGGCAGGTATGTATGTGCTACTGCTACAGAATTGTACATGAACTTATCTGATGCATTTGGAGGGAATTACAAGATGACACGAGCTGTTGTTTATTCATTCGAAATGTGTCTTCTTGCACGTTGGAATTTATTCAGATTCTGAGTTTTTATCGTGTTTACTTCTCATGTTTGATCAGGTTACTAGAAGTGTTGACACTGAACGCGGCCAGCTGAGTCCACAAGAGCAGAGGACTGTACAAGCCATCGTAGAAGCAAGGTAAAAATTTCAAGTGGGATCATTTGTTAACATTATTCTTTCTTCTGTTTGTGGTCACTAATTTTCCTTTTATGGTCTCAGCAAACTACCCTTGTCCATTATTTTGGTTGGAGTTGGGGATGGACCTTGGGACACAATGAAGGAATTTGATGACAACATCCCTGCTCGAGAATTTGATAATTTCCAAGTTCGTTCTTGCCTACACCGTTTTCTGTAACTCTTAAAATGTCTTCAAATGCTGTTTAACACCGTCCAATTGTATTTTTAGTTTGTGAATTTTACAGACATTATGTCCAAGAATTATGATGCATCTCGGAAGGAGACAGAATTTGCTCTTGCTGCTCTGATGGAAATTCCTTCTCAGTATAAAGCAACCATAGAGCTAAACTTGTTGGGGTAATAAACGCTCTTCAATACTGATCTTGCTCCTTTCTAGATAACCTTTATTTACTTCCTTTTTAAATTGGCAGTCATAGGAAAGGAAATGTACGTGAGAGAGTTCCCCTCCCTCCCCCATTCTACTCTGCAGCTGCACCATCATCCAGAAGCTCAAAAGCTTACCATTCTACCAGCTTCAAGCCAAGTGTGCCTCCATATGAAGGTGACAGCCAATCACTGACCTCGGCTCCCCCTGCTACAGTTTCATCTTATGATAATCAAGTAAGTTGCCTCAGAAAAGGGTTGACGTGATCCATTCCTTTAGTTTTTGGAATGTGCTATAATCATTGCCACCCATCGCTTCAGATGTTAGTAACCAAGACACGAGTAATTGTATCAAATTGTGAAAAGCTTTAACCTTTGTTTATTGAACTTCTTGCACGATCTTTTCTAAATCTGTTGGTTAACAGATGTTATAGAGATAATAGCCCACATTTTATCACAGCTTAAGAAATCTTAACTTTGTATGTTTATGGCACAGGTTTGCCCTATTTGCCTCAGTAATGACAAGGATATGGCTTTTGGATGTGGGCATCAGGTTTTTTTTTTTATTTTCTTTAGTTTCCTGCTCATGCTCATAAGTTTAGCAAAAGATGTTTGCAATAGAAACATACTAATCTACACTATCCCTTATCAACTTGGTTGCCAGACATGCTGTGAATGTGGTGAAAGCCTTGAGTTATGTCCAATCTGTCGAGGTTCGATCGGGATGAGAATAAAACTGTACTAATCAGCGATCTGAACTTTGTACCTTCTCATTATTCTTCGCGTCAATTATTTCGTTCTGGTTTGAAGCTTATGTGTATGGAATGTTAATACAAGCAGCGAGGCCACGAATATGCACGTACCTTTCAACTGCATTTGTTGCCTCCATTTTACCTTCCGTCGATGGTGGTTGAAGACCTGCAAATAGATCGTTGTTTGTCTATAGTCAATTATTTTATTTGTAATTTATTTTTATGTATTAATTATATTTGATGAATTAATAATAAAGATAAAAATTTTGAAATAATTAATGTGTAATCAAAATTACGATAAGATTATAATTGTGAGATTTAATTTATATTTGTGTATTATTTTTTAAATATTCATATTGGTGACATAGTAAATTTAGAATAGATTATGTTTATTTTTTATAAAAATAATTAATTTTATATATTAAAATATAGAAATAATTAAGTTAATGCATGAATAATTATTAGAGAATAAGTCAATCTAATTAAGAAAATCTCAAACGAAATATTAGTAATGTGTATGTAAATTTTGTTATAATGATAATTGTATAATTGATGGATATTTGTTCTAGAAATGGTTTCCAGGACAGCCCTATTGTGATTTCTGAAATTTTGTTTTGTGTTTGCCTCTGTGTATGTTCTGCCCATCTCTGCGTTACAATTGTTGTGTTTTGTTTGGGAAAATTAAGTTTTTGAAAATTAAAACCCTTGAGAGTAGACACTACGCGCATGCAATGGCTCTGGAAAACGTTTTAGTATTCCTTGCGTTTTGAGATTAAACTCACCAATGGCTTGAATCCCACTGGTGTTGGTTTAGTGGCGGTCGCCACTAGCAAGACGATGGGCGTTAATCGCCCATTAAAACTGAATTCAGGCAGCGAAGTGGGGAGAAGCTGCGGCAGCGCTGTGGTTGACGATGAGAAGCAAAAACGTGGGAAGATGAGTTGCGGCTGAACATGAAAGGGAACGTGGGAGGGCAGTTATATGCAAAAGCGTTGGTCGTTTCCGGAGAAGACGACGCGCGCGAAACTATCGCACGCCAACTGTTTTGGGAGTCTAATTTTTTGTCCAAGATTATTATATCCTATTCTATCTATTTAAATCTCAAAGATTTATTTATACGGAACTTATATAAGATTTACATAAATAGATACGAAATATATATAAATAAATATCTAAGATTTAATAGATATGATTAGATAGAGTAATCTTTAACAGAAAATCCTAACTCCTATTTTTGGGGCACATCTAAGCAGACGATTGTATCCGTTAAAAACTCTTCATTGCTTCTTTTATTTATTTTTAATGTTTTAAAACCTTAATTTCAAGTAAATTAATTTAATGGAGATTAAATTAGTTTATACTCCTAATAAAATTGAAATGTAATTTTTCAATTTTTGAAAATTATTTTCAAAGATATTTTTATTAGGAAAGTTTTAGAATTTAGTTTAATTTTCAATAGTTAAATTATTAAATTAAATAAGCTATCAAATTAATAATTAAAATCAAGTCAAGGTTTTAAATAATATTTTTTCATAATTAGATTATGTTAAAAATTATAATTATAATGAGATTATATTAATTAAGATGAGATCTTAATTTTAAAATTAAAGTAATTATTTTTCTTAATATGATTAAGATTAATAATTACATTGATTCTTAATGAATTTTAGAAAAGTAATTTCTAAATTATAATTAATTAGTTTCAATTTCATTGAAATTAATTAATTAAACTCATGTGTTTTCTTAGGTAATTAAATTTATTTATTTCAATTTGATGAGATAAATTAAATTTATGATTAAATTTATTTAGAGAATTACTATTCAATTTGTTTAGAAATTGTTTCCTTATTTATTAGTAATAAGTTTCTTGATTTATTACAAAAGTATTTTTCTTCATTAAATTTTTTAAAAGTGTTTTATTGATTAATAAAAAATGAAAAATCTTTATTATTTTCAAAATAGTTTTTAATCTATTAAAGAAAGATTTTCTAATTAATTAAGAAATCAAATTCTAAATAAATAATATAATGACTTTCTTAATTAAATTTAAAAGTGTTTTATTTAATCTTGAAAGTAGTTTCCTTTAATATTAGAAAATAGTTTTCTAATTAAGGAAAAGAAATTTCTAATGAGATTAGAAATAGTAATTTCTAATTAGATTAGAAATAGTTTTCTAATTAATTTAGATTTTGTTATTTATGTAATTTTGAAAAAGAAGTTTTTCTAAATTATAATAAGTAACATAATTTGCTAAAAAAAATTTTAGTTAAATTTTGTTTAAAGAGTCCAGATAATTAGAAATAGTTTCCAATTGGATTTAAAAATTGTTTTCAAATTAACATAAATTCCTATTTTGAATAAGAATTTAGTTTATTTAAGAATTAATGATTTTAATATAATTTAATTTTCCAAGTAGTTGGAAATATTATTTTAGATTATAAACATTAAGGCTTGAGGTTTTATGTATATAATTTGATTATGAGTACATAAGATGCAGACTATATATATATATATATTGGATGCATGATAAATTGTTTGTTTTATATGTTCGATATTTTACATGTAATTTATGATTGATGAAACAAATAAAATTGAAATCATTCGTTAAATTATTAAGTACACATTAAGAACATGGTTGTTGTCTTCTATTGTTATAAAAATAAACTAGAGTTTTGTTTATAGTAGGCTTGTTGAGCAAACTTAAGGTTATTTTAACCCGAATATATTTAGTCTTATAACAGTGAGTTCTACTTAACTAAAATTGTGTGATTTGGATGAGCAAACTCATGATCACATGAATTTAGAGGTAAGGTTAAGAATAATATATAAGATATTTTTTGGCAAGAGTTGTCACCTAACGGATCTAGGAGTTACATAAGATGTGATTGATAAAGTTGTTATCTACCTAATTTAAGTTTAGTTAGTTTGTTGAGTAAACTCAAGATCAATTAAATTTAAATAAGATCCTAGCTCACTAGAAAGATTAACGTAATCTTTCCGAATAGTAGTGAAGGTTATTATTTCAAATAAAATAGTGGAGTAACCAAATATATGATTAAAGTCCTAATCTCATTTGGTAGTCATGACATATAATTAATTATTTGGTTTTTCTTACATTTATGTTTTTGTTTTGAGTGGAGTTTACCTTGTTAGTATAGTTGATACTAAGTTAGTGAACTTAATTTCTTGGACATAGGTTATGTTTGAGAAGAATTATCAAAAGTTAGAAAAGAAAACTATATGCCCATTGTATAGTCATTGTTGAGCATTTGGTGTTAAAGTTTTAGAAATATGTCAAAATCATTTGGATGACAAAATGTATTGACATTTTGAGTTGGCTCATGTCTCATGAACTTTGATGACAATATGTAATATGAATGTCAACTCCATGATAACAAGATGTAAGAGGTTGTATAAAGTATAGCTAAAAGGTATAGTACTTTGTTGGAATTTTCCACTTAATTTAGCCTACTAAAAGCATAATCATCATCACGCACCCAATCCAAAGTCCGGCAATAAAACGGAGTCTGAGGAGGTCTGATAGTACACAACCTTATCCCTATATAGTAGAGAGATTGTTTCTGGTAGATCCGCATATAAATGTGACAATAAAAAGTGATGCAAGCTGTAGAATGATAATAGTTATCGTTAGAAGAAAATGACTGCATAACTTTTCTTGCCTATAAGAGATATGATAATGATCTTATGTATTTCTAGCTCGTGCTTATGAATATTTGATACTGAATTTGAATTTAACATTATTATAATGTTCAAAGCATGATAAGAAATAAATTGTTGAGTTAAAGTAGTTGATCTAAGTTTATGTAAATAGTTTGTATGTGCCTAATCAAAGGAGACTTATACTTAACATAAATGGCAAGAATACAAAATTAGATAACTGAGACTATCCTTTTATGCTATATTGGTTAAATCAATATAATGAGGATCATAAAATTACATACAAGGATATTTGTATCCTTTTGATTATGAATCATATGGAACTTGTGAAACTTGTAAAGTTGAAGAATAACAAATCAACCTTTGGTAAAATGATGATGATGATATTGAATTGTTAAATTTATACATATAATGTATTGGATGGAATAACAATTCATATAAAGATGATATTTATATTTCATTAGATTACTAATGACTTTATGTGATATAGTTACATGTATTAAATGAAATAATGATTTAAAATTTTGAAAAGTTCAGATTATTTAAATCTAAATAGAAATTAAGCATTGACAATGTAACTTTGTGGTTATCTATAGAGAATTAGTGAATACCTTCACAACAAAATTGTGGTGAGTTTTAAATTTTGGTTATCTATAGAGAATTAGTGAATACCTTCACAACAAAATTACTTAAGAGTATAGATTTATGTAAGAACAAAAAGATAATATGAGATATTGTATGAAGCAATATTATTTCTTCTACGGTTATGCCTAGTACAATGACTTACCTTTAATAGTTTCAATTGAATCAATTAGCAAGATTCCATATTAAATATGAAATCTTAAGTCTTTGAAAGAGTTAAAGTTAATGGTTTAAGGATGTACTGCTTAGTTGAAACATATATTATCCATTAAGTTTAGAGCTACATTGGATAATAAAAGGTTATAAGATATCCAAATGGTTGGATATAATCCTACAGACCTATTGAACAAATTATTTGTTTTAATAAATACTTATAAAAGAATGGTTCTCGAGATAAGGAGTGGGAGTAAGATAAAATTTGAAAAGTTCAAATCTTATGACAGTACATTTAATTGGAATTAGTGCCTTTATTGGTATACTTGATTTATAGTTGAAAGGATACAAGATATTGAAAGATTCACTAGAATGATGACTTCAAAGAGTTTGTTTTGGAGATGATTGTGAATTTATCATGTCTACAAGAAGATTAGTGAGAGTATGGTTGTCCTATTAAGTGGGAGTATGTGGAGCCATATTGATCATAGAGAACAACAAATTTAATTTTTAATTGTTGAAATCATAATTGTCCAAGAACAACTCTTATTAGATATGAAAATGTAACAACTTAATTATAAGAATTAGATCTGTTGAGATAGATTGGAAGTTGCTTACCTATTCTAACTCCAATCATACATGTAATGTATTAAAAATGTTTAGTATTTGAGATATCAAATACTTGTGAAGTATTGAAGATATCTATTATTCTATTTATGAGTTGATATTTGAGTTTAAGAAGATAAGGACATAACTTTAGAAGTAAATCCTAATTAAGGCTTATTTACTCAGAACAATATCATTTAAGATTGGAAATGTTACAATGTAGCAATGGCTGCTAATTAAGCCATAATACATTTTTTCATTTATTTGAAGTGATTATTTGGATCAATAAGTTCTTTAATGAACTTGATATAGTTTTTTGTATTATTCAAGATAGTAATGTACTGTGGAACATTATAATCATTTGGCATGCAAAAGGAGCCAATGTCTCATCAAAGGTCCAGTGATGTATTTCGACAAATTTTCTTAATTATGATGATAATTGAGATGGAAGTTGTAAGATTTAGACAAGTGCTCACTATAGAGAATCTTGGAGAATTCTTTTATTAAGCCACTGTCCTAGTAGTAGAATAATCGTCATATTGTGATATGGTATGAGATACTCAAACGATTGACTTAGTATAAGTGGGAGATTGTTGGTTTATGCACTACAACCAATCGCTTTGGTTGTAGTTTAGTGACAATTATTAATAAAGACATTATTTATCTTTATGTATTAATTACATTTTATGTTTTAATACTAAATATAAAATATTTGGAATAATTAATGTGTGATTGAAATTATGATAAAATTATAATTGTGAGATTCAATTTGCATTTATGTATTATTCTTAAATGTTCTTAGTTGTAGTTTCATCAAGACGGGATATTGTTTAAATAGTAAAACTAGCACATATTATGTTTCTTTCTTATGAAAAAATAATTAATCTCATAAATTAAAATATGTTGATACTTAAACTAATGTGTGGGTGATTATTAAAGAATAAGTCACTGAACTGACCCGATTATGAGAATCTCAAATAAAATATTACTCATGTGTCTGTGGATTTTCTCATAATGATGGTTGTATAATTAATATTTAGACTTGAGATTACCAAGGTATCTTGTGTGGGAATTAATATGTTTTGATGCTACTTATGAACCGTCATAGGATAATTCAGTTGGTAGTAATTGAATATAGTATAAACCATATGGAGATAGTTAAGTGAGTTAATAAAAGATTTGTAATAACTCTAAAGTAATTAGATAGAATGTTCCACCGTTCTTTATTAATAATGATTTATGAAATTCTTTGGACAGAGTGAACTAACATTTGAAAAGATGTTTTTAAATTTCAATTATAAATCAATTACTAATTAGCAAGAATGAACATAACTGAACTACAAAAGTAGACACTATATTGATACTCTATCCAATTAAAATATTGGATGACAAAGGGCTTAAATTATACATTATAATCATGCATAGACAGGTTAAGTCAAACTACTTTGACATTTCTAATATTTGGTGGTCATGACATGTTGCTAAACGTCAATCTTGACTTATGATTATAAATTATTTAATTGGAGAATTAAAGATAAATTAAAAGGAGTTTTACTTTATCTAATTCTAATTGTGAATTAGAATTAGAATTTATAATCATTGCCAATATATTAGGAACCTAATGAATCACGCATTAAAGATCAGCTTGTGAAGGAAAAATCAATTTATTTAAGTTGACTTATTTATAAAGTTTGGGAATATTTAGTGATTAAATATAACATATTTCATTTTATTAAAATAAGGAATTGCTTTTTAATAAAATTAGAAAAACACCCAAATGATTTTTCTATGAATAGGAAGAAAAGATAAAGAAGCTAGCACTCTTATATTCTTCTTCTAAAAAAGACGTTGAAAAATTACTTTGTGGATATCATCAAAGGCTAGACATTTGAACAGATCGTAGTTGACAATTCATAAATAATTTTCAAAAGATTTCGATAGGAATGTGAATAAGGTAAGATTTCTTTCGATTTATATTTTTGCTTTATTCAAATTAATCAATTATCGATATCTACTCAGAATCTGTAAAAAGTTTTATTTTTCGCTAGGCTTATGATTAGATTACGGTTAAATTCTAATATACTGTAAAAGCTTTTGATTGACACTGATATAGGTGGAGAGTGTAGATAATGGAGGAAAATGAATTGGTCCTTCCTTGCATATAATTGGTAGGACGCCCTTGTGCTGATCTGGTGGATCAGTATACCATGTTGTTCCCTACTTTTGTGCTAACTTTTATAGTAGAAAACTTTAATAATAGGCTTCAAATTTCAAAGCCCACTTCATTGAATCTTGGAAGTTTTCACGAATTGTCTGAATCATATTAACTTTCCAATATGATTTGTATCATTTCACAATGCTAGAATGAAGAAATTCTCAGGCTGAGGTTCCCCCAAATTGCAGTTCTCTGTCATCCTCCTACTGATTTATACTTGTGCCCACTTTTTCCTCCGCAAATATCAGGTTGATGTTCATAAATAGCCATGGACGATCAGTTATGATCAATGGGAATATAAATATATATATATATATATAAAGAAATATAATTATTTTTATTTGAGGCGTTGGTTGATAACAGAATTCCCCGTACCCATATTAGTTGTGGAAGTGAAGACCATAATGGACTTTCTATAAACTAACCAAGTGATGTCCCTATTTTCTATTCTGCATTAAATGTCCTCATCTATTCCTGAAAGAGCCATATCACCTGCATGATATAATATCTCAGCAACCCAAGCCTATAGAGAAGGGAGTGAGGTATCTCACAGATCCCCGTCTTCATTTCTGTAAATCTCTGGCCTTGACATGGCTTCAGCCAACAGGTTTCGATACCATAGACTGAAACATGAAGGACTGGGGCATGAGGAGAACGAGAGGTTCAATGATGTGAGATCAAGAAACCGGCTCAATTTGAGGCGGCTGCGTACAAGGAGATTCAGACTTAAAGTTCCAGGCTTGAAGAGGTACTTGAAGAGGAAAGTTAGGCTGGTGAGAGTTTCTTGTGCCAAAGTTTTGAGGCGATTGAAGGAAGGAAAAGGTCATTTTGGTGATCTTTTTAGTGGAAACTACCTGTTTATGCACGTCAATCCCGCTTCTTTGAAATGTTTTGATAAACATTATCCTGGCAGTAACCTTAACCTCGGTGGCTGGCCTTCGAGGTACCATATTACTGGAGTTTAGCAAACCCTTGGTCTTTGTGGCCTATGGCCTGCCGTGCAACTCTTTTCTTTCATAATTGTAAGCTTCTTTTTGATGCATGTAAGAACTGAAAAGTGTAACTTTCAACAAATGTACTCATCTGTTGCAACTGCATGTATGGAAATTGCATATAAGCTTGGCGAAGATGTTCTTGAGCCTATTCAAAAAGGGGTGCCTGAAGATATTCTTTTTATCTTGCTTGAAAGCCGCTCTCTTAGGTTCCATTTTTCTATCCAATTTTATAGTGTTTTATTGTGTCCAATAAATTTCAGCCATTTATTTATGTAGGTTCCGCATAAATAAATGCAGATTCCACATAAATGAATAATTAAGATTCATAAAACAAAATAAAATATTATAAAATTGGATAGAGGATTCTATTCTAATCGGTTGACAAGTGGTTAACATGATCAACCATTCCATTAAAGCTATCCACTTGTGTCCAGTCTAGTATGCATGAAATTAAGGATTAAAGGAAGAGATCTGATTTTATTAATTTAATTAATAATCAACAGCAATCAATATAAATTTTGTTAACACTTAAAAATTGAAAAAAGTTAATTAATATGCAGCGCCTAAACTGATTCAAGATAAACTGCTGTTCGCTTCGGTGGACGAGGCCTAAATAGTGGCCCATTTTTGATCTACTGCCTCTTAAAATAAAAACAGCTGAAGTTGGATACACAACGCTGCGTTTTGGTGTTCTACCCAACGGCTGAAGAATGCGAGTCGAGAGTCGAGAGATCATTGAATAAAACTCTCAGCTAAAACCCTTCTGATACTTTACCTGTTCGAAGCCATGAAGCTCCTGACTCACCTCATTTCTGGTAGTAAAGCTCATTTCTTTATTACGCTGGAAACTCAGATCATCCTGTTTACTAACTCTTTTCGTTTTGGTTGTTTTCGGGCTTGTTGGGTGTTCAAGTTCGTCAAAGACAACTGCTTCGAGCATTTGGTTGCCGGTATTTTGCTGCCTCTACGGAAGAGTACAATAAACGGAATTATGCCAACAACATCTCTGAGTATAATACTGTCATTGGTTCTCTCACTGCTCAGCGCAGGTCAATTCTCTCCTAAAGTTTTTAAATTTTGTGTGGAGATGTTTTTGGAATACGGGTTACTGATGGTGCTTTTGCCTTTTTTTTTTCGGGTGAAAGAGTAGGCATTATTTGTTGAAGGATGTGTACGATGATATGATGTTAGATGGGGTGCAGCCAGGTCGAGATACATTCAGTTCGTTGATTGTTGGGACCATGAAAGGCTCTCGCTTGCAGGATGCTTTTTTTTTCAGGGAGCAAATGAAAGCTATGGGTTTGGTTCCTGATGTATGTTTCATGTTTCGTGTTTTCTTTTTCTGTTTCTGGTACCTATTACTGTACTGGAAATGTATACTTGTCAGTTAAGTTCCATGTTTGTTGGGGGTTTGTTTAGTATCTTAGTACTTTTGATTAGCAAATCTTGGCATGTGGTAGGTTGCATGTCTAGATTTGAAGACAGATTTCTTACCTGACTTATATGGTTATTTGGAACATTTCCATTTGGTTTCTTAAATAGTTGTTTGATTGGTGAATAAGGGACAGGAGGGGGAGGAGATCTGTAGGGCTCAGTATCTATGGCTTGCTTCCTGTAAAATGTTGAGGAAAGGATTCTGCCATGCATAGTATTCTATTTTGACCTTTTCCTTATGGTTGCCGTAGCACAGAATTCTTGATGTTTGCATTGCTGTTCTATTTCCTGAACCAGAAAGTGGAATTGGACATTTTATAGATCCAATTGCAAGCTTTTTCCTTTTAAGATTTGATTTTGCATATGAATTAGAGTGGTTGGATTTGTTGAATAAACGTCGGATCATGTCTGACATAATGGAATCAAATTAAGGATGTAATGAAATAGAGACTGAATGAGCATTTTGTTGAAAGTTCCATGTTGGGGTAATAATATTGCGGAGGAAATGCATTATGAAAGGGTTAACAAAAACTTCCATTGCTAGGGAATGAATTTTGATTGAATTAATGCAAATTTCATTTCATCAAACTTTTTTACGTATAAATGATGCAGCATAAGATTGATTATATTATCCCTGTCACTACGCTGTACCAGTGAATTGTAGTTCAGATTTCTCTTTAAGTTGCGCCTTTCTATCTTTAAGGTTGTGTTTATGTATTTTTTGCCTTTATTTTTGCATCCCACGATTTGTTTTCTTTTGTTTTATTTTTTCGCTGGGAAGGCTTATATAATATTGTTTCAAGCTATAAATGTTACAAGCTAAAAAAATTGTAGGACAAACTTAGTTTGCACTAGGCTAAATAGAGAAATGAATGTTTATTGACTCGTGCCACACGTAACATGTTCATTCGTTATAATGTTACTACATATAGGTTGCATTGTACAACTTTTTGATATCAACTTGTGGGAAATGCAAAAAGTCTGACCAGGCGATACGGGTATGTTTCTCCTTTCATACCTTTGTAATTTATATGTTATTTGGAGGCATCTTTAGATTCTTTGTTACTTTCTCTATCTTACCAATAAATTGATCTTTTGAATCTTCTTGCTCCCCCTTTTAAATGAAGATTTTGGATGAGATGAAGAAATTTGAAGTGAAGCCAAATGGACAAACATACGTCTGTCTACTTAATGCATGTGCAGCAGATGGTCGATTAGATCGTGTGTATGCTATTTCTTCACTATCTTTGTCTGCTTTATTATTTGGTTAATGATGAGCCCAGTTTACAGTCTGATTAGGACTGGGTAGCCCCACTAATTAGTTGGACTTTCCATGTTGAAATTGCAAATGCTGAAATCTCTGTAACTTCATAGGCATAAACTATTACTAACATAACTGAAGTAAGTTATGAGGGGCAACTAGCAAAGTAAAATAGTTTGAAACCTTGCATTTGACGTTAATATAAAGCATTGGGGCAGTAAATGTTTGCTTGTAGTGATTGTTATTTGTTGACAACAAGTATGCCAATTCTTTAGCACGATAGCATAGGGTTGTAATCAACCATCAAAGTCATGGACTCTGTCCTGAGTCACCGATAGGCTTGGTGATGATTCTTTCGGCATTTTCATGTCATATTTGTTGCAAATGTTGTTGCTTTCATGCCCTTTAAGGTTATTTTTGATATTGCTTAAATTTAAATGATGCAGGTATGCGATTGTGCGTGATATGACAGCAGCTGGTGCTGGTTTAAACAAGTTCTGCTATGCTGGATTAATAACTGCATATATGAATAAGACACCACTAGCAGATGACACCGCTGACAAAGTAATTGTTGAAAGTTTCTCTCTGCTGTACAACCTCTTTTTTCTTTGTTTTTCCTCTTTTCCCATTGCGTCAAAAATTTGATATGTTTCTAACAATTTACCCTTTAAAAGATTATTGAATTTGTCGAGCGGTCTAAGGGGTGGTCTTCTGTTGAAGCATCAACCGCCACTGCTGAAAATGTGATGATGGCTGTTACTGAAGAAGAAATATACAATTTGCCTACTGCTGATTTTGCAAATAGAAGAGGAGGATTTTTGAATAAGCAGTTAACAGTATACCATGTTGCACTTCATGCTTGTGCTGATCTTAAGAATGTAGAGGTATTAACTCATATATTGACATGCTATTAAATTTCTGTTTCCTACTTGCCGCTGCTTATTTCTTGTTATTCTTACATTATTAGTATCATGCTTATGGTAGGCAATGGAAACTATAATGGAGATGCTGAAGAATGATGGAAAATCTCCTGATGTCTACATTATGATGCAAACAATCAGGTATATTTTCTATAACTATGTTTTTGAAGCTGATATTTGTTAGACAAGCTAGACACATCTGTGATATATTTTTAAATTGTGGATTGTAGCCATGCAAATATCAGAAACATTGCCTGAAAACTATCCAAATTTAGTTCTGTTCTTGAATATTCTTATTTTTTGTTCAACTTTAATTTAAGTATGATGAATTTCTTCTTCATCATCCTTGACTAAACTTTAACTTAGTTCATCCATCATATGTTCGATCTAAGTTGTGCAACATATGCACTGTTGAAGTTAGCTAACTGCTGTTTATAAATGAGTGATGGATTCCTTGCAAATGGCCATAATTTGATTGTTGGAATTTACTAAGAAATAAGCATTGATAATTTTTCCCTTCATGTGGTAAAATTATATCTATAGGGTATGGTTTTTGGTTCTTCATGAGGATCCGTTAGTGATAAAGATGACATAGTATAAATATTGCTTACTTATTTGCAAGTTGGGATGGATTTCTGAGAATGTTGTAAACCTAATGAAAGGTGCTGAAGTAATTAATTTGGTCCTTGGAAAATAAAGGACGGGATAAGAAACAAAAATTGCTGTGTAATGATCATGGATTTAACCCAAGGTAATTGAGCCACCATGTATGTTGTTGCCTTAAGCTTTTTCTTTATTACAGGTGCTATTTACATTCTGGAGATCTGGATCGAGGTCTCAAAGCTTTTGATGACTACTTGACTTCAGGAAAACTACCTGCAATGGAACTGTACGCTGTGAGTTTGGTGACAATTGAAACTTCTCCACTATGCAAGAAAAAATTCATATTCTTAATCCTCCAAAATGAACTTTCTTGCAGCAAAGAAATGTGATTTTATTGCTCTGATTTCTTGAGAATTTTAGATTTAGAGCAGCAATATCTAAAGCAGTTTGTTGGACGGACTTATAGAATGAATCTTTCATCCTGTGTTTATTTCCTTCACTTTCTTTTTGACATATTCCTATACATCTTACAAAATAGGTTCCTTGAAAATGGATTATATGGTTCTTTTGGTTTTGTTTTCACTTTCTTTCTTTTGCATGTTTGTAAGCAATGATTTTCCCACATTGCTTGCTATAACTAATTAAGGTTGCTGCTCTAGTAACTTTGATTCCTAATCAAATGCAGCATCCTCCTATTTATTTGCAATTGTGTGTTGTGGATATGGATATGGTTTTGCAAACCTTACCTTGCTTTAAATTCTGTGGATGTAGACGGTTATAGAGGGAGCCATGTTAGGCTATACTCCAAGGGGAATGCAAGTTGCTCAAGATATGTTGGTAGGCTTGGAACTGTGGTCTATATTAGTCTGCTAAGTTTTATATTAATGGTGATAATTGGAATTCCTGGACAAGTGCAGGTGAGTATGAATTCCAGAAACTATTTCTTGAACAACAAAGTGGGAAGTGATCTCCTCCTTGTAGCAGCTGGTGAAAAGGTGATTTAACTGCTGAATTATCTGTTTCTACAAGATGAATTTTATTTAAATTCTTCAGAAAACTTGTGATTGGGGATTTCAGGTTTGGAATGTTACTATAATTTAACTTAACAATGTTTTTTTTCAGACTGGTGGATATACCATTGCCAATTACATATGGGATCTAATGCGAGCTCGCAAAATAACTCCTTCCCTTCCTGCTGTGGAAGCGTACTACAACGGATTAAAAGTAAGTAACTTCATATCTCACCATAGTAAGTAACTTCATATCTCACCATCTTACATAATCCGGTGATGAAACTGATGAAGTGAAATGAGTGGAAGCAGATGAATTTGGAAATTTCAAATAAAATGGACTAAGAAGTTGTTTCACATTTTTGAAAAATGATATGATGGCGGAATAACCCTAAAGGAAAAATGTGGCGCCAACTTTTGCAAAACTGTAAATGTTCCTTTTCCTTGTGAACTTGTATGAGATGTATACGTTTAGATGATTTATTGGGTCAATAAGTGAAGCAAGTTTGTCCATTTCCTGTAGGCAGTCTAGCATAATCAACACTTCTTAAATTCATACAACTCTTAAGTCACTGATGACCCCTGGATCTTTTGAATGGTTTGGAAATGCATAAGAAGGCATTTGATGGCAACTTCTTTAATTGTGTTTGTGCGAAGCTAGATAGATACAGATAATGAGATAAGCCGCTTGTTGTGTTGAAATTATCGATTCTTTTGGTAATATATTTGTATTCATTTTTTCGTTTCACTTTTTGAAAGGATCGGGAGATACCTGAGGATGATCCCAGACTATTGTTGGTTTCTCGTATTTATGACAATCAACGCCTAAGGTTTGGAAGACAGTAGATACCCGCACGAAGAAGGGTGCTTCATAGCATTCATTTTATGGCCAGTTCCTTCAATGTACCAAACAACAAAGAACTTGAGGAAGACAAAGACAACAAAATGGATGGAAATGAAGCAGAGGGAAAAATGATGTTAATTAAGGGGTATTGATATTCTTCTAATGTGTTTCTTTTTCTTCTTTCTATCAAAGCTTGTCTTTGAAGGACTGACTGTCTGCTTCTGGCCATCATGTTCATGTGATCCATTGCTTTGGTTTTTTACTGTTTCGGCAAATTCCATTTACTTGGCAGAAGATTGGAGATCGTCAGCGGTTAGCTATACCAATGACCATGACCTCCTCCACTCTCAGTATTAAGTTAACCATCAAATAAAACAATGTCAAACTCCATACCAAGTACCAAGGCCAAATATATTTTTGTTAATTAAAAATATTTATACTGTATGAGAAATTTTGTTGAGAAGCCATGTACGGATTCCACTTTCTTGCCGGAGCTAAAACACAGCTATGCTCTATCTTCACGTGCCCTCGCCCACCCTACCGCCGTCCCCCTCCCCCGCCAATCATCTCGCTCTTTAGCAACAGTACTGGCATGTTGTCATACATCTCTCTCTTTAGCAAGAGTACGGGCATGTTATAGGATGTTAAGGTATTAGTATCGAGAATATTATTTCAGATAATTTTATAAATTATAAATAATTTTTAAAATTATAAAATGCTTCTTCTAATTTAAGATAAGTATTTTTTAATTTTATTTTGTAAAACTGTTGCTATAATTTAATTCAGATCAATAATATATTAGTAAAAAATATTTATCTCATAATTATAATAAATTAAAATTAGAGAAAAACTATATAATTAAATTGCTAAAAAAAAAACCCAAGTTGGATAATTTTTCAATGCGCCACTCCCTATTCTATCTAGGTCGGTTTGTGTATGAGACTATGAGTGCGTGAGATGCAGGGTGGATAGGCGGCAAGTAGTTGTTTGAGCGATAAACTAGGGTTTTGAAGTTATGTAAAAGTTACCGATGTGTAGTTTCTGCCTTCGAAACTGACTAAAATTTCCAGCCTTTAATGCTATACGTATAGAATTGCTGTCAGTTCAATGGGAAACAAGCGCATCCTCTTATAGGTGCAATGGATGAGGAAGAAAGGTACGAGGTTGGTTGGATGAATTCTCAACCAGGGGATGCAAAGTCAAGTGGAAAACTTGCAAAAAAGAAGAAGAGCAAAAATAAGAAGCAAGAGGAGGAAGTGGTGGAATGTAATGGAAAATCTAGTGATATGGGTGCAGAAAGTGGGAGAAAGAGAAAGAAGAAAGTTACTTTGGAGGAAACTGCAGAGGATGAGATGGGTAGTTTAAGTTCTTATGTCAAGGGAGGAAAGAAGTACAAAAAGAAAAGGAAAGATGGACTAATAGCAATGCCTGGTAAGGTCAATGATGAGGAAGAGCTTAAGGAGGAGGTGACTCCTCCTTCGGACCTGAATTCAGCGGCTGTTGGAGTTGAGGAAGAACGATTGGTCAATGAAAAGGGTGCTTTGGTTGAGGTAAATTCTGAGGTCAATGATGGAGAAACAGATACTACAAGAAACAAAAAGAAGAAGAAGAAGAAGAGATTATTAATGGAAGCGGCTAAGGTGGACAAGCGTGGGGTCTGTTATTTAAGTCGAGTTCCTCCCCACATGGATCCTGTAAAGCTTCGCCAGCTTCTATCCCATTATGGAGATATACAAAGGATCTATCTTGCTCCTGAAGGTGATCAATTACTACTCTTCTAGTTTTTTTTTTTATATAAATATTGGTTGTTATTTGCATTCATTATTGTCCACAATGTTATTACTTTCAGACCCTACGATTCAAGTGCATCGTAAAAAGACTGGTGGTTTTCGAGGACAAGGATTCTCTGAAGGGTAAGTTCAACTTCAAACTAGCAGTAAATGTAGCACTCAGAATATGTTGTTAGATCGTTCAAACTTCGGCTATACTGCCGGTTATGCAGTCATTGTCTGTTAAGTATTCAATAAAGTCAATACCTCTTTCTCTGCCTTCTCTTCTTCAACAAACCAACTTCTGCGTTTCCGTGTTTTAGTAATTCTGGAAATCAATCGCATGCTTTGTTGTTTTCCCTGCAGATGGGTGGAATTTACAGATAAAAGTGTGGCAAAAAGGGTCGCTAACATGTTAAATGGTGAACAAATTGGTAGGTACTTATGTGTGTTATTTGCCTCTTTTTCTTCCAAAATTATTCTTATCCGACATTTTGATCTCCGATCTATATGCTTGTCTTTTGCAGAATGGGGAATGCAATAACAAATAATATTTAAGAAACTGGCAAAGTTCTTTCTGTTAATGTCTTATCCTCAATGATGGATTTCCTATGTGTCTGTTGGTTGTGAGGACAAGAAAAAATGGTGTACATGAACTAGATGAAAATCTTATCAATGCAATAGAATAATTAATTCACAGTTTATCGGTTGATTGTATCATTAACAATTTCTTTCTTTTGGTGCGTGGAACTTTTCATGAATCCATTGATTTTGGCAACAAGAAAAAATGGTGTACATATTTGCTTATGCTTACTTGCCCTCTTTTTGTCCAGATGTCTTCTCTTCTTTATTTTACCAATTTCATGTTATCCCATGCTTCATAGAAGTCTCTTTTCTGCAATTTTCTTACCTTATCCTTTTAAATTTTAGGTGGGAGAAAGAGATCACAATTTTATTATGATCTCTGGAATATCAAGTACTTAAGTAAATTTAAGTGGGATGACCTCACAGAAGAAATTGGTACAAGACTCACATTCTTTTTACAGTTTGTCATGCTTAATATTTCAAATATTTCTGAAGGCTAGATATTTCTAATGCAGCTTATAAGAATGCTATACGGGAGCAGAAACTAGCTTTGGAAATTTCTGCTGCAAAGAGGGAACGGGATTTCTATCTCTCTAAAGTTGATCAGTCTCGTGCTTTAAGTTCAATTGAAGAACGAATGAAGAAGGTAATTGGCTGCACTTTTGTTTGTTGATTCATTTTGCTATTATTTGCGAGTATTCACAGTGAGTTATTTTTTCTGACATACTTGTCTGAGAACTTGATTAGGACAACCTACATTTTAGTTTCTGTGTTAGGACTACTTTCTTTGGTTTCCCTATCCAGGAATGATGATTTAGTATGTTTGCCACAGTTGTCATCACTGATTAATGTAAATTGTGGGAAAAATCTATGTTAAATTTCAATTTTGAGTATCATAAAAGTTTCTGCACGTAAGAGCTGAAAGGTTATAAGAGCTGTTGAATTGCTGTGTTGGTGATATTCATGTCTGTATGACATGGAGACCTTCATGGCCGGTTGTTGCATGAAGACAATTTTCTACTTGTTAGATCATTAAGGGGTTCACTCTATGGAACTCCAATCGTATTTCAGTTGTAGTTATGAAATGAATGCTGGGGCTCAACATAACTTATTGATTTTATGTAATGCTCCTATATTTTCACCTCCTTTTTTTAGTTTAATATATTACTCGTTAATATCATTGATCTTTCTTGTTTCTGCAGAAGCAAAAGATCCAACAGGAGTCTGGAACTGATCTCTCTGGTAGTCATCAACCAGCTAAAGTAATCCGCCAATTCACACAGACAAAACCTGTTGCAGATAAAGCGGAACAGAGGAGACCTCAACTATCCAAAGACATCCTGTCTGGGGTGAGTGATTACTTGCACATAGTTTTAACAACCCTTCTGTCTGCCTACCTCGGCTCATTTATGTTCCCTGCAGGTTTTTGGTGGCTCTTAGACGTTTTGAAGTTTGGCTTATCTTAATGACATCCACCGCCTCAAAACCGAGTGTCCAACAACTATGATGTCTTCTGATAAGGGAGTGGTTTACTAGTTCGTTATATCACTTCATCTTCAATTTTGGGCGGAACCTAACTAGGGAGGTTGATAATTGTCTTGAAGAAAACTATTCTACTTGTATTGTTGATCTCCATACTTGTTTTGGAGGATTCTTTCTTTTGCATAAATTATAGATAACGGTATTTGCTGTAAGTCTGGGGCTGAACCGTTGTGTCTGAAATAGTACTACAGCGAATTCTTTTGTTGCTTGGGAATATCTCGTGCAGTTTTCAAAGTTTTAAGCGTAACCATTATAAACATGAAACACCATATCACGGATGTTTACATCCCCCCTCCAGTTTTTTAGGAGGAAAATCCAAATAATCAATGTTCGAATAAACTGGGAGAACAAGCTGGACTTTCAAGCTACAGGCGACTCCCATTTTAAACACAGTTTGCCAACAGAGCACTAGAAGTGATCGAACTTTTGTTTGCTTGTTAGAGGACAAATGTAGATTATCTATGACGTTAAGGGTTTTCAATGATTTAACAGCCCATTGCTTTGATAGAAGACTGGCCATGGATATTTATCAGGACGGGTTGAGGTGAGCTCCTGAATTGAAAGTAAGGAACCCGATAAAAATGAAACATATGCCTTGGTGAACCCTAAAGAGAAAAAGAGACAGAATTCCCCGTGATTAAAATCCATTTCAGTCTAAAGACAGATGATGCTGGATCTATACAATAAATGTTCTCCCCAGTCACAAGACAGCTTCAACGGTATATTCAAGTTGAAGGGGTAGGAGCCGGGAAGGCTGTATAAGATACCAGGCAACAAGGGCCCGGTCGACTGAACTTTTCCAACAGGCTTCCAACTAGCCGCAGCATCCTCCTCTCTGTGTTACAGTTCCATCTCTTGAGCCTGACGGCCCCTGGTTACGCCCGTACCCAAGCTTGATGCCAGACGACTGCAATGATAACCAAAAGTTGAGAACACACTTGATATAAGCAATAAGTTCAATTTTATTAAGCAACAAACATCTTTGATTGACAGCCAACAGCTTAAACAGTCCAAGACCAAAACTTGAGCAGTTTCAACCGCATCCTATATCTTTAGCATCATTCAAACACTAATATGCTAATATTTCTAATGACAATTTAGTTCTAGAAAAATATTACATAAAATTTCAGTAACATAAAAGAGTAGTGATTACCTCATTGGATGCATCAAATACACCATCCAGGATATTTTGAAGGATTTTTGCAGCAGTTTTAGTGAAGGCCTGTAATTGATTGTATTTATTAGAACAAAGATTCAAGATCCTGTTTAGCATTTATGTTGGTGGTGGAGGTTTGGAGTCATTAGATAACCGAAAACGTATTGCTGGCATGCCAAGTGTGGGTTTTCCTAGGAACATACCTCTTCAACATTTTGGGCTGTCCTTGCAGATGCTTCCAAGAATAAAAGCCCATTTTCCTTGGCAAACTGTTCGCCTTCCTCTTTGCTGACAGCCCTCCTATGAGCAAGGTCACACTTATTCCCTATGAGCATGATTGTCATGTTGGGATTTGCATGCTGACGAGCATCTTCCAGCCAGCTAGCTAAGTGGTTAAATGTCTCCCTCCTGTACAGCTTCTCAGATTCAGTTGGCTAACAAATCAAAATAATAGAATTCAAGAATGACTAGTGAAAGGAAATATAATTAATCAGGCAGTCTTGAAAGCTATTTTTCTTTGCGTAGAAGCACACGACTGTATCAAATTTTGCGAAAGCTGAGATCACAATGGATTCCATCTATCAGCATATTCCAAACTAAACAGATACGTTCCCTCCTAGTCTTGACTATGAAATGTAAATTCAATTATTCATGTCCATGCTACGTTTATCCATAATTCAAAGGCAAGATATCCAACAGGAGAAGAGATGGAGAGTATAGCATGGTTTCAAATTTCCTATGATAATTCTACAAGAATGACTGAAACATTTCTACGAGTTATGATTTCAATCTAACTTATCAGCTAAACTTTTACACAAACTGACCTGGTTATGTCATAAACCAGAAGTGCTCCAGCTGCTCCTCTGTAGTAAGATCTGGTGATAGATCTGAATGATTCTTGCCCAGCCTGAAATCAAAACACAACCCTTCATCAGGAAACAAATCCAGCGTGTATAACTTAATGAATAATGGGATATAGAGAGTTCCTAATATAAACATATACATGGACATCTGGATACTAATGAGAGTTCAAGTTTTCCTTCATATGAGTTCTACAAAATCAGCCGGACAAATAGCATCAATCTATATATTACAGAGCATCTTGTGTTTGAATGAGTTTCCAGACTGTGCCGCAGCTTCATCCACTCACCCCTTACTCCAGAGGGAAGGTGATTGCCATATTACAATCAAACTCAAATGACTTTATAATTGTTTCTAAGTTGCAAAGACTAAGTTTAACTGAAGTATACTGAAAGTAGAAGCAATTATAGCTTCACGGACAGCCAGCTCTATCACAACTCCGTCAACTTTAACAATTAGAAAGCAATAACAACAAAGCTCTATTTTTCGTTGGAGTGTAAGTTGAACTTCATTCTCTTATCCATAAGTTCATGACTTAACCACTAAATCAGCACTTCAATTATGTGTAACTGTCAGTCTATCCTCTAGTTGTTAGTCACATAACCAATCACACCTAATACCTAGATCAGGCGAAAAAGTAAAACTAACCATGAAACTCAAAACTGACTTGAAAGAGTAGAGAAGTTTGAACTTCAAGAACAAAACAAAAAACATATTCACAAAAGTAAAAAGACGAGGTGTAAAAGTTACGGTGTCCCAAATCTGAAGCTTGATGGGACGGCCATCGATAGTGACCATGCGAGAACCGAACTCAACGCCGATGGTGAGGTCATGAACAGGCTGAAATCTCTTGTCGGTGAATTGCAAGAGCAAGCATGATTTCCCTACACCTGCAGCCAACCCACAAAACCAAACTCCTCAAAGTTTCAATCTTTACGATCTTCTTTACATAAAAATCTAAACTTTTTCAAGTCCAAAAAGCAAAAACAACACCAACACAGACAACAGACCAACCTGTGTCACCAATGATTATGTACTTGAAGAGATAATCGTACGACATGATACGGCAAGTGTTCACTCGAACCCAAATAGAGAGAGAGAGAGAGAGAAGAGAGCAATTGGTTCCTTCTACGTGGGGTTTCTGCAAAGACTTGGCAGGGCGGAAAGGAAGAGAAGGCCCAGGAGGAGGGATAGAGAGAGACTGGGATTTGTGTTTTTTAATTAGAATTTAGAGAGAGAGGGAGTGACGTACAACGCACATGACTCACCGACAAATCGACACGCAATGTCTTGCTTGCTTGCTTAGGGCTTTCTTATCCTAATCACATAGAATCAATTAATTAACATTTCGTGTTATGTTTATTATTTATTACATATGCGACCTGTGTCTTATCACTATTTCATATGCATACATTTATAAAAATCCTTAACTCTGGCATTCCTTTAACATTTGGGCCGTTTGGTTGACACAGATTATTGCCGAAGAAAATAACCTTTTTTTAAAATTTAAATTATTACGTTTGTTTCATTTTTTTGAGTGAGTAGGAAAGTAAAATTTTTTTTAATTTAGGAAAAGTAGTGACACTTTCTTTACATTCTAAATTCCAACATCCTCTTAATATTGAGGTTACTTTTATTAGGAATTTAATCTAAAAAATATTCTAGATAATTTAACCCTTCTTTTTTTCTCAACTTTGCAACTTTAAAATATATAAATTTCAAATAAATTTTGATTTAATAATTAAAAATAATTAAAATAAATATTAGTTTACAAATAATAATTTTTAAATTATTTATTTTTAAAATAAAATGTTTTATTAATACTTTATTAATAAATATTATATAAAATATTAAAATAAATTTAAATAAATATATTTTTTGTAAGTTTTATTTAATTTATAATTATTATTAGTAATAAAAATATTTTTATTATTTTAAAAACAAAACTTAAAAATTCACAATAATTATAAAAGTTGAAAAAAATAAAATAACTAATTAAAAAACTTTGAGAAAAGGGGGGAAGGAAATATAAGAGGGAGAAAGGGAGGGAAATTTTAAAATTTTTGCAAAAAATCCCCCTATTTTTAAAATTTTCAGTATCGACTGGTATTTGGATTTTAAATATTTTTTATCAGAAGTTTCAATCGACAATCTTCAGGTTCATTTTCTCCTTATTTAACGATTTCAATTTTTAATCTGTTTGTAGGGATATAATTGAAAACACAAGTCAAAATTAAGTTATATTCTGTAAAATGCTGTTACATGCCAAACACTATAATAAAAATCTAACCAACTTTTCTATTAACATTCTTATAAGTATCTAAACATGTGAATATATTTACTTTTTATAGATTTATTTTCCAAAGAATCATATTTCAAATTCACTTTATTTTCCTGCCAATCAAACGGAGCCTTGTGGTTAAGGATTTCGGTAACATACGTCCTGTCCCCAGTGTTTCAAGTATTGAAATTAAATGTTAAAAATCAAATAATAATTGACTTGGAAGAAGCAAATTCATGTGAGCATGGAGGGAATAGGTCAAGTGACTCATTAGATAAAAAATTTGGTAGGTAGCATTATCAGATGTAATTGTTTGTTCATTCTGCATACCTCGTTCATCTCCATCTCAAATTTCCGCTTAAGAGCTCCCCCTAGATCCATGCCCATCTAAGAGGATGAGACCCCAGATAAACCACCGAATTTTTCTCCTCATCAACGTTCTACAATGCCTATTATGGGCTCATGGAGAGATAAAGTTTTGAATTGTGAAATAGCCAAACAAGCGGCGTATGTAGCTCAAGATAGAACTCCGGTAGATCTCATGGCAAATGGAATTGTCAAGAAAGACTTCCAAGACGGTAACCGACTTTTTCCTATGTTTAATGTTGAACGGGATTACATGGCCAGGCTTGAGGGCTTGTGGAGACAAGCAATCGTGGTTAAACTTCTCGGTAGAAATATTACTTTTAAAGTTTTTTACACAAAGATTAAATTACTATAGAAGCCGATTGGGGTTTTGATGTTTTGGACTTAAGTCATGATTATTTTTTAGTGAATTTTGATTATAAAAATGATTTTGATTATCTGCTCAGTGGTGGTCCATGGTTGATCTTTGATCATTATTTGTCTGTTCGACCATGGTCTTCAAGTTTCTCAGCAGCGCGTGCCACGGTTGATTCTACTCTGGTTTGGCTTGGTTTTCAGATGTTTCAGTCCAATATTATCATAAAGATCTTATTCTTGCTTTGGCTTCTGGTTTAGGACGACCCGTTAAGGTTGATAGAAATACCACACTTGCTATCATAGGACGATTTGCAAGAGTGTATGTTGAGATTGCGTTGGATAAGCCATTGGTCAGACAAGTTGAGCTAGATGGTTATACATACTTTGTTGAGTACGAGGGCCTCCATACAATTTGTTTCAAATGTGGGAAGTATGGGCATAAGGGTGGGGACTATCCTTTAATCTACTTACGATGGAAAATAATCAACAGCTTCCAGCAATGGGAGAAGATCTTCCTCCCGCTTCTGACACACATAATGGGCATAGCGTGGTTTAGGGCTCTAATGGTGGCTTTGGAGTTTCGATGGTGGTTGAAAAGAAATCCCAAAGATCTACTCGTATTAGACAAAATACGAGCAAAGTGGCTAGTAATACGAAAGTAGATGATTGCAGATTTGCTAATCTTCAGGTGGATGATTATGATGAAGTGGAACTATTGACATTTGCAGATCAAGGTTGGGATAATGCGGGAATGCATGATTTAAGTTTTGGGATAGGCCACTCAAGTGGGACGAGAGGGCCAAATAGGGGATGTAAGTCTAGGTCAAATAATCTGAAAAGTGGCACTGCCTCTGATGCAAATACTGTGCTTAACGGTCCATCATCTCTGAAGCCTAAATCAGGGACTATTAGCGATATGGTCACCTTTGAGGTGCAAAGCAAGCAAACTCAGAAAGGTAATCAAGAAACCGGTACAGCTGTTAGGGGCAAGGCTATGACTTTGAACTCTGGTAAGGCATTGCAGCGTCCTCCTTTAGCTGAGACCATCAAGGAGTTTACGGCCTCTTTCCAGCAAGCTTTTCAATCTGCTCCTTTAGCTATAAATCAGGACATTTCCATGGCAACGCTATATGATCCACCTGATGATCAACAACTTGAGTTTAGGGCTAAACCACCCGACTTAGATCATAGGAGAGTGTATCCAAATGGTGGAGGCTTTGGGCTTTGTGTCACTTCATTACTGGAGAAGGACAATGTGGCGATAGATAAACGAGCACAGGAGACTAACATGGATGTAGTGCCAAGCTCTTTGGCTTGATTTCATTTTTAGCTTGTTTGCCACATCTATATTATTTTATTATTTAATGATTAATTGCTTTAACGTTTTAGCCTAGAATTGTTGTGGGACAGGTCGGTCAGATTTCTCCTATTGTATCAAAGATATTGTATGTACTTATAAACTAGATATTTTAATTCTAGTGGAAAACCACATCTTGGGGGAGAGAGCTAGAAAAGCAGTAGCAACTTGTGGTTTTGTCCATATGTTTCGTGTGGATCCTACTGGTTTCTTAGATGGTATTTGGTGCTTATGACAGGAAAATAATGTTCAAGTTCAAGTTTTAGTTTCCCACAAACAATTTGTCCTTTTACTAGTAGAAATGGGGGATTCTAGTCTCTGGTTTTTGACTGCTGTTTATGCTTCCCCTCAAGCCCCAGGCTGCCGCATTTTTTGGCTGGAAATGTCTCGTCTTAGCCAAGTTATTGACAAGCCTTAGGTTCTCATTAGAGACTTCAATGATTATGGTTGTGCCTTGGATTAAAAAAGGGGGCAGGTTCTCTTTCAGTTATGCTTGCTTGTTTCATAAGAATATGGATGAATGTAATTTATTGGACCTTGGTTTTAAGGGCAACCCTTTTACGTATCCGAGGAAGCTGCATGGTATGTTCTCCACTTATGTTAGGTTGGACAGAGCCCTTTGCAATGCCGATTACGTTCTCTTCCTGGAAGCCTCTCTCCATCACTTGCCGCGCATTCAGTTAGGCTATAATCCCATTTTACTTAGATTATTTGGTTACGTCCCTCCTCTATCTTTAAGGGTTTTCCACTTTCAGGATGCTTGGACTTTACATGAGGGTTTTTAGGAGGTTGTTGAGACTGCATGACGAGCCCCTCATACATCTCTTTTGGATGCTCTCTCTCATGTTAAGAATGTTGCTTTGATTTTTAACAAGGAGGTATTTGGTAATATCTTTCATAAGAAGCGCATAATTCTTGTTAGATTGGAGGGCATTCAAAAATACCTTAGCTATTGACATTCTAATTCCTTATTATCTCTGGAGCAAGACTTAATAGCAGAATACAATAATATCCTTTAGCAGGAAGAGCTCCTTTGGTTTTAGAAGTCGAGAGTGCAATGGCTGTAGCATGGGGATCGAAATACCAAAATTTTCCATACAATAACCATCTGCAGGCATAAAAGAAACATAATTGAGAGGATTCAAAGTATAGATGGGTCATGGATTGTTGATGATGCTGCCATTTAGGCAGAGGTTCTTGATTTTTACAAGAATTTATTTTGTGTCATTGAGAGTATCACCATGCCTTTTCCTGATGTTTCTCACCATCCTCGACTCCCTGAGGATGGGATCTAGTAGCTACTTAGGCCTATTTCTAAGGAGGAAGTGTTTGCGGCTATGAGATCAATGAAGCCTTATAAAGCCCCAGGCCCTGATGGTTTTCAGCTAGTGTTTTATAGGAAATATTGGAATACTATTGGGGATGCTATTTTTTCTATGGTTGACCAAGCCTTTAATATTGGATTTTTCCCCTCGAAGATTACAGATACGTCAATATTGCTCATTTCGAAAGAACCTAATCCTACTAATATGTCGCAGTTTCGTCCAATTAGTTATAAGATCCTCACTAAAGTTCTAGTTCAGAGACTTTGTTGCTTTTTGGAGGATTTAGTTAGTCTTATACAGGGCGCTTTTGTTCCTGGAAGGACAGTAACTAATAATATTATTCTTGCGAAGGAGCTTATTCATACGATTCGTAGAACAAAGAAGAGGACTGGCTGTTTAGCTATGAAAATTGACCTTGCTAAAGCTTATGATAGGATTGACTGGAGGTTTCTTGAGCAGACCCTTAGCTTAATGATTTTGGCTTTCCTCCCCTCGTGATCTCTCATATTATGTCTTGTGCGACTCAATAAAGACTATCTATTCAGTGGAATGGGTTGTCTCCCTGCTTTCTCTCCTAAATGTGGACTGTGCCAAGGGGATCCTCTGTCTCCGTATCTTTTTATCCTTTGCATGGAGAAGCCATCGCTCCTTATCTTTACCAAGACCTTATCCCGCCAGTGGTGTCCTATGCGGATTGGTCGAGATGGTCGTTTTATTTCTCATCTCCTTTTTGCTGATGATGTTTTGCTATGTTCTAATGCTTCAGTAGGGAAGTGCCAAGTAGTTTTAGATACCATGCGTACTTTTTGCAAATGCTCGGGTATGATAGTTAATGATCCAAAATCTCGAGCCTTAATCTCTCCCAACGCTGCAAATGCTCACAAACCATTGCTTAGACGTCAGTTTGGCCTGCATTTTACATTGGACTTGGGTTTGTATCTAGGAGTTCCCTTGCAGGAGTGTGATGGTAAACTAGCCTACAAGCACGTCATTGAGAAAATGATCTCTCGACTACGTAGCTAGAAGGCTAAGCTTTTAAATAAGGCAGGGGGACATACGCTGGTTCAATCTACATTGTCTACTATTCCCATGTACACCATATAGACCACTTGGTTACCTTTAGGGCTTTGTTTAGAGATTGATAGACTTTGTAGGAACTTTCTTTGGAACTCGATGGAAGGTAGTAAGGGGATTCATTTGATTAACTAGGAGATGGTTTGCAGTGCTAAATGCATTGGTGGGTTATGTCTTCGTATGGCTAAGGAGAGTAATATTGCCTTAATTGGAAAGTTAATTTGGTATTTAATCTCGAGGGATACTAAACCCAGGACTCGTGTGCTTGGCTCTAAATACTATCATCGCCCTTGGGTTCTTACTGGTCCTTCCTTTTTAAACACCTCTCCTTGCTGGCGTGCTATTTAGCGTGCTGTGTCTTATCTCAAGGATGGGTACAAGTGGAGGGTTGGCAATGGTGAGCAGATTTTGTTATGGTATGATAGGTGGATTGGGGATATGCCTCTTTCGCTATTGTATTTCGAATATTGATCAGCAAGAGAAGGGATTGATGGTAGCTGATATCCTCTTGGATATGCGTACATGGGATCCCCATTCTTTACTTACCCATATCTCGAGTGAGGTCTCCGCTTCCATTTATGCTATAACATTTTCAATCGCCCATAACATGCAAGATCTTCTTGTGTGGGGCGAGTCTTTGTTAAGAAAATATTCGGCTAAACAGGACATGATTTTATTTCTAGAGTTCCATATCCTCCAGATGAAAGGAAGAGTTGGGTCAAGTTATGGAAGCTCCCTATTCCCCCAAAAGTTCATGTTTTTCTTATGGTTGATTAGCTGGAATCGCCTCCCAACTAACCTACTTCGTTTTGAGTGAAGTATGGCCATGTCCTCCAGAAGTGCGCGGTGCAATAGAATGCATGAAACTATTCTTCATGCATACGTGATTGTATATGGGCAAGAGTCTTTTGGGACCGTATCCGAGTAAAGGGTGGGAATGAACGATTTTTTGGTGACTCTTTGGAGGATTGGCTGTGCTCAAATATCTTGGATCAAGGTATTTCTTAGGAAGCTCTCCTTCGCTTTGTCACTAGGTGCTGGGTTATTTGGTGTGCTCGGAATAAAGAGAGTATAGAGGGCAAGTTGATGCCTATGATGTCTCAAGTCTAATGGCAAAGGAGTCTATTCAACGAGTTTCTCATTGCTTTTGGTGGGAGCAATGCTCAAGCAAATTTTAAGAACCAAGAAGCTAGATGGATTGTGTAGGAGATGCCTCCAGAAAATTTTGCAAAGCTTAATACGGATGGTAGTGCTTTGTAGAATCTAGGGAAAGCTGAATTTGGTGGTTTACTTCGAGATCAATTTGGTGGATGGCTTATGAGTTTTTCAGGTGCAATTGGGTTTACAACTATTATGGTTGTGAAACTTCAGGCGATTCGGTGTGGTCTTTAGTTTGCTTGGAGCTTCGGTTACAAAAAGCTCCTTGTGGAGTTAGACTCTTCAGAGGTTATCAACCTTATACTTGATTCTTCTAATGATTTCCATCCTCTTTTGCCTATTATCAAGGATATTAGGGAGCTTTTAGGTAGACAGTGGTGCTGCTCCATTCGTCATGTTCTTAGGGAGAACAATCCGTGCGTAGATTTTCTTGACAAGATTGGGTCCTCTTGTGATGATCATTGGGTTATTTGACCTGGCCTTTGGGGCTTCGAGAGATTCTCCAAAGCAAGTAGCCTGTTGTGTCCTTGAGTAGTTATTTTCTTTTCTCCTTCATCCACTTTACCAAAAAAAAAAGGGTGTTCAGGTAAAAGGAGTGGCGATTCCTTGTGTCAATACAACACACTTGAACTTTAAGGATGCTTTCCAGTTCCACACAAAGTATGCGTCCAACTGTTAAGCTGTGCCCTGCATCTCTCCCATCCATCCCATGCCCACACATTGCTTTCAGCCGCCAGTATAACTGTGCTTGGTCAGAGGCATATCCACGTCCATATGCGAACCTACTAATCTAGATATAGGCAGAACACATGAAAAGTGTTAAGTATGCCTAATGTGTCCCACGTGATCGGTTCCTGGAGTTTCAAATTTGTTTGTGGGTTATTCCCACGTTTGTCAAACATGATGTAGCTTCGGTACAGCTCCTGAGGGCTATTGGTTCAATGGTCACCGAAACAACTTATCAGCAACTTGTGTATTAAAAAATAAGATGACATACGGTCCGAAGAGCTTTAACAATATTCAATAAGACATTCTCCCTTATAAGAAATATGTTGATGCCTAAAACATTTAAATACCAAGTCATTGAGGGTTGAAACTAGAGACTGACAATTACAGCATCATCTCAATGGACTTGAAGTACGGGAGTCTTATCATTGATGAACTCTACTCCTCCATTTCATCACCTACTTTAATCACTTGTTGGAACTTCTCTTCAACTGGTGTGATCTTTGTAAGCACAACTTCTGCAGCCACAAAAGTAGTAACAGTCCTAATCAGAAAATGTCCAAAAACAAAAAGACAAAATAACATGAAAAATAATTAACCACTGAGAGCTAATTGAAATCATCCTAATCCTGAGAAATTGAAACAAATATTTAATGAATTACTTAAGAGTAAATGCCATCCATATCATATCAGCTGCAAGATAAAACCCACTTGTCGAGGGTTCATGTTCCTTCATCTTTGAAAAGCTAAATCAAAACCATTTGGTTCCACAATAGCAACAACCATAGTATGGCAAACTAGATCCATGTATTTTTTTTATAACTTTTTTTCTTTCATTAACTTAGATGTCAGGAACTGGGTCATCCGTAGTACATCAGCTTTAACCCTTATAAGCACTTAAATAGAAGGAAAGAATAAAGAAAGCCAGCAAAACCTAAAAGCAATTGATGTTGTCAAACTTCCAAGGGATCACAAACATGCCAAATGATGAAGACTAAGAACCGAAAGAAAATAAAAAGGACTTCTCAAGTTTCACAAAAAAGACGGAAAAGACCTTAAAGTGTCCTAAATTCTTCCACACTTAACATTATCAATTTAGAAATGTGAATTCTATGTCTGGGATGAAACTAACTGATACTTACCGGTCTTCTTAGGAAAGGTATAGCCTCTTGGATTGACATATGTTCGAGGATTTGGCAATAAGTGGTTCCTCAAATACTCTCTGTGTCCCTGTACCAGTTATAAAAAAGGGATAGCATCATCAATATGCTAGTGATGCTTTATGTCTAAATAGAGATGAGGTTCATACAAAACAGCAACCTTTGTTATGACACAAACATCAACGTTGCTGCCACTTCCCAAATCATTGAATACACCAGAGCATATAGCCTCAGTTACAAGCTTTATTCCTTCCTCCCTCTGCAAAGATAAAGTAATTGACCCTTACATCAGACCAAAGTCATATAATTACATCATGTACCACATTTTTGTTTCACAGGCATAGCCAACTGCAAGTCTAATTTCTTCAAAATTAAATATCTTCAGATGTGGAAGTACTTTAATGCAAATACAGATGACATCCTGATTATAACAGAATGAAACGTTAAGATTTCAATTTCTTCACTCAAAGAGACCAAATCCTATAACAAGCTCACTTACGCTAAGCCCTTCTTTATACTTTGACTCAAAAATAGCCATTGCAGCAAGAGAACCAGAACCCATTGTAGCAAAAGGCAAGGTGTCAGTTGATCCGTGGGGATATATCTGCAACAAAGCCATTCCATTAACAGGGAATCATAATTTAGTAAGACCAGAAGAACCAGCTGCATTCACAAATCCCTTCAAGAAGAAAAAAGCTTTACAGTATGCAGATGAGGCCCAGTGCAATCAACTCCACCAAGTACCAATGCTGCTGAAACATACCCTTGATAGCTAAACAGAAATTAGGCAGTCAGAAAAGGTTCCAAAGAGAGATGATTTTCAAATCATGCAAACTTCATAGATAAAAAACCAACCTGAAAAGATGTTTTTTAAGAAGAGTAAGTGCAGTAACAACTCTTGACTCACGACCAGTATGATACCGATGTAATTGCAGCTGTGAGCTGACCATGTCTAAATAAATACAAACAGGAAGCCATAAATTAGCTCCAATTATATCAATCCAAAATAATTGCCACACAAATCAGTTTTCCAATTTAACTTTACAGAGGGCATACACTACCACATCAATTCTCAAAATACCTGTTACAGCCTCTGTATCAGCAGCAGTTCCTGCTCCACAGCAATATATGTTAGGAGCCATGTAGTGAATCTTCTCGCAATTCTTGTCACAAACTATGGTTCCTTCAGTTGCTCTTGTATCCGCTCCAAGAATGATGCCCTCCTATAAAGACATTATGAGGTAGAGTTTCAATTAAACAAGACTAAGGTCGTCAAATTAATTAAATGAGCAAATTGCTAGGGCTTTCAAAGAGAAAGAAAGATGCCAATCACCCAAAGACTCGTTACTTTCAATCAGTGAACTAATCCTTAAATTGCTTCTAAAACAAACAAAGACGAACTGCTTCCCTTAACAACATACCCTGATGGGTTCCATTCAAATTATACACAGAACACAAAAGCTAACAAATTTACAACAACAATTCACATATAGCAACACACACCTGGAACACGAGCCCAACAATGGTGGTTCCGGTCTTCCTAGTACGGGGAGGATTCACACCCTTCTCCATAAGCATATTGTTTCTTTTGCATAGATCGAAACTGAACCCACCCTTGGCAGGAACATCGACAGTGGATTTCGCCATACTGAATCGAATACAGAGTGAAGAAAATTTGGGTATTTAGTTTGTGCGTTATTAGGCCTCTGATTTGCAGAGGTTGCCTAGGGAACAAGTTAGGAGGTTTTGGCTAAGTTTGGGGGCTTTTTGGAGATTTTGTAAGACGTCTACGGTAATGAAATTAGTGTCATGATTTAAAAATCGAGGTTGCCATGATTTTAAGGTAATTATTTGATCTATATCATATTTTATTTTTATTCATAATCTTATAATTAATTTAAAAACCAAAATATTTAAATTTAAGTGAATAAATTTTCAAATCAAAAGGTTTTAATTTGTGTTTATATTTTTTGAATTTTAATATTTGCATTAAAATATAAGTTAAAGAAAAAATTTACATTAAACTTAAAATTAAACATTTGAACTTTAAACTTTAACATTTACAATAAAATACAACTTAAATCTTAACATTTAGAAGTATTTAAATTAAATTATAACGTTTTCAAAACATTCAGAATGTACCATAAATGGATGAAAAATTTGATTGTTAACTCTTCATCAGTTAAATGTCACGTCAATATTGGCATGATGATCCTGTTTGACATTCAGCTGATTCTATTAGCTATTAACCGATAGCTGATTCTATCAGCTGATTTGACCAGTAGATTGCATTAGCTGTTTGTTAGAAATGTTTGATAAAATTAATTGTTTAGTATTATCTGTTTATGTGTAAAATGACTTGAGGACATGACTTTAAAAAAATTATAAGGGTATAAATATTATATATCTTAGTATTTTGTTAAATATTCTTATAAGAATTTAGA